>CM040239.1:269244369-269269001 GCA_022545495.1 Chrysanthemum lavandulifolium | reverse complement strand
ATTGGCAACCAAAATGGTGTGGATACGACATAGGAAATAATCAAAGGTTTCTGAGGGGTTGGGATGAAGAATCAAAGATGTGAAAGGGTAAAGATGGATATTTTGGATTTTGGATAAACATTTTGTAAATATAAGAAAGAAAATCTTTTGGGTTTTGTGTTTGTTGAAAACCGATTTTAAAATGTTTTCGGAAACCGTTTGTTTTATATAATAATAATAAGAAAATATGAACAAGGATGGTAAATATACAATGGGTGTATATTCAACAATCATGATGCTTCAAATTAGTAGTCTGACACACCTCCCGACAATGCGCCAAAATTTTGATTCGTCCCAAACGGTCAATCCAAATTAACCGGTGAATGGTCAACAAGAGTCAATCACTTGAGAACACAATGCAATTATCCAGGAGAGTTTAGTGTTTCCCCGGGTCGTTAAGTCCCAACGAGGTGTGTAAACTGTAATACAACGAATCTGTGATCGAGTGAATATTGAACAGGAAAGGGGTTATGATTGATTACACTAAGGAAATTAAATCTAATAAAGACTTTGAAGTCATTTTAATTCTATATTTAAAATCGTTTAACGATTAAAACCTAAAACGCGTATGTTTACTGAATTTAACGTAAACGTAAAAAATAAAATGTAAATTTAAAAGAATAAAACACCTACGGATATGAAAATTATATTTTTGCAATCCTAATAATAAAAGAAAATTATTGGAAAATTAAAATTACTTTTGTAACTATTTATTTAATTATTATTAATTAAAAACTATTTTTAACTATTTAATAATACCCTAAAATATAAGAAAATATGAAATAAAGCTAGAAAAGTGAAACTATGACTTAGAAAAATCTAAAATATTATAAAACTTATTTTAAAACTGAAAATATATTTATTACACTTTTATCTATTTATTATTAATTAATTACTATTTATTAATTATTTAAAACTAATAAAATTCTAATAAATACTAAATGAACTCTAATAAATATGAAACTTTTCTATAAATACTATATGATAGCGAGAATACTAGGAAAAATATAAAAGTTAGATAAGCCCACTAATAAAATTTGAATTGGGCAAATAAGCGGTTTAAATAAAGACTTCAAATAAGCAAATAAGCTATCCAAAAGCTACCATAAGCTACTACAGCCTAAATATAACCTAAAATGAGCTAATGCAACTGATTGGGACCTAAAAGCACAAGCTAAAGAAAAAAACTCTAGACCGATTTCGAGTCTAAACATGCAAAACTACCTAACTAGCTACTTTAAGCACGAAATAAGCTAGTTAAAAAATTCTAAAAATAAACTAAAATGGCCATGGAGTCCACAACCAACCAAAGAACTTAAGTCTAAAATTTCACTAAAAGGATAAAAGATGAAGAAATGAAAATCAAAACTAAAAGGCTAATGGGGACTTATGGCAACCGATGTACAAACAGGTTTGAACCACCCACTTTCACCCATCCACATATTAAGCTCTGATTTTATGATTTTTCCTTTTGGGAAAAGTAAAAGGAGATGGTGAAATTATGATTTTAATTTTAATATTTTTATGACATCTAAAATGGATTTAAAAGGCGATTTAAAGCGAGAAAATGATTTTAAACAAAATTGACTTTTGGCAAAAACTCCTATTTTGACTAATATGAACTTTGATTGCTCTTTATTGACTGAAAATGTAATGATAAGCTATAATATGACCTTCATAAGCGAAATTAACAACAATATGACCAATATCTAAGATTGTGCTACCTATGATGACTTATAGCTAACTGTTGAGAGATTTAGAAATGATTTTGACTTTTTAATGAATGGACTATGGATATTATGCTTAAACTACTTAACCTAGACCTAAAGTAGACTAACTAACCAAATGTTATCCCACTGAAACAAACTCAAACACAACAAAACAATCAGACAAACACCACTTAAATTGGCTCAAATTGAGATTTTCACAACAAGTGATTTGCATAAGCCCATCATATTCAATCCAGAGGTCATATTGTGTCAAAATAGACCTTTTTCAAAGACAAACAAGATGTCAAACAAGTCTAAGCCTATGAACATAAAAATTGGCATATTGGCGTCAAAATGTAATTCAAAGCATCAATGAGATCCAAAACATAAACACCTGAGATTAAGACAGATAAATACTAACAAACAACAAAGAAACATAAGAACATCAAATTTAAAGCATTAAAGTAACATATGCAGTAAATTGCAAAAATTAATAAAAGGGCTTACAAGATGAAATTCAAGCTGAGACAAAGAACCAGGACCCAAGAACAATCCTAAAGCTTCCCAAGAAGCACTACAACCCAGGACCATATAGAATTTATCCTGCTCCAAGCTTCTTCCTTCTCAACTTACTATTTTTGATTTTTCATTGTATTTTCTCAAATTTTTTAGTATTTTTGTTTTAATGACTATAACTTGTTTTAAGGTTTCTAAAAGCTAAATGAGCTTTGTCAGGAGCTTATGTGGCTTATAGAGTCCATCAAACAACACTAATCAACAAGAATTGAAACGACTTGAAAATTAAAGAACAATGAAGTAAAAACTTGAAATGAAAGATAGATTGCAATTAGCGTAAAGGAAGTTCTATTACACTAGTTTAAGGAGAATTACAACATTAAAATATTAAAAGACATTTAATTTAAAGAAAGCATTTTAAAATTACACTCGTGACCAATGGCTAGCCAAGGTTAGTCTTCTCTTCCTTATCTTTTCTTTTATAACATCTTGAGTTCCACTAGCATTCGGTCAAATCCACTTTAATTTGTGTCCATTGGATAGCGAAATCATCTAGCCGTTTAAATGACTTTTGGCGCAAAATTCATCCACCGCTAGGGGCGCTTTATTGCAATTAAAGAACCTTGGTTGTTTTGGAGGTGTAAGGGACAAGTTTGGATAGGTTTAGAGGTCAAGTTGAAGAGTTAGTGGCAAAAGCAGGTATGTGAGTATAACAGTGAAAGGATGGTGGGAAAGCATTAATTGCGGTTGTGGGCTAGGTTGTAGGGGTGTAGGGATGAGTGGGAGAGTAGGTAGCAATGGGGTAGTGAGGTGGAAGAGAAGGTGGTAGCGGTGGCAAAAACCATGGTGGTTTTGGTTTTGGCGGGGTTGTGAGGAAGGAAAAGATAAGGGTGGGTTTGGTGAAGTCAAACCGGTTTTATAAAAGAAATGGGTTGAGTTGGTTGTTGAAATGGATTTGGATTTAGGATTTATGAAGTATAAGGGTCCGGTTTGGTTTTGTATAATGGATAAGCCCAAGGACTAAAGTTGTAATTTACGAAACTTGAGGGACTGATGTGACAAGCTTCCAAATTTCCTTCAAGGGACTATACACCCAAGTTAGATAAACCAAAGGACCTTTGTTGTTGATAACGCCACACGCGTCGTTCGGGTCAAGGAAACTTCCTTTTCTTGAGCAAGTTTTATAACACCTAGGCGATGAACCTAATCGTTGTAGTGTAGTAATTAGGGTAAGCCACGGGTATTGATATCGTTCTCTGGGGAATAGGAATGCTAGTAAGAAGTTACTACGCTAAGGTTAAGGTTGAGGAAGATTATTTTGTATTTTTATATTTTATGAAATGGAAAGGTTCGAATCTCGGGTATTGGATTTGGGGGTTGGTATTTCTACCGATTACTCTACTATTATCTAATTATCTAAACTAAGGTTGTGGGAGTCTATGTCTAATTAATGTGTGCTCGTATGATAGTTTAAAGATGTGTTTACTTAGGTTATACTACTCCTTAATTATTTCCTATTGATGGTTGAGTTGTCACGTCCTTATTCTTAGTTGCGTTGTGTGTCTAAAGTTGTAGGTATCGTTTCTCCCTAACTCTTTGAACTTACCAAAGGGTCTCGTCTACAAAACCCACTAGGGATGATAAACTCTTACTCTAAGGCACTCTTTGGATAATTTAGCCTACAACTACTCGGTAATCATATTCTAAGGTTCACAAAGATGAATCAAGCATTAAGTACACAACGAATGACCTATCGCATTACTAGATCATTGATCAACTAAGATAAGAAACAACCAATCAATATTCAATAATTAAGTTTCATACTTCCTAAGCAAACACACAAATAAATTAGCCGGACATGGAGAACATGCAAGCATACACACAAATAATCAAAGACATAATTGAATTAATGAAGTAAATACTTATCTTGATGTAAGATAGGGTTTAAAACCTAAAATCTTGTACAAGACACCTTAGGTTCGGTTTTAGGTTTTACTCCAAAAGACTCTCTCTAAAAGCGAAAATTCGGTTTCTATATATAAGATTACATATGCGGCGGCGTCACCTTATGTTTCGTGATTGTCGTGTCGCCGTCATTAGGGTTTCGTCTTGGCCGTTAACCTTGCAACGTCACCTTATGTACGTGGCGACGTTCTCTTCGACCGGCGTCGTGCGGGTTGCATCTAGGCCGTGCGGTAGCAGCGACCTACTCTTTTAAAGCCCGACGTCGTCACTTGAAAATAGGGTATTTGCTCTTGTATCGTCATAAAAATACTCCGACGGCGCCGCAATTAACACCACGCCGTCGCCTGCATTTCAGCGACTTTGAGTGTCTCGATTCGACTTTGGCCATTTTCTTCATATATTCGCCTTTTCGTCCAAATAAGTGTCATTCCAACATTTTGCCTTCAAGAGACCTAAAAGTGAAAAGGAACAATATTAAGTAATAACGGATACAAAAGTGATCAAATAAGGACTTAAACGACCACTCAAAATGGTACCTTTAAAACCTTATCAAATATCCCTACACTTGTTATTTGCTTGTCCTCAGCAAATGTGCTTTTACTAATTAATTTATAAGTTAGGGTCATAAAGCATTAATTCAAACGGTCCACAACACATATAAGCCCATGAAAATTCATAACAAGCACGGAATTACATACTAGCACCTCACATGGGGTGTTTGGATACTCGCATCTCTCGGTGTATATGAAATATAACAAGTTGGAAATGGAAGATAAACACTCATTAATCGGTCCTAGTACATAGATTACCACAGGCTTGAGAATAGATCAAACCTCCATCGCTTTGGCGTAAGCACCTAGGAAAGACTATCAAAGAGGTCTTTAAAGGGTTGTAATGTTAGGCTTACGGTAGGGAAACAAAGGGTTTGGTGGGATAGGCTATTTAGTGGTGGCTAGTAAAAAATCTTTATGTTACAAGCATACGAAGAATGGCGTTGCTAAGCCAAGACTCGACACTCTAAACTCTAGATAACTGAAACAAACAAACATGAATTTAAAGATAGATGTAGGATGGTAGCCCGTATGTTTTTTTTTTACACTCTATTTTTTTTTTTTCTTTTTCTATTTTTTGATTTTTTTTTTTTTTTTTTTTTTTTTTTTTTTGCATACACTTTTACTCTACCATCCTCTACGGTAACATCAAAATGATAGGGTTTATAGGCACATCCCTACACTTGAGTTTTATTACTCTAACACTAATTTGACCGAATTGAAAAGATCAAAACACTTGGAGTACATTATTACGCAAATAAAGGGAATTTGAATTTAACGTTCCCTTCCGTCATTTCATAAACTTTAACTTTTCCCATGAGTCCCAATCGTCCCAAAGCGTGTACAAAGGATATGACTCGACTTAGCAACTTATGCAAGTAGCAAGATAATTAAACCAAGGGTTTAGGGTGATAACAATAATGCACTAAAGTGAGTGCATACGGTGGTAGCTAAGGCGATTTGGGTGTACATTTGGGGTGGGGTGTAAACAATGTTCTTTATTGATATTCGGAAAACCGAAACATCACGAGAACCGCGAAAAGGATAGGCTCGAGGGGTTAACTAGGGGTATCGTGTACTAAAGATGAGTACAACGCAAAGGTGTGGGGAATTACTCAACCGATGTGGAATAAGTAATTATATTACGAGTATCAAACAAGGGTTATCCTAATGCCTCTTATCATTTAGTTATTCCTAACTACACAAGTGTTTACTAGCGATCTCGGGATGCATCACAAAACAAGTTCTATAATCTATTATACTACCGGTTCACACTCTAAGCATTAAAGATGAATGCTTTAATTCCTACTAATCTAAGGGCGATCCTCACATTTTGGGTGGAATTTAAGTGGTAAAGGGTTTTTGTGCTAGTCATATAAATTCCTATCCATGAGACGCTTTATTAAGACTAACGGCCCACTCCTATATGTCATGAAAAATTTTAAATTTGGTGCCAAAATTACCCTAACCGACATTTTCTCATGGTTTATTACACAAATGCAATTGGACAAAGCAAATAGTCAAGGATAAGCATAGTTTCAAAGTTCTGTTTTATTTTCCTCCTACACTTAAACCGAACATTGTCCCCAATGTTCCCGAAAGTATCAAAGTTATGATAATGGAAGGTAATAAAAGGCGAAAGAAACTAATACTCCCGATTAGCTCGGTAGGATCCGTGTAAAGTGGTGGTTACATCTTTCTTCAAGAAGAATGTTTGCTTGAAAAGCTCCTTATCATCTTATGTATTTTCTTCTTGGTAAATTAAACCGCACACTTGAAGAAAACAAACAACCAGCGCATCAAACCGAACAAAGAAAAATCACAACAAGATGTAATTCCGGACTTAAATAAGATATAATGCTTGTGGAATGGATGTTTGCGATTTTACGGAAAATTAAGACACGGAAAATTCCAAAAATTTATAAGTAGCACGTAAAACGAAAAAAGTTAGAAAATTGTTTCTACTTCTCTGACGTCGTCGATTGCGACCGACAGCGTCAGTTATCATAACGTAAACCGGTGCGATTTTACGGAAAAAATTGGGAAAATTTTATCTTTAAAATCGGAAAATTTCACGCAAAACATCCATTATGACTCGATACAAGCATTTGACTCGAACAAACACACATGTATATATTTTAATTAATTGAAATTCTCATGTTTACGTTTCTTTTTGAAAACGTGTAATCCTCCCTACACTTATCCTTATGTAAAATACCTTTATATGTAATTAAGACGAGGTTAAAGACAAAATAAAGCATTTTACAAATTTAAACATGAGAATAAACAATCAATAAAAGATATACGACACAAAATAAAATGAAAAACAAATACACATGGGTTGCCTCCCAAGAAGCGCTTGTTTTGTTCAAGTCACGAGCGACTCTACCCTTATTTAACGGATAAAGGGAGGTTTTCCTACACTTAAGTTTAAGTGCGGGTGATAGTAGCAATACACACCCTTAGGGTGGAAATTTGCTACGTGAGGAGAGGGTGATGGGTGATTTATATGCTCAAATGAGTGTGCTCCACTCATTATAACCTTACCTAAGTCTATTGGTATAGTGGGTGAATCAAATCTCTCTCCTAAAAATGGATCATCTTCATCGACTTCAAAAGATTCTTATTTAAGGATCCATCTTGACCTAATAAACTCGGTTTAAACCCATAATGTTTCTTGTTATCAACCATGAATGGGTGATATAAGTGTGTAAGGTCATGAGTTACTTATATTAGCTTCCACTCTACATGGACTAGAGTCTACCACCTTTATCAAGCAACTACCGGATTATTTATTTTGATGGGTGGATTGGGGCCTAATTCAATTCCAAGATTCACATCTATAGACGGAAAATTGGGTAAGGTTTTGGTTGAGGCTCCGGTTCATCAAAATTAGGAACTTCCCTAGGACTAAGAGAGAGGTCATGACAACAAGCATCTAAACCAACATTCTCTAGTGGCGTTTGGTCCAAAGGTTCTATATCAATTGGGGTTCCTATAGTCTCTTCTACTTCTTAGGGTAAGTTATAGGCGATGTGTGTTCCTCAGTGATGGTAGGGCTTGTGGGCTTGGAGTTTCCACCTAATTTTCCATTATATCTAGATCTCACGAATGTTTAGTATGATCGACCCAAATACACTCCTAAGCATCTCAAATCCTCTTTGGCCATTTCAAATTCTTGGTCCGATTCATAAGAATTGTTCTCAAAAACTTGACTACTATGTTCTATTTGCCTAAAGGATTCCTCACGTATGTCATATGTTTTGAAATCTATCCCACACATGCAACTAAGTATTTTAACTTCAACCATCTCACAATCTTGTTCGGGTTTAGGTTCGATGTTCTTAAAAACTAGGTCTTTTTGATCATGATGCCTAAGGTTAGATAAATCCTCCTTATCCATTTCCTCAAGTTGTAACAATTGACGGTTTATACTTAGGACGCTTTTCTTAAAAAATTTCCAGAGGGTCTCACTAGAAGGAGTTGATTCTAACAATGATCGTTTAATAGAAGCCACACAAGCACAAAATTTATCAAACCCATCCAACCTTACACCCTTCTCCTTTTGGATATCTCTAAGTTCACTCACAAACTCATTAGAACAATAAAAACCAATCCAATCTGCGAAATTCAATTGTTTCTCATTTGTTAATGATTCAAATGCAATTTCACTTGCCATAGCGACAAATGAAAAGGTTTTTACGAACACAAACACGAAGAAGGGGGATAGACTACAAGGAAGCTAATAAAAAGAAAAAAAAATCTCACTTGATAGGAATCTTGTAAGTAGACCTAAACGAGGTGGACTTACTAACTAGCTATTCTATTCCCCGCAATGCGCCTAAAACTTGATAACGCCACACGCGCGTCGTTCGGGGTCAAGGAAACTTCCTTTTTCGAGCAAGTTTTATAACACCCTAGGCGATGAACCTAATCGTTGTAGTGTAGTAATTAGGGTAAGCCACGGGTATTGATATCTTTCTCTGGGGAATAGGAATGCTAATAAGAAGTTACTACACTAAGGTTAAGGTTGAGAAGATTATTTTGTATTTTATATTTTATGAAATGGAAAGGTAAGAATCTCGGTATTGGATTTGGGGGTTGGTATTTCTACCGATTACTCTACTATTATCTAATTATCTAAACTAAGGTTGTGGGAGTCTATGTCTAATTAATGTGTGCTCGTATGATAGTTTAAATATGTGTTTACTTAGGTTATACTACTCTTTAATTATTTCCTATTGATGGTTGAGTTGTCACGTCCTTATTCTTAGTTCGTTGTGTGTCTAAAGTTGTGGTATGCGTTTCTCCCAACTCTTTGAACTTACCAAAGGGTCTCGTCTACAAAACCCACTAGGGATGATAAACTCTTACTCTAAGGCACTCTTTGGATAATTTAGCCTACAACTACTCGGGTAATCATATTCTAAGGTTCACAAAGATGAATCAAGCATTAAGTACACAACGAATGACCTATCGCATTACTAGATCATTGATCAACTAAGATAAGAAACAACCAATCAATATTCAATAATTAAGTTTCATACTTCCTAAGCAAACACACAAATAAATTAGCGGACATGGAGAACATGCAAGCATACACACAAATAATCAAAGACATAATTGAATTAATGAAGTAAATACTTATCTTGATGTAAGATAGGGTTTAAAACCCTAAAATCTCAGTACAAGACACCTTAGGTTCGGTTTTAGGTTTTTACTCCAAAAGACTCTCTAAAACCGAAAAATTCGGATTCTATATATAAGATTACATATGCGACGGCGTCACCTTATGTTTCGTGACGCCGTGTGTCGCCGTCATTAGGTTTCGTCTTCGCCACGTTAACCTTGCGACGGCGTCACCTTATGTCCGTGACGCCATCCTCTTGACCGACGCCGTCTGGTTGCATCTAGGCCGTCCCGAGTAGCAGCATACTCTTTTAAAGCCCGACGTCGTCACTTGAAAATAAGGTATTTGGCTCTTGACGTCATTAAAATCCTCCGACGGCGTCGCAATTAACACCGACGCCGTGTATATACATTTCGCAGACTTTGAGTGTCTCGATTCGACTTTGGCCATTTTCTTCATATATTCGCGCCTTTTGGTCCAAATAAGTGCCATTCCAAGATTTTGTCTTCAAGAGACCTAAAAAGTGAAAAGGAACGATATTAAGCAATAACGGATACAAAAGTGATCAAATAAGGACTTAGACGACCCCTCAAAATGGTACCTTTTAAAACCTTATCAGTTGTATTTATTACAATTTAAAACACCCGGGGGACCTTTTATGTCATTTTTGAAACTTGAGGGGTAAAAGTTGCCATTTGTAGAAACTTTCATCCAAGGACTAATTTGTGAACATGTTTGATTATCCAAAGACTAAAGTTGACTTTTCATTCATTTTAAACCTTCAGGGACTAGTTTTGCCAATTTGTGAAACTCCAAGGACTGAAAATGACAATTTTATGAACTTTGATCTTTTTTTACTTGTTTTCAATCTTTTTGTACCTGAGTCACATAAAAACACATTTCAATGATATTTGTAACATTTATATGGTCATTTGTGTGTTTTTGGTCGTTTTTGTGAGTTTAAATAATATAAAATATATGTGTATTTAGACACATATCAATCCTCAACCTGGAATTGGTGGCTCCACTTCATGGGTGTTTTTTCTTTTGGTGCTAAAAGTGGATGTGATGATGTGACAGTTGCAAACACACATACCACATCACCGGTTGGCGGCCGAAAAATGACACACGCTGATGTCGCACCTTTAGCGCCAATGACCACCCAACACTCCTAGCTTTTCATTGCCGGATCTTGAAGGTTTTGACACGGTCTGCCTATAGTTCTTGATAAACTTGATGATATTCTGTTCCGGTGAAAGACGCAGTTCAGTTGTGGCGTCAAACACCGTGCGAAGCCACCGGTTCTACCACCGCTTTGTCTTAAGCGTCCGTGTTGTGTTTGTTGATGCTAGGGGTGTAATCGAGTCGAGCCGAGCTCGAGCTTAACAGGGCTTGAGCTTGGCTTGAAATTTATAAGTTAGGCTTGAGATTGGCTTGATAGCTTGACGAGCTTTAATCATCCAGGCTTGAGCTTGGCTTGAAAAATTCTATTAAAGCTTGAGCTTGGCTTGAAAAGCTTGAATGTATATAAAAATATTGTATCTAATAGCCAAACTCGACAATATATGTATAAAAATATTGTATTCAACTAAAACACAACTTTTTAACCATATAAAATTAATTTAAAAAACTTAAGAGGGAAACTAGGTTCACGGTTAACACTAGAAAGTATTACTTTAGGATATTTGTACATATTTTTTTTTTTTGAAAAAGCAACATGTCATATTGTCATTTCCACTAAAATGTTTTGACTAATTAGGGTTAATCTAGAATACATGTTTAATTATTTTCAAAGTCCTTATAATTATGTTAATAATCAAATTATCCCTAGTTAGTTATATGAATTTATAATAGAAATATATTTATATTAAAGCTTGAAAAAGCTTGATTGGAGCTCGAGCCGAGCTATCAAAAGCTTGAACTTGGCTTGTTATATGTTTCGAGCTAATTTTTGGGCTTGAGCTTGGGCTTGAGCTTGATAAAAGCTTGACTCGATCGAGTCAAGCCTGAGCTCGAGCTCGAGTTGCTTGATAAAAGCTTGACTTGATTACAGCCCTAGTTGATGCCTTGATAGATGACACTGAATTTGGTAAAGAAAAGAGTTTTGGTTTTTGTTCTTGATATTGTGATGAGTAAGTGGGTTTTAAGAAAAAAAAGGGCCTTAATTTTTTTAATAAAAGAGTGGAGATTTTATAGATTTATGATGGTGGTATGATTGAGCTCCAGACAGTCAGGTTTTATCACACAAGCTAACCACTTGTGAATGGTCAACCGTAATAAAAGTCCAAACAGTCTAGAACTAAATGCAATTAAGATCTGGAGAATATAGTGGATTCCCGGGTCGTTAAGTCCCACGGAGACTTAATGGTGTTTGAACAAATTCAGATGTCGAATAATCACTAAGGATAGTGATCGATAAAGAATTTGGAATATTTATACCTAAAGAAAAAGTTTTGTAAATTACAGGGCTTAAATGCAAATTAAAGAAAATTAAAAGCTAAATTATATTAGATAAACGCTATCACTATATTTAAAATGATGTTTTCTATGATTTATAAAACAAAATAACTTAAATAAACTATTTTAATTAAAACGTAAACTTAAATTATCTAAAACGTGACTTAAAATGAAAACGCGTGCGTTTATGTAAAAATTACGCGAGTGCGCAAGAAAAAACGTAAAATTTGTGAAATAAAAGTCCTACGAGTGTAAAAACAATTTTATTACTTAATATATGACAAAAGAAAATTTTAGAAAAAAGATTTATATTTTTTTGACTATTATATTTTTTATTATGAATTAAATACTATTTTAGACTAATTAAATGATTAAAAATACTAAAACTATTAAGAAAAATCAAACTTTTTGTAAAATACTTTATACTAATACAAAGCTAAGAAAAATACAAAAGTTGAAAAACTTGTTTTAATAAGCTAGAAATAAGCTAATGAACTCGTATAAGCTAAACTGGAAAACAAAGGTTATATATTAAAACGTGCAAAGTTATACTACCAAAGACCCAAGGCGCTTTGCTATGATGTGTGTGTGGTGAGTCAGGCTGTGGTTCAATCCCAAGACCGGCTTTTTGCAAAATATTATTTTTTTGGACTTTTTCTTTTTAAAACTAAATAAGCACACTTAGATAAGCAAATTATAAAACTGCAACTTTTTATGAAAACAACTAATAAGCTCAGTTTGAGCTTATTTTTCTTAACAGTTGAACAAGAATTGGAAATAAGCAAAAGTATTAAGCCAAGTGGCCAATAAGCTATTCAATAAGCAAAAGGAAACTGGAAATAAGCTAAATAACTTGTAATAAGCTAAATTAACAACTGAAAAAGCACATTTAATAAGAAATAAGCACTGAACAATATCAAATAAGCTTAAACTTAACTGGTTGCACAGGACACTTTTTAAGTTTCTAGGCAACTTTAAGCTTATATTTAAGCCTGAAATAAGCTAAGAAATGAAAATAAGAATCGTAACTAATAAGTTGACCAACTCGACTTTCCAAAAGCTAAAGCTCTCACCGTGGTGATGACTAATGAGCTTATGGTGAGCTTGAGAAAAAAGCGGTAAACATCGAGTAATGACTCGGTGTATCTTGAGTCAAATGGGACAAACTAAAAGCTATGTGCGCCTTTTAAATAAGTCGCAAAATGAAATATTAAGCTTGGGACTTAAAGATAGCTAGGTTAGCTTCTCGAAAGGCCAAGATTCAAAAGTCGATTCTCACTAATAAGCTACATGAGCTTATTAAAATGAGCAGATCACACAAACTCCTTGGCAGGGCACTTTTAAAAGCAATTGATCAAAATAAGCTAAGAAATAAGCCATTTAAAAGTGAACTAGAAATTATAAAAAATATTTTTAGGAAGATGAGCAACTAGATTTTAATAACCCAAAAGCTTAAATCTTGAAAGCTAATAATAAGTCCTATAGAAAGTTTCTAGTTTATTCGAAACCACTAAGCTTGAAATTTGACTTTTAAAATGAACTAAAAGGTTGACTTTTATGAACTTGTGATCAAATCTACACACTGATTATGATGAATTAAGGTGGATTAAGATTGATTTGATCAACAATGATAACTTATGAACACAAAACCATGATTATGGAACATGGATATCAAACAGACAATAATCAAGATGAGGTTAAAATCTATTTTGACTTTTTACTAAATAAGCACTGGTTTTTATGGTTGATCTGAGATATTAAGTACTTATATGACAAAGAACAATAACAAGAAACAACACAATTAACCTCTACAACAGTTAACTAAGCAAATCCAAACACCACTTAACTTAACTGTTTTGATGTTTTAAGCACTAAAACAGATTTTCAGACCAAGAAATCAATTGATTAACTTATACTAACTATTATTAGACAGAATCAAACTGAAATTAACAGACTTTAAACACATAACTATGAAATGCAAATTTTGAGCAATTGCTTACAAAATGAGTCCAAGCATAGAACTGAGAACCAAAAGCCAAGGACACACCCTATAGCTTCCCAAGAAGCTCTAAACCCAAGGGCAATCCTGTATTTACCCTGCTCCAGCTGTGATTATCATTTCTTGTGATTTTTGATTTTTCACTGATTTTTTTGGTATTTTCTTGTATTTTTGCTTTTTGCTTCTAAACTGATTTTAATGGGTTTCTAATAGCTTAAATAAGCTATATAGGAGCTTATATTAGCTTATGAGTCCTTACCAACAACTAATAACAACATTTAGCTAATATGAGATTTTGACATGAAAATTGCATAAACCGAGAATGATACTAAAACTTGAAATTAATTGCTTAAAAGTTGTATAATACAATCGCTAATACTTAAACAAAGACTTGAAAGATTAAAATTACATGAAATTGATATTTAAATAAAACGACTAAGATATTTTAAAATTACTCTAGATAGTCTTCACATTGCTTCTTCCTTGCTATATAAAGATCTTTTTGGAGCTTGTCGACATCTCTGAGCATTTCCCACCTCATTCCAACCATTGGATTGGTCAAAGTCATCAGAATCGTCCATTTGGAGTTTTGGCGCCAAAATAGTCAAGAGCAGGTTTTTGGCATTTAAAGAAGTTTGGGGGATTGTGGAGGTGGAGAGGAGTGGGTATACAAGTGGAAAGACAGGTGGAAAGGTGGAAAAGTGGTAGAAAACTGCTCTGGTTTCTGGAATTCAGGCTTGGTGAAGGGGATGAACAGTGCATGGTATTTGGGCGCGTTTTGACTTTATTTGACCGAGGATTTATAATAAGTGGGGGTCAAATTAGGGGGTCAAGGTTTATGACAGGGGGTCTTTTTGGCTTTGGCTGGGGATCAAAATACACAAAGGGTCCAATTGGTTTTGTTATTAATACAAGGACCAATTTTGCAATTTCTGCAAACTTCAAGGACCAAAACTGTCACTTTTCCAAAGTTATCACAAGGACCAAACTTGACAAACTTTAATAGTACAAGGACCATATTTGATTATTTTACATTTTTAAATATCCAAGGACTATTTTTGACACTTTTGTAAAGTTGAGGGACCTTTTCTGCCATTTGACCAAAGATTCATTCAAGGACCATTTTTGACAAATTAGAATATTTCAGGGACCTTGAATGATAAAACTCCATATTTTTGGATTCCAGGGACTAGATTTGACAACTTTTGAAACTTGGGGACTAAACTCGCCAATTATGCAAACCCGATCGTTTTCATCCGATTTTGATATTTTTGCATTTAAAACACATAAAACACTTATTTGTGATATTTTATCATTTTGATGCATTTAGAGTGTTTTCGGATGTTTTGGCATTCTAAATGGTACAAAATGATGAGTATTTAGACACCATCAATCCCCACACTAAGATATTGCTAGTCCCTAGCAATGTTTTGAGAAAAATTAATGGATTTCATCTCTTTACCAAAAGCCATTACTCGGGTAGCCAATTGTTTCGGTTCAAGTAAGAACCTTGGTACAATGATAACCAAATGATTTTGAGCAAATCACCGACTTTCAACGGTTTTGATTTGTCTTTACCGTAAGCCGCTTTGCTATCCGGACTAGCCAACTCTTAGATAAATTATCAATATTATCTTTGGTGAGCCAATTACCAATTATGGATTTCAATCGCCTTTACCACAAGCCATAAACTTGCGGGCTAGCCAACTTTTCACTAGTTAAAGATATGGTGAGTGAACACCATACAATTTTGGGCAAATTGAAGCCATAAACGGATTTGAGATATCTTTACCAAGAGCCGCTTGCTCCTGGATTAGCCAATCCTTATGTGGGTTAGACATGACGGATGATTACCATTTGCCGAGTAAGTGAAAACACTTACTCCAAAAAATTTTGGCCAAAACGGGAATTGGGTGGAATAATTACATGATAAAATTCGTGAGAATTCCCCACACTTAGAAATGAATATTGCCCTCAATATTCAAAGTACCATTGTTATGCGAAACATAGAACGTAAAAGGGAAATACTACGGCCATTATTTTATTTTTGATAAATACATTTTTTTTAGAGAGAACTTATATACAACAGTGGGGGGCAACTCCCCCATACTAGGGTGATACTCATGGGTGAAAACCCATGTGGTGTACTACTGTTTTTGATTACCGAGTCGCTAGCTTGACTCGATCCCCACATTCATTGGTTCATGGGGAAAGTTTGTAGATCCGGGACAACCACAGGTGGAATGTCCTCTCCAAAATAATGCTTCAATCGATGACCATTCACTTTAAAATTTGGACCATCGGACTGAGATAACTCAATGGTACAATAAGGATAAACCTTAGCAATAGTAAATGGACCAGACCAACGGGACTTGAGCTTTCCCGAGAATATCTTCAATCTTGAATTGAAAAGAAGGACTCGATCACCAACGTTGAAAACGCGGTTCTTGATTTTGGAGTCATGAATCTTCTTTGTCTTTTGTTTGTATATCAAAGAGTTCTCGTATGCTTGATCACGGAGTTCATTTAGTTCATTCATTTGAACTTTCTGTGATCACCAAATGTCTGAATATCGGTTGGCATGTTTCAAGGCCCGTATGCCTTGTGCTCAAGCTCAATCGGAAGATGACATGCCTTCCGTACACAAGCTTGTATGGAGTACACCCGATGGGTGTTTTGTAAGTCAGACGGAAGGCCCAGAGTGCGTCATCCGTTTATCCGACCAGGATGCACGGTTTCGCCTCTTGTCTCTCTAGAATTCTTTTAATACCACGGTTTGAAACTTCTACTTGCCCACTTGTTTGGGGTGGTATGCAGAGAGACGGTGGGTTACACCATACTTTTGCATGACACGATCAAATTGATCATTGCAGAAATATGTACCACGATCACCGATTATAGCACGTGGAGTTCCAAACCTAGCAAAAAGAGATTTTAAAATTTCACAACAACTCGGGCATCATTGGTAGGTAAAGCTTTCGCTTCAACCCATTTTGACAAATAGTCAACAGCCACAAGTATGTATTTGTTTCCTCGAGATGATGGAAATGGCCCCATAAAATCAATGCCCCAGATGTCAAATATCTCACACACTTGAATGGCGTTTTGTGGCATTTCATTTCTTTGAGAGATATTTCCATGACGTTGACAAGCGTCACATGCTTTGACAAATTCGTGGGCATCCTTGTAAATTGTGGGCCAATAAAACCCGGAATCAAACACCTTTTTGGCAGTGTAGTTTGGACTATGATGGCCCCCGGTGGGTCCAGCATGGCAAGCTTTGAGAATGTCAATAGCTTCTTGTCCATAAACACACCGTCGGGTGACTTGATCCGCACAGATTTTGAATAAGTAGGGGTCGTCCCAGAAGTAATGTTTAACATCCTTGAAGAATTTGTTCTTCGTTGGTCGACATCCTTTCACTATGAAGTTACCCGCATGGTAATTTCATGAAGTCAAGAAACCATGGGGTGGTAGAGTTTCCACGAAAAGAAACCGCATTGAGTGTCTCGAGAGGAAATGTTTCATTTATTTCCTTTTTCTCGAAAACATCTTGGTGAGGGTTTTCTAGACGGACAGATGATCGCACTGTGTTCTCGGCTCCTTTTTATCACGATAATAATATCAAATTCTTGCGAGAGGAGAACCCAACGGAGCAATCTTGGCTTTGCATCTTGTTTTGCAAAGAGATATTTGAGAGCCGAGTGATCCGTATACACCACACATTTGGTCAAGATTAAGTGCGTAGAAACTTCTCAAACGCATACACCACGGCTAATAGCTCTTTTTCCGTGGTGGTGTAATGGGTTGAGCTTGACCATAGTTTTACTCGCGTAGTGGATAGGTGAAAATGCTTAGATCTCGTTGCCCTAGGACCCACCGATAGCAAAATCACTTGCATCGCACATGAGCTCAAAAGGCAAGTCCCACTGGGAGCAACGAGAATGGGTGCTTGAAGAAGCTTTTTCTTTAATGTTTCAAAAGCTTTGATGCACTCGGGTGAGAAGATAAAGACATCTTTTTCAAGAAGATGGGTCATAGGTCGTGATGAGTGTGTAAATACTCATCATTTTTGGTCAATCGAATCGCAAAACATTTAAAAATGCTCGAAATGCATCAAAATATCGAAAATATCTCAAAATTGCATTTTATATGTTTCGGATGCAAAATGTTTAAAATCGAGATGAAAATGAGCTAAGTTTGCATAATTGGCGCTTCAGTCCCCAAGTTTCAAAAGTTGTCGAAATAGTCCTTGAGCACTTATTTCAAAGAAAAGTCACCAAAGGTCCTTTAAAATCATAAGTTGTCAAAATTAGTCCTTTGGTGAAAAATATCAAAAGTTTTGAGAAATTACAAGTTTGGTCCTTCAAGTTTAAAAATTGGCAAAATAGTCCTTGGAAGTTTGAAAATGTCTTTAATGGTCCTTGTACTATTGAAACTTGGCAAAAGTGACCTTGAAACAACTTTGAGATATTGGCGATTTGGTCCCTTGTACTTTCGAAATTGCAAAACAAGTCCTTGTATTAATAACCAAGCCCTAAACCTTTGAACCCTTTGGACAATTTGGACCCTCACGATGAGTGTCTAAATACTCATCATTTTTGTCTATTTAAACTGCAAAAACATCCGAAAACACTCAAAATGCATCAAAATGATAAAATATCACAAATAAGTGTTTTATATGTTTTAAATGCAAAAATATCAAAATCTGTGAAAACGTATCAAATTTGCATAATTGGCGCTTTAGTCCCCAAGTTTCAAAAGTTGTCAAAAGCATCCACAGTAAATCTAAATAAAGAAAAATGTTATTTAAGGTCTCGAAATATTTTAAATTGTCAAAATGGTCCTTGAATAAATCTTTTGTCAAATGGCGAAAAAGGTCCTCAAGTTTCAAAATGTCAAGTTTGGTCCTGAAGTTTGAAAATGTCAAACCGGCCCTTGTACTATTGGAACTTGTCAATATTGGTCCTTGTATTAACTTTGAGAAAATGGCAGGATTGGTCCCTCTAGTTTGGCATAATTACAAATTGGTCCTTGCCATTAAAACTAAACATTAGCCTTGTCAAAATGAAATGACCCCTGCCATGTAACCCTTTTTGGACCCCTGTCATTACCCTTTTTGACCCTTTGGTCAAAACCAGTCAACCCAAACAGTGTTCCCTCTCACCACTGTACACCTCCCTTTCCTTTTTCCACACTGGACCAATCCTCTGCAACACTTCACCCATCACCTTTTCCCCTTATCTCTTCCACACCTCAACCCCCTCATCATTACAAGTCCACCCCCCCTAGTTGCTAGCTCAGAAGCCATGTGGTCAAATAACAGGCTTTCCCGCCAAATTCACAAATGGCCATTTTTCACTCAATTGATCCAGTGGACAAAATATCAAGTGGGAAACACTCTAGAGGACACGTGGAAGCTTTTGAAGCTATAAAAAGGAAGAAAGAAAGCCAGAGAGAGGAGTAGTTAGTTTTTAAAATTACAATGTATGTCGTTTCTTTTAAGTTAGCTTAATTAGTGTACTAAAATGTAATTTTAAGCTTAAAATGTACTAAACTCAAGTCATCTTATCATTCTAATTTACTTTTGATCTTGATATCAAGGTTTCATGCAAATTCATATTTTCCAGTTACTGTTGAGAATTCCAGTTTTATTTTCTTATGAACAAGCTTTTATTAGCTCCATTTTAAGCTCAAACATGTTTAATTGAGCTTGTTAAAGCTTTTGGAAAGCTTGGAAACCAGTTCCAATCAAATATGGTATATGGTCAATGAAAGTCAACTGGGAAGCTAAAATGGACAATGGTGATCTTAGGTTGATGCAGGGGTGTTGCAGAGGTTTAAATAGATTAGTGTAGTGGTTCTTGGGTTTTGGTTTTGGTCTGCATAAGCTGGACACATGTGAGTACTTGTTTCATTTTTTTACATTTTCAAGTCAGTTGCTTATTTTGCTTTAACTGGTAGTTGTAGTCATAATCTGTTTTGATTTGTTTATTTAGTTGTATTAAAGATAGCTAAACCTAGTTTGATCCTTATTCCTTGTTGGTTCAGTAGTGGGTGTATGTTTAAGTTCATATCAAGTATAACAAGTGTGTTTGGTTCAAGAGGTTTAGCTGCAATTGAGGTCTGCTCAGTTGCTAAAGCTTGCTGGTTCATGCTTGTGTATCTTTCTTATGCTCATTCTAGGCCTTGTTTGGAACTTAAGAACAACAAAAGTCAATTTCACCTGTCAACTGTTCTAAAGTCTTGACTGTTGAGATTCTAGATAAGCAAAAGCTTGTTTCATGTTTAGAATTCATAGACATAGGTTGCATCAGCTTTACTTTATCATTTAACATCATTTCCAGTCCTTAAATCCAGATCAAAACTCAAGAAAGTCAATCTTTCAGTTTTGCTTAAAAAGTCAAAATGCACAATCTCAGTTTTGGCCAACTGAGATTGATTTTTCATTTACTTATCTTTGGGCCAATTTCAGTGATTCTTGTTGTTTTAAAATATTCCTTGGTCTATTTTCTTGTAGCCATTTTCATAGATTTTGTAAATTTTTATAGCCATCAAAGCGCCTCTCTTTTGGGTCTTAAGCGCTTGTTCAAGAACTCGGCATATCTTGAGTTTTCTCGATGAGTTGCGAGATCTTGCAACAAGCTCATCGAGCTTGTTAGGGTCTGTTCTTTGGTTTAGAAGGACTTGGCCAGGTCTTGATTGAGTCTCTTCTTTTGTTTTCTTGTTTCGGTGATTTCTATGCTTATTTTTAAGCCAAAACATGCCGCCCTTCCATTTGTTTTTGGCTTAAAGCTCATAATCATCAAATCATTGCAACTTGATAACCAGAGGTTATTGCTTGTTGAAACTTGTTCCATTTTAGTTCTTTTAGTATTTCATAGCTTTTGTTTTGGGTTGGTGGCCTTTGGATTCCATTTGCTTATTCTAGTGCTTATTTCAATAAGCATTTGTGCTTCAGTTGCAATTTCTCCCACACAACCCCATGTTTTTCCATTTTTTCTAGCTTCCTAATATTATTTTAGACTTTTCCTGAAATTTTCAGATTTTTCCAAGCTTGTTTGCTATTTTTCTTAATTTAAATTAGTTTTAAGCATTTTAATTAGCTTTAAATACAAAAATTAAGAAAAGGTTCAAAAAATAATTTTTCAATTTTCTTAGGTTTAGATAAATATAAAAAGTAAAAAAGTAATTTTCCAGATTTTTCATAGTTTATTTTGTGATTTTAGTAATTTAATTAGTTTTTAATAGTTTAAAATTCATAAAAATACAAAATAATCGAAAAAATACAAAAATAGTTTGAAAATTCTATTTTGATATTTTAGACTTTTCCATTTCATAATTTTATTTTTCTAGCTTAATTTCCTATTTTCTTTCATTTTAGGTAATTATTAAATAGTTAAAAATAGTTTTAATTAATAATAATTAATTAAATAGTCATAAAAATAATTTTCTTTTTCCAAATATTTTCTTTTATCATTAGGGTTGTAAAATGTATTTTTCATATTTTAGGACTTTTATTTCTTAGATTTCACTTTTTATTTTGTGCGTTTACGTAATTTTTATTTAAACGTAAGTTTTAGTTTTAAGTTTTAAACGTTCATCATTTTAAATATAGTGATAGCGTTTATTTAATAGATTTTATCTTTTAACTTTCTTTAATTTGCATTTAAGCCCTCGTAGTTTATGGGCTTTTTCGTAGTTATAATCATTATCAAATCCTTTTTCATTCAAATCTCTCGATCACTTTCGTTTGACTATTCTCGCATGACTCGTTGGGACTTAACGACACGGGAAACACTATACTCTCCTGATCTTCATTGCATTGGTGCTTAAAGCTGTTTTAAGTCTCTTCTGATTGGCCATTCATGTGGTCGGTCACGTGAGAAAACTTGGCGGTTTTGCGCATCACCCGCCAAGCCAATTGACCCCCTGTTTTTGACCCCTTCCACAATAATAGACCCCGATCAACTCTTATGGTCAAACAAACACACCCCCTTTTCCCGCCTATCTCCTTCCTCCCACCTGCTTGCCTGCAAACACTTAACCTCACCATCCCTCCAGCTCAACCTTCTACTCTCCTTATCCCCCCACCTCAACAACCAAACAAGAAACATTTAATGCCTCCCTCCCCCATGCACTCAACCTCCCACTGGCAAAAATAACTTTGGCGCCAAAATTCAATCAAACGGCCATTATTGCCTCAAGTGATCCAATGGTCCAGGATTAAAGTGGGAATTGCTCGGAGGTCAGTGGGAAGAATTTCACATATAAATAAAGGAAGAGAGCTAGAGAAGAGTAGTACTTAGTTTTATTTTTCACATATATGTCGTTTTAATATTAAAGTTTTAGTATAAGTATCAATCTGTAATCTTTTGTTTCTATGTACTAAACTCAGTCGCTTTTATCAATATAATTTGCTTTCAAGTATCAATTCAAAGTTTTGTTATAGTTTCAAGTTCTTATGCTCACTTTGTTGAAAATTCGGTTTCAATCTCTTATAATCAATGCTCCAAGTATCTTTATTTTACTTCAAATAAGCTTATTTAAGTTGTTTATAGCTTTGAGTAAGCTTATAATTCGATTCAATCAAAATTGGTGTTTGGTCAACAAAAGTCAAAATGAGAAGAGATTTTGGTTAGCGAGGCATGGAAGTAGATTTGGGTTGATGCGGTGTTGGATATGGGTTGATAATTGGTTTAGGATAGTGGTTACTGTCTTGTTTGGCAAGCCATTGTGGCTGGACTTTTGTAAGTGTTTGAATATTATTTGAATCTTGCCATATTTGCATTAATAATTTAGGAGCTATTTGATAATTGTAGTATTGTAAATTGTGTCATATAAGTAGTTTAGATCTGTTCTAGTATAAATCATAGCTTGGATTTGAGTATTAATTTGAGTGTTAGCAAAATCAGTAGAATAAGTGGTGTTTGGATTTTCTAGCAAAACTGAGATTAAGGGTATTTCAGTGGTTAACACTAGTTTCTTTAGTCTTACTTAGGTGTGATAAAGTCACTTTGGTCACTCATTTGCACCCTAAAATAGCCAAAGTCAAATTTGCATTAAATCTGTCCTAGTGATCACATTTGCTTGAATCAGTTGGTCAAAATGAGTATGTAGGTTTACATTACATAGAGATAGCTTGCAGTAGTTTCATTTCATCACAAAACATCATATTCAGTTCATAAAATTGAATCAAAACTTAATTTGGTCAACTTTTCAAAAGCTGTTTCAAAAGTCGAAAAAAGTGAAAAACCGGTTTGACCCAATCTTGGGTGATTTTAATTGATTCATTATGGAACAATTCTAGTGAAACTTTGGTTTTAAAAACTTCAATGGTCAAGATTTGAAAAATGATTTTGTAGATTTTAGTGATTTTGTACAAGCTCTTAAATAGCTTGTCAAGAAGAAGCAAAAGTGCCACAATGCACCGACTCGATGAATCTGAGTCTGCAGACAATGTTGTCTGAGCTTGTCACAAGCTCAATAGAGCTTATCTTGGTGCGAATCTTGGTTTATAAGTAGCTAGCCAGGTCTCCTTCGTGTTCCAACATCCGGTTTTGAGTTCCATCTTATTTGAGTAGCTTAATTTCAAGCTACAAAGTAGTAACTAAAATATGTTTTGCACTTAATTGCAAATCCTCAAATCTGTTTAGTTTGCATTTCAGAGGTTTAGGCTAGTTGATATTAGTTGCTTTTAGTATTTTTAGCATATTATAGCTTCGTGATCATTTGGTTCTCTGTTGGTACCTTTAGCTTATTTGAGTCTTATTACTTAGCGGTTTCACTGCAGACTTCATATTCTCTCACATAAGCCATTGTTTTTACATTTTCACAGATTTAGAATATTATTTTAGACTTTTCTTGAATTTTTCATATTTTTCCAAAGACTGTTTGCTATTTTTCCTCATTTAAATCGGTTTTAAGCCTTTTAATTAGCTTTTATAGCAATAAAATCGTAAAAGCTTCAAAAAAATAAGTTTTCATTTTTCCTAGGATAATATAAATATAAAAAGCAAAAAATAATTTTTCCAGATTTTTCTTAGTTTAATTTGTAATTTTAGCAATTTAATTAGTTTCAAATAGTTTTTAATTCATATAAAATAGAAAATAATCGAAAAAATACAAAATTAGTTTTGAAAATTCTCTTTAGTCATTTAGATTTTCTAAGTCATAATTTCATTTTTCTAGCTTTATTTCATATTTTCTTATATTTTAGGGTATTATTAAATAGGTAAAAATAGTTTTTAATTAATAATAATTAAATAAATAGTCATAAAATAATTTTCTTTTTCTAAAATTTTCTCTTATCATTAGGTTTGTAAAATGTCATTTTATATTTTTAGGATTAATATTGTTTCAGTTTCACATTTTCTTTTATGCGTTACGTAGTTTTTTAATTTAAAGAAAAATCAAAACATCAATTTAAAAATAGTGATAGCGTTTATTTAATATAATTTATCTTTTAATTTTCTTTAATTTGCATTTAAGCCCTGTAATTTATAAACTTTTTCTTTAGTTATAATCAATCATACCCTTTTCCGTTCAAATTCTCTCGATCACTATTCGTTTGATTATTAATCGCATTTTCGTTGGGACTTAACGACACGGGAAACACTACACTCCTCTTGATCTTCATTGCATTGGTTTCAGGTCATCGGCTTTTATTACGGTTGACCATTCACAAATGGTCAACGTGTGATAAAACACGGCGGTTTGAATCGATCAAATTTTTGGCGCGTTCGGGGAGATGTGCTAATTATCTT
>CM040239.1:268746602-269244269 GCA_022545495.1 Chrysanthemum lavandulifolium | reverse complement strand
ACACAAGCAAGCAATTTCTTGGAAGCTCTCCGATATTAAGGGTATCAACCTTGAGTTTTGTACTCAAAAATCTTAATGGAGGATGACTTCAAACCAAAGATCCAACATCGAGAAGGTGAATCCTAAAATTCACGAGGTTATCAAACAAGAGGTTCTCAAACTTCTTGATGCGGTTTGATTTACCCGATCTACGATAGTCCTTAGGTTAGCCCAATTCATTGCGTTCCTAAAAGGGTGGCATTCTTGTTGTCACGAATGAAGAAAAGCGAGTTAATTCCAACTCGATTGGTTACGGGATGGCGGTGTGCATTGACTATCGCAAGTTAAGCGAAGCCACCCATAAAGACCATTTCCTCTACCCTTCATGGACCGGAGGCTTGAGAGATTAGCGAGGGCGAATACTATTGTTTCCTTGATGGTTTCTCGGTTACTTAGATCCCCATTGATCCATTGGATCAAGAAAGACCACATTCACTGCCCATACGGAACATTTGCCTCGAGCGTATGCCTTTTGGCTTATGTACGCTCACAGCACGTTCCAACGATGTATGATGGCAATTTTCCACGACATGATCGGAAACTATGGAGGTGTTTATGGATGACTTCTCGGTCTTGGGGACTCATTTCATACATGTCTCTCCCACTTAGACAAAATGCTTAAAGGTGTGAAGACACCAATCTATGTCTAAATTGGGAGAAGACCACTTTATGGTCAAAGAAGGCATAGTCCTTGGCCATAAGATTTCAAGAATGGGATTGAGGTAGATAGAGCAAAGTTGATGTTATTGCTAAACTACCTCATCCTACTACCGTCAAAGGTATTAGGAGTTTTCTAGGTCATGCGGGTTTATATCGTAGATTCATTCAAGATTTTCTAAAATCGCTCGACCTATGACCCATCTTCTCGAAAAGATGCTCCTTTTATCTTCTCTCCGAGTGCATGAAGCTTTTGAAACACTGAAGAAAAACACGGAAGCACCCATTCTAGTTGCCCCGATGGGATTTACCTTTGAGCTCATGTGCGATGCAAGTGATTTTGCTATCGGTGGGTCTTGGGGCAAGCAGACTAAGCATTTTACGCAATCCACTACATAAGCAAAACTATGGTGAAGCTCGGACCCATTACACCACTACTGAGAAAAAGAATTATTAGGCGTGGTGTATGCGTTTAGAAGTTTCGACCATACCTTATCTTGACCAAATGCGTGGTGTATACGGATCACTCGGCTCTCAAATATCTCTTTGCAAAACAAGATGCAAAGTCGAGATTGCTCAGTTGGGTTCTCCTCCTACAAGAATTTGATATCATTATTCGTGATAAAAAGGAGCGAGAACACGGTGGCGATCATCTGTCCGTCTGAAAACCCTCACCAAAATGTATTAGAAAAGGAAATAAATGAAACATTTCCTCTCGAAACACTCAATGTGGTTTCTTTTCGTGAGACTCTTCTACCCCATGGTTTCTTGACTTTGCAAATTACCATGCGGGTAACTTTGTGGTGAAAGGATGTCGTCCCAGCGAAAAATAAATTCTTTAAAGATGTGAAACATTATTTACGGATGACCCTACTTGTTCAAAATTTGCGGATCAAGTCATCGGGCGATGTGTGTATGGTCGGGAAGCTATTGACATTCTCAAGGCTTGCCATTCGGACCTATTGGGGACATCATAGCCCAACTACACGCCTTGAAGGTGTTTAATTCCGATTCTATTGGCCCGAGTTTATAAGGATGCCCATGAATTTGTCAAAACGTGACGCTTGTCAAGCGTCACGGAATATCTCAAAAGAAATGAAATGCCGCAAACGCCATTCAAGTGTGTGAGATTTTTGACATCCGGGGCATTGACTTTATGGGGCCATTCCCTTCTCCGTGGTAACAAATACATACTCGTGGCGTTGACTACTTGTCAAAATGGGTTGAAGCTAAAGCTTTACCCACCAACGATGCCGAGTTGTTGTGAAATTCTTAAAATCCTTATTTGCTAGGTTTGGAACTCCACGAGCTATCATCGGTGATCGTAGTGCGATTTCGCAATGACCAATTTGATAGAGTCATGCGGTATGGTGTAACTCACCGTCCTATCTCTGCTACCACCCCGAACAAGTGGGCAAGTGGAAGTTTCCAACCGGGATTAAAGAATTACGGAGAGGCGGTTGGTGAAAACCGTGCCTCTTGGTCGGATAAGTTAGATGGCGCACTCGGGCCTTCCGTGCGACTTACAAAACACCCATTGGGTGCACTCCATAGCGGTATCGGAAGGCATGTCATCTGCGGTTGAGCTCGAGCACAAGGCATACTTGGGCCTTGAAGCATGCTAATTTTGATATTCGAGACGGTGGTGATCATCGAAAGTTCAAATGAATGAATTAAATGAACTCGTGATCAAGCATAAGAGAACTCTTTGATCTACAAACAAAAGACAAAGAAGATTCATGACTCAAAATCAAGAACCGCGTTTTCAACGTTGGTGATCGAGTCCTTCTTTTAAATTCAAGATTGAAGATTTTCTGGAAAATTAAAATCCATCGTCGGACCATTTACCATTGCTAAGGTTTATCCTTATGGTACCATTGAGTTATCTCAACCCGATGGTCCAAAATTTAAAGTGAATGGTCATCGAGTGAAGCATTACTTTGAGAGGACATTCCCGTGGTTGTCCGGACTTACAAACTTTCCCCGTGAACCAATGAATGGGGATCGAGTCAAGCTAGCGACTGGGAATCAAAAACGATAGCATGCCATATGGGTTCTCACCCATTTCGACTTCTTTCTATCTTTCCACCCTAGTGTGGGGGTGCCACATGTTGTGTATATAAGTGTTTCCAAAAAAAAAAAAAAAAATCTTCTTTCTAAATAATGGCGTAGTATTTCCTTTTCGTTCTTAGTTTCGCATAACCGTGGTACTTTGAATATTGAGGCAATATTCATTTCTAAGTGTGGGGGAATTCATGAATTTTATCATATGTATTATCCACCTAATTCCCCGGTTTTGGCCAAAATTTCAAAGAAAAATCACCAAAGGCCCTTTTAAATCATAACTTGTCAAAATTAGTCCATTGGTGAAAATATCAAAGTTTGAGAAAATTTGAAATTAGTCCTTGATTTTGAAATTTGGCAAAATATATGAAAATTTGAAAATAGCAAGTTTGGTCCTTGTACTTTTGAGATTGTCACTTTTAGCCCTTGGAACAACTTTGATGAATTAGCGACTTAGGTCCCTCAATTTTCGAATTTACAAAGGTCCTATGATTTTAAACCTTTTAAACCAAATTGAACCACGCTTGACCCAATTGACCCCATGTCATTATGCATTTGGACCCCTTGTATTATTAACCCCGTCAACCCTTTGGTCAAATAAGCCAAGCGCCAAAAAGTCACCCCTCCAACTCGCTTTATGCAACAAGCAAGCACCCATCCCCTCCTCTCCTCCAACCAACTTTGTTCCCCAGCTGCAACTACCCTCGAAGCATTAAATGCACCTCCCCCCCCTCACTCAACCTTCCAGTGGATAAACCAATTTTGGCGCCAAAATCTGTTTTAATGGCCAGGATCATTTTAAGCCATCCAATGGCTGAGGAAATTGCTGGGAAACAATCAGAGATGAGAGAGAAGATGCATGGAGTATAAAAGGAAGCATGAAGAAGCTAGTTAAAAAGTCTTGTAATTTTTTAGTTTTCATTAATGTCGTTTTTATATTAAAAGTTTTAGTTAAGTGGAAAATCTGTAATTTCTTGTTCCTTTGTATCAAACTAAGCTTATTATATCACTATAAATTATTTCCAAGCCTCAAATCAAATTGTGTTAAGATTTCATGTTTCAAGTTAACTGTTGAAATTTTCCATGTCAAAAACTCACACCCAAGCTTCAAATAGCTTGTTTCTTAGTTTCTACAGGCTTATAAGAGCTTGTTATAGCTTTTTATAAGCTTAAATTCAAGTTTCTAGCTAGTTTGGATATTGGTCAACGAAAGTCAAAATGGGCAAAATGATCTGAGATATGGTGATGGGTGAAGCGATTGCTTGATTTGGGTTGATTTGGAATCCATTGGGTTGATAAAATTAGGTTAGTGTTCATTGGTTTCGATTTCAAGCCATAGTGGCTAAGGACCATGTGTAAGTGATTTTAAAGGTCTCTTTGCATTACCTTCATTTGTAGTGGCGGTTCAAATTTGTTTAATAAAGGCGTATTTAGGATATATAGATGTAGCTTGATCATTAACACAAGTTTTCTTAGTGTTTGTATGATTTAAAATTGCAAAAGCAGTCATTAAAGGTGTGTTTGGATCGAGTGCTTAAATATGTGTTCGGGGCTTGTTCGGTGTTTAACTCTTGTTGTTTTAAGTTTACTTAGCTAATACATACTCATATCTCATCTTAGTGCATTGCTTGCTAACACCGAAAGTCAAATCTCAACTAAATCATCTAACTGTCTTCCTTGTTGTGTTTTGGAAATCAAAACACTTGTTTTGTGTCTTAAAATCATAGAGGTATCTTGCATTAACTTCATTTCATCATAATAAAACAATATCGGTCCTCACATTTGATTCAAAACTCAACAAAGTCAACATTTCATTTTTGGTTCAAAAGTCAAAATATGAAAACACTGTTTGAAAGCCAACTAGAGTGAATTTTCTTGGCTTCATTTTTAAGCCAATTTAAGTGAAAATTGTTGTTTTAAAAACTTCTCTTGGTCTATTTTCTTATAGCCATTTTTATATAATTTTTCAAATTTTCTTTAAGCACCAAAAAGGCTTGTGATTATTGGCTTATATGCCATGTGCAGGACAATGAGCTGCACATGTTTTAAGCAGATCTTGCAGAGCTTGTATTAAGCTCATCAGAGCTTATCTAGGTCTGTAATTTGGTTTATAAGGTCTCACCCAGGTCTTGATTAAGTTCCAATTTGTAGTTTTCATTTTCGACTTATCTAGTAGCTTGCATAAGCTCAAAGTAGCTACCTGAACTGCTTTTAGCTTATATACTCAAATAAGCCAAATCGTGTAATTAGCTAATCGAGGTCAAGGCCTGTTAATACTTGTTGCATTTTGGTTACTTTAGCTTATTTTAGCTTGTGTTATCAGTTGGTGGCTTGTTTTGTTCATTTGGCTTGTTCGAGTGCTTATTTATAAGCACATTGCATATGATTGCTTAATCTTACACACAACCATCTGATTTTCCATTTTCCTAGATTCCAAATATAATTTTAGAGTTTTTGAAATTTTCAGATTTTTCAAGTCGGTTTGCTATTTTCTTGATTTTAATTAGTTTTTAAGCATTTTAAATAGCATTTAATACAAAAAATTCAAAAAGGTTCAAAAAATAAGTTTTCATTTTTCTTAAGTTAAGATAAATATAAAAGCCAAAAAATATTTTCTAGATTTTCTTAGTCAAATTTGTATTTTTAAGTAATTTAAGTAATTTTAAATAGTTTTAATTCCTAGAAAATTCAAAATATTAGGAAAAATATAAAATAGTTTTGAAAATTCTCTTTTGATATTTTAGATTTTCCAAGTCAAAATTTTATTTTTCTAGCTTTGTTTCATATTTTCTTGTATTTTAGGCTAATATTAAATAGTTAAAATAGTTTTAATTAATAATAATTAATTAAATAGTTGTAAAAATAATTTTCTTTTCTAAATATTTTCTTTTATCATTAGGTTTGTAAAATACCATTTTATATTTTTAGGATTTATATTGTGTAAGTTTCACGTTTTCATTTAGACGCCACGTAGTTTTTAATTCGATTTATAAAACATAAAAACAAAACATCATTTGCAAATAGTGATAGCGTTTATTTAATATTTTTTATCTTTTAAGTTCCTTTAATTTGCATTTAAGCCGTTGTAATTTGTTGGCTTTTACGTAGTTATAATCATAATCAAATCCCTTTATCCGATTCAAATCTCTCGATCACTATACGTTTGGTGATCCATTGCATATTCATTGGGACATAACGACCCGGAGAAACACTATACTCCCAGATCTTCATTGCATTTGTGCTTAAAATTGTTTTAAGTTTCTTCTGGGTTGGCCATTCACAAGTGGTCCACTTGCGTGAGAAAACTTGACAGTTTACCGGATCAAATTTTACAGGCGCCGCCTTGGTGTTGTCTTGATCTATCTTACGTTTAGCAGTTAGTAGTTTGAATACTCACTCTTTGTTCATATCATCCATCTCTATCTATATATATATCCATATTTTCTTATAAAATCCAAAACCCAACTTGACTAAAAGCGTATAAAACACAAAATATTTTCCTTTTGTTTCTATATATGTATCAAATATAAAAATACAAAAGATTTATCGTTTTCTTAATAATAACAACTTAAAAGATTACCACCGCAAACCAAGGCGGTGCACTACCTAGCTGAAGTGCGACCATAATAAGTTCCCGAACTAAAGATTTAAAACTTGCCTTTGTGTCCTTGTGATTGGTGTACCTTTTCAAAGAAGCCATTCATCTTGTGATTATTGGTTAAGTTCATCGTTGTTTTGCCTCGATCTTGTTTTAATTGGATTTGTTGTGATATCTCCGTTTGAACCGGAAAACCCATAAAGATTCTTCTCACCCCATTTTTATAAAAGCGTCTTCATAATTCCCATTTCTCTCCTTAACTCGAGGTTCCTTAGAGTTAACTCTAATATATCTTTTCGCTCTTCTAGATCTGTGAGCCCATTTCGTGAGCTTGTCAAGATTCCAGAAGGCGTGTCCATAGACTTTCTGCTCCATCGATCGGATCGAGATCCGGATCGCTCACACTACTTACATTATCATGGCGGAAGAACGCTTATGTGTGAGCTTCTCCGGCACCCATCGGCGGGTATGGAGATGCTATCGTTGTACCGACCATTGTGGTGAAAATTTTGAACTCAAAACCGGTTCTTGAATCTTGTAACCTCAAATCGGTTCTCGGTTTTGAGCGGGATGATCCTCATGCTCATATTCGATGGTTTAACAAGATTGCATCTACCATTAAATACAAGAATGTCCCTACGATCTTTGTTAAGCTTCTGCATTCCCATTTTCTCTTGAGGGCAAGCCGGTTTGGCTTGAAAAACAACCCCTCGATCTATTGAGACATGGGAAGATCGGTGAAGAAATTTGTGAATGAATTCTATCCACCTTCCAAAACCACGAGTCTTAAAATGAAATCATCAAGTTCACTCAAAGTTTGATGAACCCTTGATGAATCGTGGGATCGTTTCAAGGAATTGCTTCGCAAATGTCCTCACCACGGTTTCTCCGAGTTGATGCAACTCGATACTTTCTACAATGGAGTGAGTCAATCGATCAAGATTCTCTCAATTCCTCCGCGGAGGAAATTTCCTAACAAAGCATCAAAGAAGCTTTAGCGATCATCGAAAACAAGTCTAAAGTCCGCCTTTGCGAAGCAAGCGGTTGTTTCCCAAGTCGGTGTTGGTCCTTCTTCTTCATCGCCCGTGAGTCGTCTAGCACCGATGCTAAGATTGACAAACTCACGGAAGCTATTCAAGCTTTGGTTCTCTCCAACCAAAAGAAAGTCTCTTTTCCACAAACTTCACCTCCTGCCGGAAGTTAAGAAAGTGGAAGTCGTGTTACTTGTGGTGGCCCCATGCTTATTACAAGCTGTATGGCCACCGATGGTAACCCTTTGAAGCTAATGTTGTGGGCGGGATTTCTAATCAAGGAGGCAATCAATATCGTGCTCACAGACCCGAACCACCGTCTAACCACTACCCCTGGACCTCCGGTTTCAATCAAAACCGTAATCGAATCAAAATAGACCAAACCAAGGTTTCCAAAACCAAGGTAATTCGGTCAAACAACGGTTTTCAAAATCGAATCAAAATTTCCAACACCAAGGAAATTTCAATAGAAACCAGTCGGGAAATTTCAACCAAGGGTATTTTCATGCCAATAATCAAGGAAATTTTGAATCAAGGCCCTAATCCAAACAATAGAGGCGAAATTTTCTGTGCAAACTCAAGCCATTGTTCCAACTAGACCATCATCGATGAGTTGTTGAAACAATTCATGAAATCAAGAGGAAATGAATCGGTGTTGGCCGGCCAGTTCGACATTAAGAAGTCTTTAAATGATCGACCACCGGGCTCGGTGCTTTACCTAGCAACACGATCGCTAATCCGAGGGGCGATGCAAAGGCGATCACAACCAGTGGTACTTCATATCTTTGGACCCGCTATTCCTACTACCTCTTCTTCTTCTCTCCGAAGGTAGTGGAAAGTGAACTGAGGCGACAAAGGACAAGGAACTTCCTACTAATAACGGAGTACCAACAATGTCCATCCTCGGGTTGTCCGAAACCCAATACCAAACACAGAGTTGTTTTGAACCTCCGGTTGGTAACCCCAATCAAAACTTCTATTCCTTATCCTCACGTTTACATGAGCAAAAACTCCATGAGAAAGCTAGTCATCGAATGGAAAAATTCTTTCAAATTTTCCAAGAACTTCACTGACATAAGCTTCGCGGATGCCATCATGTTAATGCCCAAGTTTGCATCTACTACGAAACACATGTTGAGCAATAAGGAAAAGTTGTTTGAAATGGCTAAGACTCCTTTAAATGAGAATTGCTCGTGATCTTGTTAAAGAAGCTTCCAGAAAGTGGGAGATCCCGAAAATTTCTTCTTCCTTGTGTTTTTCACGGGATGATTGAATGCTTTGCCACTGCCGATCTTGGTGCAAGCATCAATCGATGCCATATTTAGTGTGGAAGAAACTTTCTCTTAGGAACTTACTCCTACCGCATGACTCTTGAGCTTGCGGATCGTTCTATATCGCGTCCTCTTGGCATCGCCGAGGATGTGTTTGTGAAAGTAGGAAAGTTCCATTTTCGGTGACTTTGTGGTTGTTGATTTCGATCCGATCCTCGAGTTCCCTCATTGTTGGCGGGGATTCTTGAGAGCAGGCGTGCTCTTATTGATGTATTTGAGCAAGAAATCACTTTACGTGTGGGTAATGAAATTACCTTTAACCTCGATCAAACTTGAGGTACTCCTCAAATTATGATCTTGAATCGGTTAATCGTGTCGATTTAATTGATATTGCTTGAGGAGTACTCTCAAGAGTTTCTTGGTTATCTTTATAATTACGTGAGTGGGATTCCACCACATCTCTCAACCTATCATTGCCGACTCTTCCCTCTCACTCCGTTTGAGGGAGGTGACTTCTACGGAAGAGATCGATGAATTTCTTGCTATCGATGAATCAATTCACTTTGGAATTGATGGTGTGTATGATTCGGAGGGATATTCTTTATCTTGAGCAATTGCTTAATGAAGATCCATTACCTTCACTCCTCCGAAAGCGATCACAATTGAGAAATCAAATCGGTACAAACTTCTATTGAAGAATTTACGAGGTTGAACTTAAGGACCTACCTCCTCATCTCGAGTATGCATTCTTGGAGGTGATGATAAATTACCCGTCATAATTGCTAAAGACTTGGTCGAGGAGGAGAAAATTGCTCTCATAAAGGTCTTGAAGTCACACAAGCAAGCAATTTCTTGGAAGCTCTCCGATATTAAGGGTATCAACCTTGAGTTTTGTACTCACAAAATCTTAATGGAGGATGACTTCAAACCAAAGATCCAACATCGAGAAGGTGAATCCTAAAATTCACGAGGTTATCAAACAAGAGGTTCTCAAACTTCTTGATGCGGTTTGATTTACCCGATCTCGATAGTCCTTAGGTTAGCCCAATTCATTGCGTTCCTAAAAGGGTGGCATTCTTGTTGTCACGAATGAAGAAAAGCGAGTTAATTCCAACTCGATTGGTTACGGGATGGCGTGTGTGCATTGACTATCGCAAGTTAAGCGAAGCCACCCATAAAGACCATTTTCCTCTACCCTTCATGGACCGAGGCTTGAGAGATTAGCGAGGGCGAATACTATTGTTTCCTTGATGGTTTCTCGGGTTACTTTCAGATCCCCATTGATCCATTTGGATCAAGAAAGACCACATTCACTGCCCATACGGAACATTTGCCTACAGACGTATGCCTTTTGGCTTATGTAGCGCTCACAGCACGTTCCAACGATGTATGATGGCAATTTTCCACGACATGATCGGAAACTATGGAGGTGTTTATGGATGACTTCTCGGTCATTGGGGACTCATTTCATACATGTCTCTCCCACTTAGACAAAATGCTTAAAGGTGTGAAGACACCAATCTATGTCTAAATTGGGAGAAGAGCCACTTTATGGTCAAAGAAGGCATAGTCCTTCGCCATAAGATTTCAAGAATGGGATTGAGGTAGATAGAGCAAAGTTGATGTTATTGCTAAACTACCTCATCCTACTACCGTCAAAGGTATTAGGAGTTTTCTAGGTCATGCCGGGTTTTATCGTAGATTCATTCAAGATTTTCTAAAATCGCTCGACCTATGACCCATCTTCTCGAAAAGATGCTCCTTTTATCTTCTCTCCGAGTGCATGAAGCTTTTGAAACATGAAGAAAAAGCTTACGGAAGCACCCATTCTAGTTGCCCCGTGGGATTTACCTTTGAGCTCATGTGCGATGCAAGTGATTTTGCTATCGGTGGGTCTTGGGGCAACGAGAACTAAGCATTTTTCACCAATCCACTACATAAGCAAAACTATGATGAAGCTCGGACCCATTACACCACTACTGAAAAAGAATTATTGGGCGTGGTGTATGCGTTTGAGAAGTTTCGACCATACCTTATCTTGACCAAATGCGTGGTGTATACGGATCACTCGGCTCTCAAATATCTCTTTGCAAAACAAGATGCAAAGTCGAGATTGCTCCGTTGGGTTCTCCTCCTACAAGAATTTGATATCATTATTCGTGATAAAAAGGAGCCGAGAACACGGGTGGCGATCATCTGTCCGTCTAGAAAACCCTCACCAAAATGTATTCGAGAAAGGAAATAAATGAAACATTTCCTCTCGAAACACTCAATGTGGTTTCTTTTCGTGGAGACTCTTCACCCCATGGTTTCTTGACTTTGCAAATTACCATGCGGGTAACTTTGTGGTGAAAGGATGTCGTCCCAGCGGAAAAATAAATTCTTTAAAGATGTGAAACATTATTTACGGATGACCCTACTTGTTCAAAATTTGCGCGGATCAAGTCATCGAGGCGATGTGTGTATGGTCGGGAAGCTATTGACATTCTCAAGGCTTGCCATTCGGACCTATTGGGGACATCATAGCCCAACTACACCGCCAAGAAGGTGTTTAATTCGGATTCTATTGGCCCACGATTTATAAGGATGCCCATGAATTTGTCAAAACCGTGACGCTTGTCAAGCGTCGGGAATATCTCACAAAGAAATGAAATGCCGCAAAACGCCATTCAAGTGTGTGAGATTTTTGACATCCGGGGCATTGACTTTATGGGGCCATTCCTTCTTCCGTGGTAACAAATACATACTCGTGGCGTTGACTACTTGTCAAAATGGGTTGAAGCTAAAGCTTTACCCACCAACGATGCCGAGTTGTTGTGAAATTCTTAAAATCCTTATTTGCTAGGTTTGGAACTCCACGAGCTATCATCGGTGATCGTAGTGCGCATTTCGCAATGACCAATTTGATAGAGTCATGCGGTATGGTGTAACTCACCGTCTATCTGCGCACCACCCCGAACAAGTGGGCAAGTGGAAGTTTCCAACAGGGATTAAAGAATTACGGAGAGGACGGTTGGTGAAAACCGTGCCTCTTGGTCGGATAAGTTAGATGACGCACTGGGCCTTCCGTGCGACTTACAAAACACCCATTGGGTGCACTCCATACAAGTCGGTGTGCGGAAGGCATGTCATCTGCCGGTTGAGCTCGAGCACAAGGCATCTTGGGCCTTGAAGCATGCTAATTTTGATATTCGAGACGGTGGTGATCATCGAAAGTTCAAATGAATGAATTAAATGAACTCGTGATCAAGCATAAGAGAACTCTTTGATCTACAAACAAAAGACAAAGAAGATTCATGACTCAAAATCAAGAACCGCGTTTTCAACGTTGGTGATCGAGTCCTTCTTTTAAATTCAAGATTGAAGATTTTCTCTGAAAATTAAAATCCTACCGGTGCGGACCATTTACCATTGCTAAGGTTTATCCTTATGGTACCATTGAGTTATCTCAACCGATGGTCCAAAATTTAAAGTGAATGGTCATCGAGTGAAGCATTACTTTGGAGAGGACATTCCCCTGTGGTTGTCCGGACTTACAAACTTTCCCCGTGAACCAATGAATGCGGGGATCGAGTCAAGCTAGCGACTCGGGAATCAAAACGATAGCATGCCATATGGGTTCTCACCCATATTTCGACTTCTTTCTATCTTTCTACCACCCTAGTGGGGGGGTGCCCACATGTTGTGTATATAAGTGTTTCCAAAAAAAAAAAAAAAAATCTTCTTTCTAAATAATGGCGTAGTATTTCCTTTTCGTTCTTAGTTTCGCATAACCGCGGTACTTTGAATATTGAGGCAATATTCATTTCTAAGTGTGGGGGAATTCTCATGAATTTTATCATATGTATTATCCACCTAATTCCCCGGTTTTGGCCAATTTTTTTTTTTGAGTAAGTGTTCTACACTTACTCAATTGGTTATCGACGCCTTGTCTAAAAACTAAAGGATTGGCTAATCCAGAGCAAGCGGCTCTTGGTAAAGATATCTCAAATCCGTTGGCGACTTGCAATTTGCCCAAAATTGTATGGTATTATTCACCATATCCTAAAAGTGAAGAGTTGGCTAGCCCATAAGTTTATGGCTTGTGGTAAAGGCGATGGAAAAACCATAATTGGTAATCAACTCACCAAAGATAATATTGATAATTTATCTAAGAGTTGGCTAGTCCGAAGCAAACGGCACGGTAAAGACAAATCAAATCCGTTGAAAGGCGGTGGTTTGCTCAAAATCACATGGTTATCGATTGTACCATGGTTCTTACTTGAGCTGAAACATTTGGCTACTCCGTAAGTAATGGCTTTTGGTAAAGAGATTCAAATCCATTAATGTGAGGATTGATGAGTGTGTAAATACTCATCATTTTTAAATCAATCAATCGCAAAACGTTTAAAATGCTCGAAATGCATCAAAATATCGAAAATATCTCAAAATTGCATTTTATATGTTTCGGATGCAAAATATTTAAAATCGGATGAAAATGAGCAAAGTTTGCATAATTGGCGTTCAGGTCCCCAGTTTCTAAAATTGTCAAAATAGTCCACGAGTCCTAATTTCAAAGAAAAATCACCAAAGGCCCTTTTAAATCATAACTTTTCAAAATTAGTCCTTTGGTGAAAAATATCAAAAGTTTGAGAAAATTACAATTAGTCCTTGACTTTGAAATTTGGCAAAATGGCCCCTGAAATTTGAAAATGGCAAGTTTGGTCCTTGTACTTTTTGAGATTGTCACTTTTAGCCCTTGGAACAACTTTGATGAATTGGCGACTTAGGTCCTCAATTTTCGAATTTACACAAAGGTCCTATGATTTTAAACCTTTAAACCAAATTGAACCTCGCCAAGTGACCCCACATCATTATGCATTTTGGACCCCTTGTATTATTAACCCCGGTCAACCCTTTGGTCAAATAAGCCAAGCGCCAAAAGTCACCCTCCAATCGCTTCTCTGCAACAAGCAAGCACCCATCCCCCTCCTCTCCTCCACTCAACTTTGTTCCCCACCGCAACTACCTCCAAGAAGCATTAAATGCACCTCCCCCCCCTCACTCAACCTTCCAGTGGATAAACCAATTTTGGCGCCAAAATCTGTTTTAATGGCCAGGATCATTTTAAGCCATCCAATGGCTGAGGAAATTGCTGGGAAACAATCAGAGATGAGAGAAGATGCATGGAGTATAAAAGGAAGCATGAAGAAGCTAGTTAAAAGTCTTGTAATTTTTAGTTTTCATTAATGTCGTTTTATATTAAAAGTTTTAGTTAAGTGGAAAATCGTAATTTCTTGTTCCTTTGTATCAAACTAAGCTTATTATATCACTATAAATTATTTCCAAGCATCAAATCAAATTGTGTTAAGATTTCATGTTTCAAGTTAATCGTTGAAATTTTCCATGTCAAAACTCACACCCAAGCTTCAAATAGCTTGTTTCTTAGTTTCTACAGCTTATAAGAGCTTGTTATAGCTTTTATAAGCTTAAATTCAAGTTTCTAGCTAGTTTGGATATTGGTCAACGAAAGTCAAAATGGGCAAAATGATGCGAGATATGGTCGATGGGTGAGCAGTGCTTGATTTGGGTTGATTTGGAATCCGGTGGGTTGATATAATTAGGTTAGTGTTCATTGGTTTCGAGTTTCAAGCCATAGTGGCTAAGGACCATGTGTAAGTGATTTTAAAGGTCTCTTTGCATTACCTTCATTTGTAGTGAAAACGGTTCAAATCTGTTTAATGTTGTATTTAGGATATATAGATGTAGCTTGATCATTAACACAAGTTTGCTCGATGTTTGTATGATTTAAAATTGCAAAACAGTCATTAAAGGTGTGTTTGGATCGATGCTTAAATCGTGTTCGGGGCTTGTTCGATGTTTAACTCTTGTTGTTTTAAGTTTACTTAGCTAATACATACTCATATCTCGTCTTAGTCATTGCTTGCTAACACTTTGAAAGTCAAATCTCAACTAAATCATCTAACTGTCTTGTTTTGTTGTGTTTTGGAAATCAAAACACTTGTTTTGTGTCTTAAAATCATAGAGGTATCTTGCATTAACTTCATTTCATCATAATAAACCAATATCAGTCCTCACATTTGATTCAAAACTCAACAAAGTCAACATTTCATTTTGGTTCAAAAGTCAAAATATGAAAAACTGTTTGAAGCCAAGTGGAGTGAATTTTCTTGGCTTCATTTTAAGCCAATTTAAGTGAAAATTGTTGTTTTAAAAACTTCTCTTGGTCTATTTTCTTATAGCCATTTTATATAATTTTGCAAATTTTCTTTAAGCACCAAAAGGCTTGTGATTATTGGCTTATATGCCTGCGGAGACAATGAGCCGCATGTGTTTTAAGCGAGATCTTGCGAGCTTGTATTAAGCTCATCGAGCTTATCTAGGTCTGTAATTTGGTTTATAAGGTCTCACCAGGTCTTTATTAAGTTCCAATTTGTAGTTTTCATTTTCGACTTATCTAGTAGCTTGTGCATAAGCTCAAGTAGCTACCCAAACTGTTTTTAGCTTATATACTCAAATAAGCCAAATCTGTAATCGACTAATCGAGGTCAAGGCCTGTTAATACTTGTTGCATTTGGCTACTTTAGCTTATTTTAGCTTGTGTTATCGGTTGGTGGCTTGTTTTGTTCATTTGGCTTGTTCAAGTGCTTATTTATAAGCACATTGCATATGATTGCTTAATATTATACACAACCATCTGATTTTCCATTTTCCTAGATTCCAAATATAATTTTAGAGTTTTCCTGAAATTTTCAGATTTTTCCAAGTCATTTTGCTATTTTTCTTGATTTTAATTAGTTTTAAGCATTTTTAAATAGCATTTAATACAAAAAATTGAAAAGGTTCAAAAAATAAGTTTTCATTTTCTTAAGTTAAGATAAATATAAAAGCCAAAAAATATTTTTCTAGATTTTCTTAGTCAAATTTGTATTTTTAAGTAATTTAAGTAATTTTAAATAGTTTTTAATTCCTAGAAAATTCAAAAATATTCAGAAAAATATAAAAATAGTTTTGAAAATTCTCTTTTGATATTTTAGATTTTTCCAAGTCAAAATTTTATTTTTCTAGCTTTGTTTCATATTTTCTTGTATTTTAGGCTAATATTAAATAGTTAAAAATAGTTTTTAATTAATAATAATTAATTAAATAGTTGTAAAATTAATTTTCTTTTTCTAAATATTTTCTTTTATCATTAGGTTTGTAAAAATATCATTTTCATATTTTAGGATTTATATTGTGTAAGTTTCACGTTTTCATTTAGACGTTACGTAGTTTTAATTGATTTTATAAAATATAAAACAAAACATCATTTTGCAAATAGTGATAGCGTTTATTTAATATTTTTATCTTTTAAGTTCCTTTAATTTGCATTTAAGCCGTTGTAATTTGTTGGCTTTTTACGTAGTTATAATCATAATCAAATCCCTTTATCCGATTCAAATCTCTCGATCACTATATCGTTTGGTGATCCATTGCATAACTTCATTGGGACATAACGACCGGGAAACACTATACTCCCAGATCTTCATTGCATTTGTGCTTAAGGCATTTTAAGTTTCTTAGTTGGCCATTCATGAGTGGTCACTTGCGTGAGAAAACTTGCGGTTTGCACGGATCACCCACCAAACCCTTGTTTCCCTACCGTAAGCCTAACATTACAACCCTTTAAAGACCTATTTGATAGTCTTTCCTAGGTGCTTACGCGTAAGCGATGGAGGTTTGATCTATTCTCGAGCCTATGGTAATCTATGTACTAGGACCGGGTTAATGAGTGTTTATCTTCCATTTCCTATTTGTTATATTTCATATATACACCGAGAGAGATGTGAGTATCCAAACACCCCACGTGAGGTGCTAGTATGTAATTTCCGTGCTTGTTATGACTTTTTATGGGGCTTATATGTGTTGTGGACTGTTTTGAATTAATGCTTCATGACCACAACTTATAAATTAATTGGCTAAAAGCACATTTGCTTGAGGACAAGCAAATAACAAGTGTAGGGATATTTGATAAGGTTTTAAAGGTACCATTTTGAGGGTCGTTTTAGCCCTTATTTGATCACTTTTGTATCCGTTATTGCTTAATATCGTTCCTTTTCATTTTTAGGTCTCTTGAAGGCAAAATCTTGGAATGGCACTTATTTGGACGAAAAGGCGAATATATGAAGAAAATGGCCAAAGTCGAATCGAGACACTCAAGGTCTTTGAAAATAGAAGCGGCGGCGTCCTCGCTTAAGCTATGACGCCGTCGAGGATTTTGTGACGGTCGGAAGACAAAACTCGTATTTTCAAGAGGCGGCGTCGGGCTTTAAAGGAGTAGGCCGTTCTACTCGGACGACCTAGATGCAACTCGACGACGCCGAGTCGAAGAGGACGGCGTCACGGACATAAGGTGAAGTCGTCGCAAGGTTAACGTGGCCAAGCGAAACCCTAATGACGGCGACACGGCGGCGTCACGAAACATAAGGTGGCGCGTCGCATATGTAATCTTATATATATAATCCGAATTTTTCGGTTTTAGAGAGTCTTTTGGGTGAAAACCTAAAACCGAACCTAAGGTGTCTTGTACAGAGATTTTAGGGTTTTAAACCCTATCTTACATCAAGATAAGTATTTACTTCATTAATTCAATTATGTCTTTGATTATTTGTGTGTATGCTTGCATGTTCTCCATGTCCCGCTAATTTATTTGTGTGTTTGCTTAAGAAGTATGAAACTTAATTATTGAATATTGATTGGTTGTTTCTTATCTTAAGTTGATTAATGATCTAGTAATGCGATAGGTCATTCGTTGTGTACTTAATGCTTGATTCATCTTTGTGAACCTTAGAATATGATTACACGAGTAGTTGTAGGCTAAATTATCCAAAGAGTGCCTTAGAGTAAGAGTTTATCATCCCTAGTGGGTTTTGTAGACGAGACCCTTTGGTAAGTTCAAAGAGTTAGGAGAAGCATACCTACAACTTTAGACACATAACAACTAAGAATAAGGACGTGACAACTCAACCATCAATAGGAGATAATTAAGGAGTAGTACAACCTAAGTAAACACATCTTTAAACTATCATACGAGCACACATTAATTAGACATAGACTCCCACGAATTTTAGTTTAGATAATTAGATAATAGTAGAGTAATCGGTAGAAATACCAAAACCCCCAATCCAATACCGAGATTCGTACCTTTCCATTTCATAAAATATAAAAATAAAAAAAATAATCTTCCTCGACCTTAACCTTAGCGTAGTAACTTCTTACTAGCATTCCTATTCCCAGAGAGCGATATCAATACCCGTGGCTTACCCTAATTACTACACTACAACGATTAGGTTCACTTGCCTAGGTGTTATAAAACTTGCTCGAAGAAAAGGAAGTTTCCTTGACCCCGAACGACGTGTGTAGCGTTATCGGCAGAGTTAATGAAATTCAAGTTGTTACCAATATGTTTAGCAATAGTGTTAAGAATCCGAGAGATGATCATATCATTATTCCTCTCCCAAAGTGCTTTAATAGATGAGTTAATGCTTGGTTCAGAAACTCATCAAGAATGATTTTCATCTTATTCTTGGCATTTAGTGCAATCACCATTGATCTTTCCAAGATCGTCATTATCGATCCATTAAGCTTCTTTGAAATTAGCAATAACCTTGGGTGATCGGTTTGATGAAGATAGGGGATGATCCGAGTTAAGCTGTACCATTTGTTGCATTATGTTCCTCATCACTCATACCAATGATTTCCACCATATTTGATTGTGAAATCAAGGATCTAATTGAAATTACAATAATGGAAATTAAATTGTAACAAAAAGTAGTGAATTTAGTGCAAAAGGTCAATTTGGTGATTTTGATCGATGAATAATGAAAATGATTAAAGGTGTGATTTGAAGTGAGAATTTATGTGTTTAGTGGTTTAGTAACGAGCAGATCCATGATTAGGGCTTTGATAACATATCAACAATGGTGGAATTGAGAGAAACGAATAAGCCGTTTAAATGCCATTTTGGCGGGAAAATTTGTTATTACACCAAACTATTAAGATTACATCAAATGAGCTGAAATGTGTTATTTATAGACTAACTACCTTCTAGAAGCTACTCTAAAATATCTAGTAACTAGTTGAAATGTACAAAATATCTATTTACATCTTTCCACATAAGACTTGAACTTTGTAGAGGAGATTGTGCTTTGAATGTTTAGGTTATGGTATGTCTTCATTGTGTTGACTTTGTGGATTGAACCTATTTGACTTTGTGATGTTGCTGTTGTAGTCTGTTTAAACAATAGCAAATCTGTCCTAACCCATCGCCGACTACAACAATAAACATCTAAATCCTATCTCTATATCTCCATATCTACAGTCAACAACATCAACAAACACCAATCCCAACTTTCAACACCCAACAAACTAAGAAACAAGAAAAAAAAATATCTCATGTATTATCATATCAAAAAAAGATCTTTAAAGATCATTCAAAACCCTCATATCTTTGGAAAATCATAACCCAAGAACAAGAAAAACAAATACCTACTCGTATCACACCCCTAGAATCGGGTTGCAGCGGAGCAGTATATGGGGCGTGACTATCATGGAACAAGGTACAAGGTAATAAAGAACGACCTACATGCGATTCGTTTAAAAGTACTTCGTTTGATTGATTTAAAACAAAACGGAGTCCCAATAGTTTCAACAAAACCATCAAAATAAGTTTGTTACAATCAAACGAATGAGTTAATGCATGAAATCTTTCATGTGACGCAACCGCTACGACGACTCTAACATGAAGCTCCATGAATGCTAAGCCTAGCATACCTCAAGCACTTGAGAAATACATGCTAAAAAGGTCAACAATATTGTTGGTGAGATCATAGGTTTAAGTAAAAGTAAAGTTTAGTTCGGACCACACGGTTTATGACCATTATAACAAATACAATGTCACAAAAATAGATAAATACAATTGCACTAACACTGTGTTCTCGAGTCGAATTAATGGAACAAAAGGAAAGAAAGTGAAAAGGTTTACTCCCACATTGTGTTCTTGAGTTTTATTTAAGTAGGAAAAGAAAATGAAATTGAAGTAAAGTTAGTATGATTTGTGTGATTTTGGAAGTAAAGTGTTTCCTCTCAAAAATGGGAGGAAAATGTTTGCTCCCACTTTACTTCCCTTTTCTTTAATGAAAAAACTCGAGAACACAGTGTAAGCTCATGACCCTGAAGCTAACGAAAAGTATGCAATCCAGTATAAATAAATTCCCCAAATAAGTGTTTGCCAGACACTTAAGAAGGTTCAAATATTATGGGTACATAACAAGCTAGACCTTAGATTTTTTTGGATAGTAATAGCAAGTACCGAAACTAAAATGATCAAGATCTTACCCAAATGCTAATAAACCCTTAGAAGTCGCGATATGTCGACTAATTGCCTCTTAGTCGTGGTAAAAAGGTAAAATGATTGAGTTAAGCGACAAAGATTGTATCATTATACAACAATTAAGATAGTGTCTAGCGACAACAAAAGAAATTTGTATTGATGAATGACTTAATTTATTTTGATGTCAAAATCACTATATTTTTTCAACCTTGTGAAATGTTGGTATCCCGAGATGGGAAAACATACTGCAATGAGGCTACCCACAACAAAGAAGCCTCAACGACCTTCATTTTTCATGTCACCTCATCTTTCTCTCTTGTGACTGCATGCAACCTTTTAGGCACCATAAGATGACCTACACTACAAAAACATACCCTACAAAATACATTTTAATTAAATAAAAACACAACGACCTATACTACATGAAGGTCAAGACCATGACATTGGTTTCCAAAATAGCCTCTAACAACCCTCAACAACCTTTACCCCATAAAAGGATGACCTCATCGACCTTCATGACCCAATCGATCGAGTGCCTTATTATGGGTAGCCTAAAGTAGTGATTCCTTTTATTTGTAAAAGAAAAGTTTTGGTAATGAAAAATGATGGGATATGTCCATATCACAAATGAATATATGTCCAAAAAATATGTGAGCTTATGAGGTCACACACATCAACATGTAAAAACAATTAATGTAATTAATATATTAAAGTATTATATTGATTATATTTAATGATAAGTATATATAATGGTCGTTAACTAAATAGTTACTTAACGGTAATTAACTAACATATGATAGTTATTAAATAAAGGGAATTAATTGTAAAACGATGAAAAGGAAAGTTCTAGAACCCTCCCCCTTAGCCTTAGCCAATAGGTTCTAGATTCCCAATGGGTTTGGGATTGCTTAACTTGCAAGCCAAGTTTCCTAAGATATATAATGAACCCATTGGTTCATTATTTTGCATATCTTGGAAACCTTAAGCAAAGCTTTTCTTCTCTTCTTCTTCCCTCTTACTTTGGACGATCGAACACCCCTTAAGTTCAAGGTTTTCGGTTTTGATTTTAAGCATCAAAGTGAATCATTTTGCTTATCATTTACAAGAAGTAGCATTTTAATTGTTTTGCTATTAAACGTTTTGTGTGTGAGACCATAAAGGATTCATACTTTTGAATCTTTATTACTTTCGCGTGGTCTCAAAGGAAAACTAGTTTTGTGTTCTTGATTCCGTTCTTGATCAAATCCACACAAGAAAAGGTAAACAAGGTATTTTATTGTGTTTATGTTAATTAATTGTATGCTATACATGATCTTTATATCCGTTGCATTTAATCGTGTATATTACATGTTTAATATGTTTAAATTTCAACAAAACAATCACACATAGCTAGAAAGAGAGATACTTCTAAGATAAAAGTTGAATATAAACAAGCAATCAGCACAAAATAAACTAACAAAAAGTCACGCACCCATAGCTATTAGAATTTGCAATTCCGATTAATCATTTACTAGCATTCATAATCAATATCTAGTGTGCCATACAAAACATAATGGGCTAAGCCCATGACTATAAACAAAGGGTCATGCAGTATATTGACTAATACACCCCCGCAGTTGGAACGAGATGTCTTCGTACATTCAAACTAAATCAAAACTCAAGAAATAATGCACTAGGAAGACCTTCGGTGAAAATATCTCCATACTAAAACTGTGAGGGAACATGTAAGACATGAACCTGTCAAGAAGCAACAAAATCATGAACAAAGTGGAACCTATCTCAATGTGCTTGGTACGCTGATGTCGTACCGGATTAGTAGAATTATAAACAGCACTAACATTATCACAATAGACAAGTGTAGCAGTAAAAAGATGAGCATGAATCTCACGAAAAAGGTTGCGAACCAGTTCGTCTCCGCAACGACATTCAAAATACCGGTATTCTCGCCCGCACCGGATCGAGAAAAGTATCCGCCACTGGCAAACCATGACAACGGGTTTTGCCAAGAAAATACAATATCCACAAGTAGAACGACGAGCAATGTGGCAACTAATCCAATCAACATCCGTATAAGCGATAAGTTGGTAGTAAAGAAGCATGAAGTCAAGGCCATGATCAAGGGTACCACGAACATAGCGTAAAATACACTTCAAATCAACAAAGTGTGGTTCACGTGGATCATGCATGTAGAGACATACATCTTGAACAATATACTATAAATCGGGACTCGTGAAAGTGAGGTACTAAAGTGCACCAACCAAGCTACGACACAAAGTGGGATCAAAAACGAGTCACCATCGGGACCTAACTTAGACTCAAGATCAACCGGAGTCCTAAACGGGTTACACTTTTGCATATGTGTACGCCAAGTATTTCCACATGATATATCAACGTGAAAGAAACATGCATGTCGGTTCGCGTGGCGAAAATGCCAAGGAAATAGTTGAGAGAACCAAGATCATTCATACCAAACTCACCATTCAAAGAAGATATAACCCAATGTAAAAATGTGGTGGAGGATGCGGTCAAGATAATATCGTCCACATAAAGAAGAATATAAACAATAGTAGTCCCACGATGAAACACAACAGTGAAGAGTCGAATTTACTATGCCGAATCCGACCCGAGTAGCATATCTAGAAAGCTACTGAAACCAAGCACGTGGGGCTTGGTTAATATAAAGAAAGTTGCAAGTGACATACATGATTAGGCCGAGTAGGTCAACAAACCAAAGATGAAGCTAAACAAAATTCTCAAGAGAAAAGACATATGCCCTAATGTAGCCTTTTACATCGTTTTAGAAGCCAAAGAAGAGTTAGATATCGAACTTGCGAAATGATATAGCCCATTAATAATAATTCATTGCTAGAAGAGTAATTTCTCCGACTTCAAATTGACTTATCGAATGCGTGCTATGAATTTCATAGAGAAAGGAAATTCACGATGAAAAAGTGATCCATCGATGTACAACCTATAATTTCACGGGGATTTTAGCGATTGGTTGAATAATTAGTTCATAACTAATAAATGAATAAATGAGTATTCATGAAAATCCTAAGATACCATTAATCGTGAATTGAAAGTTTTTGCCTATAAACAAAATTTTATTGATTTCTTAACGAGAAAACAAGTTTTACATTATACAACATTTATAGGAAAGTAAAAGATGATTCATAATCTACTTCATTCAACATTCCTTCATAAATACACATACTCCATAGTCTATATTACTCACATCAATCACGATGCACCTACATTTTGTTTCTGCGATGATAGTTTAATGATGAGAGGCACACAACATAAAACAATCATTATAGGTTTAGATTATGTCATTGTATCTCTTTAACTATGTTGTTACACGGTTCATTGCCACGATATTAAACCGTCAAAACAATCAATAAAAGTTGTCACATGACTGATTTATCTTTAAACACATATATGTAGTGATATATCTTTTGAAAACAACTATCACCACTTTACAAATAAAACAACAACAAAATTTAACTTATATCGGTTTTTTATAATAACATCTTTAAAGAATAAAACTTACTCCCTCTCCTCATATGGAAGTCGGCCGAAACCCACAACAACTTTTGGGTTTGTGATTTTGCCTTTTATGCACTTAGTATATTTATCTCAAATAAATATGTACGCTCTGAATAATTACTATTTTACCCCCTTTATGATAAAATTCTAGATTCTCCATTTCCTAATCATTTTCATTTCTTTCCACATCTCTTTCTCAATACAACTTGTCTATTTTGTTTAATGTGCACCGGTGTAAGCGTATGTATTTCTATAAGTGTCGGTTGTGAAAGTTGTTCTTATGCACACAAATCCTTTCAACTATTATGGCATATAACTTTACGTAGTTTTAATAATTTTGATGTTATTTAACTTTACTAGCATAACCTTCCACGCTTTATATCATCTTACCGCTCATCCGGTTCAATTCAAGTAAATATATAAAATGATTAACTATCACCGAATCGCGAAGAACCACTCATTTCAAGATCATATATCCAACACTCAACTAGTACAATTCGGTTTCACATAGTAAAACGAACTACTCACCCGATCGACATATAATCTAAAGTTCACAAACTTACGAATTGAATCCATACATTAAAACAACATTATACTCATTGTCCATCTTTATGTTTTAGGATGTCTTAAAATAGTTGTCCACTTCTTACTTCAGCGAACAAAAGTGAGTTTAGAATAAAAGGATAACTTTTGATTGGTTGAGGAGTGTAACGGTTTTAAATCATATGTATTTTGTATGCGAACAATAATTTTGAGATGACGGGAGTAATATTATTTAATATTGAAAAATAGAGTAAAAAGGGAACATGATGACAAGATGAAATAAAAAAGAAATATTTTCATTTCTCCGGTGTTTTTATTACATCTCTGAGAAATCGAGGAGAGATTCTGTTGTTTCCTAATTGTGCTCTTTTATTTTATATCTCATTTTCCCTTAAATTAAAAATAAATTACCCAATTATTATTATTTTTTATAAAATAAATTTTATAGCATAATTTTCAGCAACAAGATCCTGATCAAGATTTGATGGTTCATACCCACTTTGTTTGGTCTCATGGAGGCAATCAAGTCTTTTTATGTGGGGATTTTACTGGGTATATTTTCATTAATTTTAGTAATTTTTTAGTTTGATTTGTGGAAATTAAAGTGAATTAGTAATGGGTTTGTTGTAATATTATTAGGTTTTAAGTTTGATGGATTAAAGTTTTGATTTTGACTTTTAATTTAGTTGAAATTATTAGTAATGTAATTAGTTGGTATTTGTGTATATTTTTATTGGTTTTTTGTGAAGTTTAATGTAGTATTAGTAACGCGATTGGGTGTTTTATGTGCTAATGTATAATGGGTATGTTGTAATCTTACTAAATTGTTAAATTTGATTGTTGAAAGTTTTGGTTTTGACTTTAAGGCTGTGTTGTGTTCTGCGATGAGCTTTTTGGAGCGTTGAGTGTTTAGCTTTTAGCTTTTGGACTTTGACTTCTATGTGAAACGCTAAGAAAGATGTGTTTAGTGTTAGCATTTAGCTTTAAGCACTCATTTTTACTGCCAACGGCTACTGCTAGTTTAGCCAAACATAGCCTAATTTTGTAGTGCACGAATTGAACTAGTAATGTGATTGGTTGTTATGTATCGGAATTTTAGTTGGTATGTTGTAAATTCACTGAATTGTTAATCTTATTGATTAAAGTTTTGATTTTGACTTTAACTTTGTGGAAATAATCAGTATACTTAGTTATAACGTAATTGGTTTTTGTATGTTGTTATTTCACTTACTTGAGTTGGTTTTTGCTTGATGTGATTGGTGGTTATGTACGTGAAGGTGGATGAGGTATCAGCAGATGGTTACCGTCGAGGGTTCATCTACAACTTTTATGACAATTTGTGATCTACCACCTGGTTTGCACAAGGTAAATTTTACTTAAGCATGTTGAAATGTGGTTTGTTCATGATGTAACTAAATCAATTTTTTATTTTTAGTGATTGTATAGGATGTATATTTTTTTGTTCATTGTGAAGGATAAGTGATGTCGCGGTTTTATGATTATGTGATATGAAAAAATAAGAATCGAGTAATGAAAAGTAACAAAACGGCCGGAACAGATAGTGTTAGGATGTGCTTCTGCTCTTTGAATCGTGATGAATAGATGATCAGAATCACTTTGTTAACCAAACTAGAATCTGATTATCCACAACCTGCATGGAAATATTCAATAATCACTTTAAAACGCAATGATGATCACCCTTTAGATTATTAATAAGCTAAACAACTTAATTTAGTATAAGGTATTAATTGTTCTTTTTTTTTTTTTTTTTTTTTTTTTTTTTTTTTTTGCGGCAAATGTTGGATGCAGTTCAAGTTCTTGGTTGATGGTATATGGAGGGTTGATGAACTACAACCGATTGCTAACGACGAGTATGGTGTTAACAATTTTATTGTTGTGGAACAACCGGTGGTTATTCCTGAAACGTTATTTGTTGATGATGGTCTACCGGTCATGGATATAGATGGTTTCGATGATAGAAATCTTCATGCTGATGGTGTAAGTAACAATAAAAAACATCTTTATGTAGTTTTGTGGTTCGAAGTTTGATGACATTGCTGTTTTGCTTCTTGTTCTTGCTAGGCTTCGACATCGGGTAGTGTTCCTAATGAACCAGTGGTGGAAGTAACGGATGATGATATAGGCATTACACGTAGTCGTTTGTTTAAGCATTTGTCTTCTTATAAAGCATATGAGCTGATTCCCGATTCATCTAAGGTTAGTACTCATTTTATTGTATATGGTTATATTTCTTTGTTGAGGTGGCAATGTTACGCACCAGTGGTTCGATTTGGGGTGTGTTTGATTTCAAATGGGTCAAATAAATAAAACAGTTAAAAGGGACTAGGCCAATGGGTGGAAAGCCAACCAAAGTCTAGCTCACTATACAATTTCCTAAATCGTTTTATCAAAAACAATAAGATAATTGTAAATTGTTTTCATATTTATGCTCTTTGGGTATCAGGTCTTTGCATTGGATGATAACATGACCGTGGAAGAAGCGTTTCTTGTTATGCACGAAGAGGTACGTCTTGGCCTTAGAAATCTATGAAGTGAGTCGGAATTTATTAAATGGATAACAATATTTTGGTTAGGAAAAAGTTATGATTAAAGTTTATAAAAGTCTCTGTTGATTACAAAGATTCGAGGGGTGGTAGCCCTTGGGCCTTGGCTCCATCACTAGGTAGTTTGTTTCTCATTTTGTTGAGTTGATTAAAAAAATTTACACGTAAATTCTGAAATTCAACTAATAATCTTGTTATTTACTGCACTTATAGAGAAGGATGTAATTCACAGTTAATATTCAATGTGAGATGGATTTTAAAACACATATTGCGGGTTGCTAAGCATACCAATGATTAATTTGATTGTTTTCTTGCTTCAGAGACTTGCTGTTGCCCCCCTTTGGGATGCAGCCAATTTACAGATTACAGGGATGCTAACTTCATCAGATTTCATTATGATCTTAATTGAGGTATAAGAAAATAATTTAAGCCTAACTTTTACAGAAATCCTACTATTCTTCCCTGAGTAGTCAACCCTGTTAATACTATTAATCTTGCAGCTCCATAGGAACCGTGCAATGACCTCTAATAACGTACATCAGTTGTCAACAATATCTGCATGGAAAGAAGGGAAGCTTCAACTCCAAAGAAGACCTCTGATACAAGTAAGAAGTCTTGCTGCATATGTTCGTTGATTCTATGATTAAAGTTAAGGGTAATTAAGTTAGCTTATTCTTGTCTCGGCAATCATATTTCTTTGCCTGCTTCTTCGGAATCTGAAACTTTTTACGTTAAACAGAAAAAATGAAAAATAGAATCGTACTCTTGATATGTCAAACACTCAAAACTGATTATGGCGGCTATAACCACTTCAAACGCACATCAAAACACCTCCACGCCGTTTTAAAATCTCTACTTTTTCTATATTGTTATACGAGGGGTTGATTTCTTGAACCATGTATTTTTGTTACTGCAAAATTGATGGAATATTATAGAGGCGACATTTTCTACCCATATCCTTGTGATTTGTTCCATTTGGGCTGTTTTTTATCTCAAACGAATCAACCTCGATGAAAGTCGTATAAAGTCTATTTTTAAAGTACACAAACTCCTTAATCATTTTATTTAAAAATCTAGATTCTTGCATCAATATTTTGTGAAAATTATAATAAAAGGTAGAAAAATTCTTACTTGGTGATATTTTGGTACTTTCTATATTGATATTTTTATACGCTATTGATCTTTATACAGTCCCCAATTTTGTTTTCAAACACAGGTTCATCCTGATGATTCCCTAAACGATGTTACGGTAAGAATCTTGCAAAATCACATCTCTTCGGCTCCCGTCCTATATGTTCGACAAGGTTGTAGCTGCCCACAATTGCTTCATGTGGCATGCCTTAGTGGACTATTAGAACGTAAGTTTCTTTTTTCAAGTATTCAGAGGGTGTTTGGATTGCTGTTTTATAAATGCCAGTTTCACTGATCGTATATTCTAATTTTTATATTCACTTTGAAAAAATAGATATACGCAGGCATTTTGAACACCGTATCGCATACTTGCCTCTTCTACAACATTCGGTTGGTGATCTTCGAGTAGGTACTTGGATTAAAGAAATTGCGGGTCCACGGGAATTAAAAACATTTCACCCTAATTATCTTCTAAGTGATGCTTATAGACTGTTAATAGACGGTGCGTATCAAACTTTTCATATTCTTAACATTCTCTTTTGTTTCTTCATATTAAAAAATCTTATAATCTCTCGTTTGGTCCTTGACAGAGCATATAAGCTCGGTGCCCATTGTAGATGATAAGGGTACCCTTATTAATGTTTTCTGTAGAAGGTAGTTTCTTACTCTGTTAAACTTCTACTATAGGTGTTGACTGTTGATTTTGACCCGTATAATTGTAAAAGGTTCAATTTGGTTATGTTTTATTTATGACGGGTCAAATAGGTCTGAAAGTATATGTAAAGTTTATTTTTCATCATACAACCTTTTATTTCTACAAATAATAATACTCGACATAATAATGTGATATTTTTCCTTAAGTAAACCATTTACGAAATTACATTTCGTTTTCAGCTAAGTTCTATGTTTGACCCTTGGAGATATTATATATACCAAATTGACCCATTTTAGCTAAATTAATGAAAAAAGTTTGATATTATATTAATGAAAAAGTTTTTTGTTTGTGTCTTTAGTGACGTCATTTCATTAGCAAAGAATAATGCATATATTCGTGTTCAACTTGATCAGACAACAATATCTCAAGTAAGCCTCAACCTTTATTACATCATTCTACCTTCTTACTCATATTACTTTTATACTTGTACTCAAATAGTTTGAATGAATTTTCTATATTTTCGGTACAAAACTTGGCATTTTTATTTTTTTGCTACTCCTTTCCTGATTCTAATGCACTTGAATTTGAGTTTGACTAATCGACAACCAAACATCAACAAGTTAAGATTGAAACGCGTTTTTGCTGTGTGCCTTTATTTAGGCTCTACAGCTTGTAGATACAAATGCTCGTGCTCGGTACGGCATATGCACACGCTCGGATTCTTTGTACAGTGTCATCAGTCTCCTTTCAGATCCCGCACGTTTGTCACTTTAAGCAGTTCGAAGGTGTTTGGATTTTAACAAAAATTAACATATATTATTTCGATTTACATAGGTGTTTGGATTAATGTTTTGAAACTGATCATTAATAATTAGTTTTCAATGTCGGTATAAACATATTTTGAAGCTGATGTTTATATGGCATTGCTTTATAGTGAGTACATGGGATTGCTTATCTGCTTATTTCTTAAGCAATTGAGCAGTTTTGGGTGTTTTAATGAAACTCTTTGTGTGCTTGTTTTAGAGTAAATAAGCACTTAAATTAAGCAATCCCAAAAGACCCACCAAGTATTAACTCTTAAACTAAACGATTTGTTAAACACCCACACTAATATAGGGGTGAGCAAAACCGACCGACGACCGAAAACCGACACAAACCGACTCCGACCGACACTGACCGACACAAACCGACCTATTCTCGGTTTGGGTTTTCCACGATGTCGGGACTCGGGATTAACCGAGAAAACACAAAGAAAACCACACAAACCGACCGGAACCGACTCCGACCGAACCGACCGACACAAACCGACCTAGACTCGGGTCGGGATTCGGTTAGGGTTTTCCAGGTTGTCGGTTTCGGGATGGGTCGGTTTCGGCCCGAAGCTCACCCCTACACTAATGTTATATTGTATTCTTGTTAACCTTTAAACAACAAAAGCATATCGGAACACTACTAAAACAGCCCCTTCATGTCACAATCATTTTTAAGTATCATGTGTTGACATTCTGCTTTTCTAACAGGGATGCGACGCGTTGTGGTCGTTGAAGCTGGTACCCGTTATGTTTTAGGTTTAATCACATTGAGAGATGTATTTAATCTCATTTTTGGAGATTTTTCATAATTTTTTATTTATATTTGTCATTTGAGTAGCAAATTGGGAAGTATAGGTGATGCAAATGCAATCTAAAATTTATCCCATATGATTTACTGCAAAATTTTAGTTCAATGAATGGTTGAGATCAATTCTCCTTCCTGTAATGATGTACAAAACTCGCCACAAGCTTGTTGTATTATGTTTAATGAAATGTCTATTTCTCATATCGTTTTGTTATCTTTTAAATGGTTAGAGAACCGTAAGCGAACAGTTTATACTGTTACTAAGAGGATGTCGTTGCACCTCATTATTCCAAGTCTTTGAATGACTGATATCTGGTTGGTATGAACATAACTTGTTTGATGTTTCAAACCAACAAGTATGAGGTCCACTTAACGAATGCTATTGGCTCTAACATCTAAAAAAAACAAAAAAAATAAAAAAAATAATAATAAGTAATAAAAAATAAATCGTCCAGTTTAAACCAGATATATCATATAATGACTTTGATAGTAGGATCGTACGGTCATAGGATCATAGGACCGTAGTACGATCCTATGATCCTATCTTACAAAAACGTGTTGAAACAGGGTACAGTCTTAAAGTATATAGGTTTTAAGTAAGCTCGTAAGATATGAAAGCGGTCTAATCTTACCATCAAGCCTATATTTTTCTGTTCGGCCAACTTGTTTTAAACTTTTAAGTGAAGTCCAAACTACAGCTTATACTTTGTGAATCCAAATCTTCATTTGTCACTTAAGAAAATCAACTTATTATGTATAACGCTCGAAATGTAAAGACTATCACAAGACGTAATGGCCTGATGAATCGTTGTATATTATACTCTATATCTATTAGGTTCATCAGGCAAAAGAACTTGGTTCAAAACTTGAAATACAAATGGTCAAGAAATGCATAAAAGCAAATTTTTTTCACTAAAAGTACTTATTATTATGAATTTCTAATAGTAGTTAATGACTTAATGTCTTAGCACATGAATTATTTGTAAAAGTTCATAAAATGACTGAGTTAACTTAAACCGGCCCACCACATCAGAGCTTAAGGGAGGTGATACACACTACAAGTAATGTGCACATCACAAAATCACATTTGTAATGCACATGGTATAACATCGCATATGCATGTTTGTGACGTACACATCACTTATTGTGGTATGCATGTTACTTCCCGTTATTTATGTTCACTTGAACTTATTTTAACTTGTTACTCAACTCGTATGATATATCCGGTAATATTTAATGTGTTTAATAGCTAGCAAGGCTTACAAGACCGATTAATAGCCGCGTAGGCGCTACGGAGTCCTTTCGATTTGTGCACATCGGTCAACCTTGGTCAATAACGGTCAACAAATGTCAACGATGGTCAAACTTGCCAGAAACTTGCAAATCTTGCCGGAAATACCCAAAAGTCGTCGTAAACTAGTTTTAATCACTTATAGTCGTTGTTTATATCTATCAGAAGATGTTTTTTAAAGAAAATATTTCCATAAATACCCAAAACTCGCTGGAAATACTTAAAACTTGCCAAAATGTACGACTCTAGCTCAAATATTACTTGCAAGTAAACACGCTTCAACTAATTAAAGACATGTTTGTCTGATCATCAGTGACTAAGGGTGTGTTTGTTTTAAAAAGAAAAAATCTTCTACTAGCCTCTTACTCTTACCAAGTAAGAGGAGGCAGACGTTTTATTGTTTGTTTTTTTTTTTGAGTAAGACCCGATTAGACATATAACATCTTACTCAAGAAGAGGTGGGGATTTGTCTTCATCGCCTTACTCGCTTTGTAAACTTTATATAATATATTTGATTGTTTATTAACTATGTTATATTTATGATAAAAGTCTTGTTTCATATTCATAAGTTATTTATTATCGCATCAAGGCGTTGGTTTAATAAACAAATGCAAAAACGAAGACTTACAATCATTCTGACAATTATACAAAACAAACAACATTATTTCGCTCAGATTAGACTTTCTAACCACCTCTTACCAAGAAATGCAGAGTGATTCGCATCAAAAGATCTTAATGAAACAAACACACCCTAATATTTTTCGGATTAGGCGTATAACTATAAAAAGGCTATCTTCATTTTGCAAAACAACGAGTAATGATAAACAAAAGTTGAAATGACCCGGACTCGAGTTAACCTTAATTACAGATAACCCAAAAAAACTAGAAAAATCTAATGGAATTGATAGGCTGTTCGGGATTGTTGATGATGGCCTTTTCAGAGTTCATCTAAATTTCTTATAGTGTAAACCTGCTCAAAATAAATACTCCAATGACTCGAAATCAGAAACTAAATAAAAAGCAGAAACCAAAAAGTCGTGGACGGCAGGATTCGAACCTGCGCGGGCAAAGCCCACATGATTTCTAGTCATGCCCGATAACCACTCCGGCACGTCCACCTTCTTGTGTTATTTTGTCTCAGTTTCATTATTAAGCTTATAATATCCTTTCGCATAATTCTCTTCACGTTCAGTATTGTAGCTTCGCTTCTTGATTACAAAATCTATATTTTTTTAGTTTTTCTCGTTCGCTATTCGTCATGGTACTTAGTTCATTTGTTTAGTTTGCAGTGATCTACATCGGCTTGTTATCCCTTTGGAATGTAGAAATTCTTGCCAACCAACTCCAACCGTTACTTTTGTTTTTGTTACCTTTTCATGAAATTTGAGATGAAGCGTTCGGTGGTCTTTGATCAAGCATCGTTTTTGGTCAGATGGATCTAAGTTTAAATACAATGACCAAAACTAATGTTTGATCAAAGACTATCAAACCGCTTCATCTGAACTTTCTTGCGTAAGTTTAAATAGTATTGTATTACCTTATAAAGTGTCTATTAAAACAATATTTAGGGAGAAAAAGTAAAGATAAATCATCAATCTGTTGACATCAACGGCGGTTGCCTTTACCCCTTGCATATTAATCTGTGACACAAAGCCAGCGGAGTTGATCAATATCAGGTGCACGTTACAACATATAACATGACACTACCCTCGTCATCCAAATCAAAATTAAACACGATACCTGAAAAGCAAGCATCCCACAATTTTCAGCATGTATTGATGTAACAAAGAATCGACAAGTCAAATGTACTCAATTTGGACATAATCTAGTAGAACAGAACCATATACATGGAACAAGAATGTAATATTCCCAGCATACCCCTGAAGATACTATTTCATTTTACAAAATTTCCGCATCTTTCCAAGTGGGAATTTAATTACTATGTAACTCAGAACAATGGGCATCACCTAATCAACTATTTTCTTATTCTAAGTTTCATCATCATCATCACCACCGTCAACATCATTCAAGATCTAGCGTCTTTTTCATTGCTTCATAAACCATGTAAGTTATGCTGGCAGCTGGTATTACTTTTAGAAGATTTGGGAAAAGTCCTTTGTAGAAACCTCGTGCTCCTTCCTTTTGGTAAGTTCTCATGAACACGTCAGACATCCCTCTGTATGCATCAGCTCCATTTGGCCGATGTGCTTGCATCCTGAAATACAACACATATATTATGAAAAAGAAAATGATGAATAGAGGTGGAAAGATGGATAGACTGGGTCACAGGTTGGGTTTCGTTGCCCAACTAAGATACCATGGTTCAAAACTGACCTGGTCGGGTTTCATTAACCCGGACACTCTTTCTATCCATTTCTTATATTCCTTGTAAATAACTAATGTACTGTATCAACTATGACTACAGATACAACATTATTACAATAACTATTTAAAGTAATTATATAAAAAGATTTAGAAGGTTGTATGCATGTAATATTGACTGGACGGCTTTCAACCAGCTCCACCAGTTCTCCTTTTAGTTTAACCTTTTTGACCCATTTGAGATTAGGAAAAAAAAAAAAAAAAAAAAAAGGTCCATTCATAAGCACATGAATAAAATTGTATCTTGCCAATATTTTGAGAGCTTGGTTAAAGACTCAAGTTTCACAGTCGTGGAAAAGCAATTATGAGGATGACAATGGAGACAACTAGAAAGGCCAACTTCAACTCTCACATATTATTAAAATTTACTGTTAATGGGTCAAACAGGCAAAAATTTTATATAAGCTACAAAGAAAACAAGTCAAACAATTTAAAAGGACGCCTAAACTATATCAAGGTGTTTTTAATGCATAAGACCTCCGAAATCACTATCCAAAAAATTCTATAATTATTGAACTAAAACAGTTTTTGCATTCAGAATTTCTTTTAGAAAATAGACAAAAAGTGTTTCAGGTCAGCCTAACTTGACCATTATGACCTATCACCCAACCCATTTTGCCACACCTTTAGAGTACGTGAACAATTACATACCTTGTCCTGACAACTTGCAACGGGTACACACAGGTGGCTCCAAGAGCCCCTGAAATCGTCCCACAACCCAATTGCGCTAGAGGACCAGGATCTGCAACACAAAACACCAAGTTTTAGTATCAAATTTTAACAAGTGCAAATCTAGAAGAGGAAAGAATGGGGTGTCATACCACTATCAACAAAAATATATGTTTTAGACATCTCTTTCAATTTCTCATAAACCGCCAAATCAATTCCGCATAAGGAACAATTCCAAGAAGTGAAGGAATAATCCCTTATAAAAGCTCGAGGTCCCTCTTGGACCCATATATCTTCGAAAGTTTACCCAAACTAGGAACCTTTCCAACTTCACAAACATAAGTTTGTAAACGGGTTTTCACTAAATCCATTGGATAAATAGCCGTTTGTGCAACCGCACCAGCCATACCGCCAGCAAGAAGCCGCCCAGAAGTTCCTATGTCGTCCTTATCTCCTCCACCAATGAAATCCTTCAGCAACTCATAAGTGTAAAACTTAATAGCACTCTCGGGTGCGACCTTCACAACATTCAATCCATTACCTCTAAAAAACGATAAAACCCCACCTTCCTTCCATATGTTCTTAACTGCGGGCCCAATCGCAGCACGAGTAGTCTGAACTTGCAGCACCACTTTAAGACGGTCAAGAGGAGCAGTGGCGGTTCGAGAAGCGGCTCCAGCAACCCCACCAGCGATCAAATATTTGCTGGCATGAACGTGCTTACTGATGCCCGCTGGAATCACTGCTTGTTCCCCGATGTCTACAAGTGATACCCGTTCCCAATATTGGTAGATGTTCTCGATAGTAGCTTCATGAGGATAAAGAAGAAGAAAATCTCGCCATTCTTCAAAAGTTATGATGCCATTGTTATCTTTGTCCATGCGTTCCACAAAACTAGCAAGTTCGTCATCATCTAGTTCAATCCCTGCAAAAGAAAAGCTGTAATGGCTAATAAGATGTAGACAATTTAACAAAAAGAAACACTGTCGAACCTAATAAAGTACTGTAGTAAACAAGTAGAAACGATATGTTACAGATGCAATATTTAGGGGTCATTAGTAAAGTAGGCAACGATAGTATTCACAAAACCAATATAGGTAATACTATTAGCTCCGTAATGAAGCAACTCTACTCATAAGGATTACGAAAGTTATGTACTATGCTTAATTTAATTACTGAATTAGGGTTAAATTAAGTGTCATTGAAAGAGACAGCTTGTATTTCGTGATTATTTTCTATATAAACCAAAATAACATTCAGAGCTTCCTATCACATTCATGACTTACCTAAACATTCATGACTTACCTATCAACCGACATGAATATCAAGGATGTCTTGACACCAGAATTAAGCCAAACAACTAAAGCAGTGATACTTAAGAAAAAGAGAAATTCACGAATAAGAATCAGTAAAAAGCAATACTACGTAAAAAAAAGTTACATCTTCTTAGTCAGTCTCATGGAGAAGCAGCAAACTGATTGAATTAACCAAAAGAGACGATGTAAAACCGATATCAATGACGACCAAAAAGATAAAAACTGTATAAAAAGTTGGAATATGCCACATAAAAGGCAAGTCTAAGATGATGATGATGATGATGATGATGGATGAACATGGTAAAGGCAATTGGAATAAAGAGATGGGTTGATAAAACGGATAAAATTATAAGATATATGAAACACATGCAGGTGATCCTTTTCTCTAAAAGAGAACGAAAGGTCTTTTCCTAGGAGATAGACAAAAGGTGGCAAACCATGTTTTGCTGCTTTTCATTTTAAAGAGAACAAAGCTGTAAAGGCGTAAACAACAATGGTACCCACCACTTGCATCACTGTGAAACAATCAAATTATCCAATTCTTTCACGATTTTGTGAAAGAGTCGTGTTATCCAAATCTTTTGAATATTGTATTTCTTTACAATTTACGAGACAAAATGAAAGTCTAAAATGCAGCTACGCTCCTTGACTTTAAGTTGATTAACTGTTGCAATTTAATAGTCGTGTTTTATATATCAGCTATGCACAGAATAAGTTGTTGATCCAGAGAAAGGGAAAGATGATATTACTTCACACAACAAGATCATAGCTATAAACCATTACCACAAAATATCAAGGCCTGTGAGCCTGTCAAGCAAATGCCTAATCAAACCTAACTATAAGTATCGCCTAAAGAACAAACTAGACTATAAGTTTTTACATGCTTCTGTCACACACAGACACACACACACACACACAGAGACCATCCATGGAAACTTTTAGTAGATAAACACTGTGAGGCACTGATAACTAGGTTTGGAGCATCATTCCAGAAATCATCCCACATTAACTTGACCTACCCATAATCTTAGTCAGATTTAGTCATTTAAATTATTTGTTACTCCTTGCGTAATATCTTGCAAGATGGAAAACATGATATAATCTTAATAGTCCAGAATTTAGCTTTTCCTAAAATAATATATGTCATACCCAAAACCTGATATGAACCTTGCAAAGCTACATGACAATGACTAATAAATGTCAACATCAAGAAGCACCATTGATTATGTTTCATCCTCGTAGACTCGAAATCAAACCCATCTCCTAAGCACTCTATAGACACTGGTCCCATGGTCCAAGAACATACTTTCTTTCTTTATGAGCCACTGGCGTACCAATATTTTATATACTATAAAGTTATAAATCAAATGTCTGCACATCATCAAGCAAAGTGAACACAAAACCTTATCAACATACTCGTAACCGATGAATCCAATTTCTACCCACTAATTCACACACTTAAAGTTGCATCAAATTTTCTAAACACAAAAGGGGGCAATGATCTTAGAAAGTACTTTCCTGCAAACATTCTTTACTTTATGGCTCAATGTGTAAAGCAACAATATTACCATTAAATAATAGAATGCCAATATCATCACAAAATGGTCCATGATGAAACTCTTATCCAAACATTCTTGACTTTTGAGTCCATGTGTAAAGCTACAATACTAACATTCTATAAAGTATGCAAATTCCAATCAAATATTTGCACTCTATCAGCACAATGCCATATCAACATAATTATCTATCCAGTTTCTAGCCACAAATCCATAGTTGAAGTGAAATGCATCATATCATATGATAAAAATATCCTGAGGCAGTAATCTAATAGTACACAGAGAAACTTTCTTCCAAACATTCTTTTCCTTACAAGTCCAGGTGTAACGCTACAATACCACATTCTATATAGTATGTAAATCCACATCACAGTCAAACTGAGCACAGAATCTTATCTGCATAATCATAAACTATGTATCCAACTTCCAACCACCAATCTACACACTTAAACTAAAATGCATCAACTTACAATCAGACATTCATATCACACAATAAAGCTACAACACTACATTCATTCTATAAAGTACACAATTCAAATCAGTGAATCATGCCTATAAGACTTCATCACTCAACCATAGCGTCAAACCACACATCGAACTTCCAACCACTCTTTCCACATACTTATTCCAAAATACATCAAATTACACTCAAATACTCGTCTTTAACAAGTAGTGAGGAGACATTTTTCTAGCTTATTTCCAGGCTTACGAGCTCATTTTCTCAGCTTTTTTCCTGACTTTTTTTTTTCTTTCTATTTTCATGAGGTCAATCCTACATTTCTATAAATTACACAATTCAAATCACACATTCACACATCATCCGAACATTTCATTCAAATACTCTGACTTAAACAAGTAATGAGTTGGTATATGTTTTAGCTTACTAACGGCTCATAAACTTATTTTGTCCGGCTTATATTTCATAACCTCATTTTTTCGTCTTCTCATACGTTACAATCCTACATTCTATAATTTACACAGTTGCACGTCATCCATCAGACATAACTTTTCCACATACATCCAGCTTCTAAGTTCCAACTAAAATGCACCAAACAATAACAAAATAAAAACCAAAAACGAAGCACGCCAGTCAGTAAGATACAATATTAGCCTTAACGAGAGCATCACAAAAGTTATTCAGGCTTATTTTGTTTGGCTTAATCTCCATATCCTCAGTATTCGGATTTTCATACGCAACAATCCTACATTCTACAAATTACACAATTCAAGTTCACACATACACATCATCAATCAAACACAACTTCAACCTAATTCACGAGCTAAAATTAAAACGCATCATAAAGTTCTCCAGACTTATTTTGCACTAACGAGCTTATTTTTTCGGCTTTATTTCCATAACCTCGTTTTCAGCTTTTTATTCGCATCAATCCTACATTCTAAACTCACGTGCTAAAACTAAAATGCATCAAACTGAATTCATAACAAGAAAAACCAAAACCATACTAAACTTCTAACGACTAAATCTAGATTCCATTAAACTACAGTCACGCAACAACACTAGTATATTACAATTTTATAAACAAAATGCATCAAATTAAAGTCTCGCGATAAAGTATACTGATATTTGTAATGAAAATGGTACTAGTATAAAGTAGAATGCATCAAACTATGGTGGCGTATATCTATACTTCTATACTACTATATAAAGATTTAAGTTGTGGCCCACAAAAATTAAGATAAGGAGCCCAATCATTGAAGTGACATGTCATTTCTCTAACTAAAAATAATAAAAGGAGGAGTTTCAACAAACTAAAATAAGGAGCCCAATAATGGGTGACACATTTCATTTCTTAACTAATTAATCACCTTTATTTTTAAATTTAAATATCTTTTAATTGCTTAATTTTTATGATCTTATTTCACCATATTTTTTAAAATTTTGTGCTCTTTAATTCAACATCCATTTTGATATATTTTTATTATTTTTTAGTTTTTACATTTTTAGTATGTTTATTTTATTTTGATTCAAATTTTTATAACTTTAACCTTTATTTCAATCAATACAAACTTTATTTATCAAAACCATTTACTTTTGGAAAAGTATTTGACGGTAAGAGATTGTGAAGGTCTTTTTATATGCGGAATAATGATGTCACGGAAAGATACGGAAACCCAAACAAACACATACAACTAACATATATACATTTGGAGTGTTGTGAAATGAATTCACTAGCGGATAAGGAATCATGCGAGAGTTGGGTTAGCAATTCATTTACTATATTTATTATATAACTATATTTATCGCCATTACATGCTGCGTGATATCTAACTAGTAAAACAGAATGCATCAAATTACATTCTCGCACATATACTAGCATATCGACATTTGTAAAAAAAGCGAAAAAAAACAAAAGCGAGCCAGTAAGATATAACAAAATGCATCAAAAAGCGCTAAAACAACACAAAAAGGCGCAAAACCAAAAAGCGAGATAGATGTTATACCAGCCTTAAGCAGAGCATCATACAGCTCCTCGGGCAATATCGAACCGTTATGTTGAACATCAATATCCTGAAAATCCTATACAATTCAAGCTCCTTATCATCCATATACCTTCTAAACTCATGATACTCAACCCTACCATCTTTATCACAATCACAAACCCTAAGCAGCTCTTTCGCATACTTATAATCAGCCGGTATCTGCAAAGCGGACAGTCCGGTTTCGATCTGTTTCGAATCGAGGTATCCTGCGTTCGCCGAGTCGAAAAAAGTGAATAGGCTTCGGATACGTGTTTCGCGCTCTTCGACTGTTTCGTTTAGTGCCGAGAGCACGTGGTCCATTGTTACCGACGACGGTTGCGACGGTTGTGACGGTGATTGTGACGGTTGTAACGGTGACGGCGACGGTAACAGTGACGGTGACGGTGGTGATGACGTCATGCGTGATTAACGGAATGTTGTTAGAATGTGAAATGAAGCATAGATCTAGGGAGGGTGGGTGTATAGATATAGAATTATAGATACAGGTGGTTGTGTATGTATAGGTGTGGTGAAATGAAATGAAGATATTTTTTTGTTGTTTGTAATGGTAATGGTAATTTGTGAGGATTTTAAATTTAAATTGTCTTTGGGGAAAAGTTAGATTTAGGAGTAGGAGAAGTTAGGTTGAGAATTTGTGAGCCCCTAAGGTTTGACCAGCTTTGACAGCTTCAAACTTCCAAACAAGTAAACCATCATGACACCTTCAAACTTTCAAACACTTTATGTGAATCAGGTTTTAAGGTGCCTGCTGCTGTGTCCGGATTGTTCTTGTCAGTGTCAATACTCTTTTTTTATTTTTGAACATATTAGTGTCAATACTCGTTTAACTTTCTTTTTATAAATACAAGGTCAATGCTAATGAAAGGTTTGTTGCTTGATTGGTTGCCTCAATCAAGATGTGACCGAAGTTACGCCCACTTACCTCAACCGAACGCAACCGATCAAACACCCAACTTTTCGTACGCATGGTTGGATACCCAACCGAGTAAATGTGATGTTTTTATGCAATAAACTAAATATGATCACCACTAGCAAGTTATGGTTGAGTGTAGTTTTGGAGAAAGAAAGTTGATGTGGCATTGATGTGACAGAGGGTGACCACAATATTTGTGGTTGCTATTAGCATCGGCCTAAAGATCGTAAATTAAACTCGTGACTTTAAATTTAATAATGATATGTTCTCAACTATCATACCAATAATACAAAGTACAAAGTTTATAATAATCATATTCTCTCAAGCAACTTAGGAAAGCTGAAAATGCTTCTAAAAGGCAATTTTTTGGGTAATTAATATTATGGAAAAAAGAGTTGTATATATATAAGATCAAATAAAAAGTAACATATTAGATAAAGTTAAAGAGGCTAAATTGTAAATTACTATTCATTACATAAGTTTAAATACAAAGTAAACAATTAGATAAAGTTAAAGGGCTACAATGTATACTATCCTTATGGTTGATTATTGATAACAAGAAAGATAAGTGTAATAAGATAGCCCCTTATCACAACCATCAAGTCGTCTTTATAACATTCACAAGCGTCGATTCGCTTTTTATCCTATATACTATAACATCTTTTCACAACCAATTTAGAATAATAAGCAAAAATAGTCCGAGGTTTAAGTGTCGTCAGTAAGTCCTTTATAAAGATTTGGCAAAATATATCAAAATTCCATTTAAACTAAAATATACATCATTTAAAACCATTTAATAAAACACCCCCCCCAAAATAACACACACACACACACAAAATAGTCCTTAAGGTTTCAGCACGTAAGTCATGTAGAATAAGGTTAAGTGTGTCACAAAGTAAGTCCTCAACCAATCCCACGATCGGTTTTTGTCTAAAATTTTCCTCTCACACGAAGCAACAACGTGTCAACGCCACAACCTGTGGTCACGTAATAGGGGTAGACTGAAAGCTTAGTAAACTAGCACAATTATTCATGTAACTAGTTAAAGAAGAGAAAAAGCTAGCAGAATCGTCTTTGCAGCGTAAACTCCTGCTAAATGATTGCCTTTGCTTTGCTTTGAAAGTCTTTATGTTCCCGATTCAACTATTTCATGCCATTGATTGATGCAAGTCTTTTTCCTTGTGTAAGAGATTGTCGCATACCGGCCTACCCTAGGGCATAAGCTACTCTCTTCTAGCCTTCCTCTAACGAGCATCACAACTTCTTTTTCTTTCAAGCATGAGTGATCAGTCGGTCATGGTAAAGGTGACCACAGTCGTGACCTCTCTACTACGGATGGTCTAAAGATTAGAGTATATTTTATTTTTAAGTTGATTAATTTACGGAGTTTGAAGTTATTGATACTCATTTAAATCAGTTTAAGCATTCTTTTTTTGGAAGGTCGATGTAGCTGCACCAAAGTTATTTATAAACTTATGAAAAATGTTAAAATCTAGCGATGCAAGCGTGTGCAAGTTTTGAAAGAGGACAATCCAATACGATAAAATGATGTTGAGTTTGTGTTTTACATTGGTAGCTCACTTAGCAAAATGTCTACCGATAGTACGAAATGTGGTCAACTGCTTTCTCGATATGAACTTACTTATGCGTTTAAAGTGTGCTCCCAAAATTGCAGCATGTGGGGGTTGAAGTTGAATGTTTTAGCGAATAGTTTTCACGTCTCCCCCGAAGCATTCTTAAGACAATCGTCTTAATGTTACGATTCATTTTTCTACTCTAATTATGTACCAGGTTTCATTATACTTTGCATATTTTAGAAGTCACATTTGACACTCCACTTCCATCCTGTTATTGGCTTCTTTTTCTTCGATGTGAGTTTGTCTACTTTAAATTTAACCGATTTATGTCAAGTTTTTTAACTCGCATTTACTTTGTGATTTCCAAAGGAGTGTGGTTTAACTCCAAACAATTGTTATCAATACTATCCACTTTGTGAACGTCCGTTACTTGTGGTTTCAGTCCTTGTTAGATTTGGTCGTTGGGTAACTTTCTTCGCCTTATTAGCCTTTTATTATAAACACAAAACTCCAACATTTTTTTGGATATGCGCTATATACTCGACTAGTAGATTTCTTTGTCTCATGAATGAACTATATGAGTCATTATCTCTTAATGTTTAGGATAAGGATCCTTTAAAATTTAAATGAACATGATATATTGTTAGCATTATATTTTCTATAAAGTGATGGTCATTTATATGACACAAACCTTGTTTAACGTAACGGATAGTTATAGATTAAATGGTGGGTTTATGGACTACTTAATCTAATAGGTTAAGTGATGACGTTTTCGAGCAGTTTTCGAGCAGCGACTTACGGAATATAATCCGCCAAAATTTTTTTAACCCCCTGAACAACATTTTACAACATTAGCTTCCGGATACCCCCGGTCAGAAAATGTGACTTTCCTCAGAATCGCGAATTTCCAGATGATATTAATGATCATCGCTAATAATGGGCAACGTCATCTCAAAGACGGCCTACCTCTGTCGTTTTTTCCAATAACTTTCCGGATGTTTCTTAATTTCCACCACCTATATACCGCTGCTAAGGTCCATATATAAACTCCACCTCTAGACGAGGCTCTCAAGATGGATCTCCGCGAGTTGATCTTTATTTCGGCATACTGTTCGGATTTACAAATTAAAATCCGTTAACAAGCAGAAGAACAACAACACATAGTCACCCATAAGGCATCCAGCGCCATTTCATCATGAAGTGGGCCACAATCACATTTTCAATATCACCGTGACCAAGAGCTACAGATCGTCACCCATCACCTCTGTTGATCTCTCAGGATTGTGTATAAAGGGGTTGGATTTGATAGTGAAGTATGTGACGTGTGCTATCTAGAAAATTGTGTGGACAATATAAACTGGGAGGAAAATTCTCCCAAATAACCCACTTGCTATATGATAAAAACAATATTGGCCCTTTCTAGACAATGGCATAATCAGGTTAGACTTCACTTTATTGAATGTCTGTCGGTGTTCGGTCTTGTTAAAATTGACCCGTGAAATCCGAGCATTACACATTTGACATAAATATATAAATAAATAAAAATTGCCCTTTACCACCTTAAAATATTATTTGAATATATATATATGTATATATATATATTTCTTTCATCTCCCATATCTAAAATACCCGCGTAACGCGTTTGTTACTAAATGAAAAAGGGTAAAGGATTTTATTCTTCAGTAACGATATGTCACATACGGTCGAGCACCTTTCTAATTAGCTCCATGTTCCGTAGATAATATATCCGGACTTATGGTCGAGCACCTTTCTAATTAGCTCCATATTCCGTAAATGCGACAAGCACCATATAAAAACAATTTATCTTACTCATGTATCAAAATGAATTGATAAACCTTGTCTATAGTTTTTATTCGGTTATCGTAACATGAATTCTATTAAAGTACTTCAAACAATACATATTTTTTAATAAACGAGCTTTTTAAGTTTAATGCTACTAAAAAATATAGCACCGTTAAACTTGGGGGGCTATAACGGTATGATAATACCATTAACTATATCTTACTTGGCATTGACCCGACATTTATTATAATGCACATAAAGTACTATTTCAGGGATGAGCAACCCCATAATTAGTCCCGTACTTGAAAGTGATATTTGCTAGAAAGTACGAGGAGGTGTAACCTTCAAATTAACCCAAATACGTAAGAGGCATCGCATGCCGTGCATCGTAAGGCGCGAACCTTCTAGTTAACTCAGCGTATAAGTGGTATTGCAAACCCATCGCAAAGCCGAATCCAATATTCGCACTGTCGAATTCAATATTCGCACCAAGCCGAATTCAATATTCGCACCAAGCCGAATGCAATATTCGCACAAAGCCGAATTCAATATTCGCACCAAGCCGAATTCAATATTTGCACCAAGACGAGTTCAATATTCGCATCAAGCCGAATTCAATATTCGCACCAAGACGAATTCAATATTCGCACCAAGACGAATTCAATATTCGCACTAGGACGGGTAACCTAAAAATTAACCCATCTACGGAAATATATTCTTCGGAAATCTAATGTATATTCGCACTAGTGTTTATACTCCTAGGAAGATGGATTCGAGTCGGTACTAGGTTTTTCCACACCATTACCCCTTCCATCACATATTGCATGGAGACAATCTCCATCTCCAAACCATTTGTGTCGTCCTCTACCAAAAGGTGAACACAAAGGTACCAGGCCGATGCCAGTGTTACCCTGACTATAGAAATATCGTTCTTATTACGGGGTCTTTACCGCTCAAAACGGGAAACCAAGCATCCCACCACCATCACCTGTCATACGAGGTGTAACCGGCGCAACCCAGAATGGGGATGATTAATTGTGATCCTTAATTGGATATAACAACATATTGTCCGGAAGGAAAATAAAGGCAACTGATAAAGTATGAGTCTAGCACAACATGGTTAGAACCATGTCATACTAGACTGGGGGACATGATGACGTATGGTCCGGGAAAGAGTCTGGGCTGGAGCAAGTCCCATCCGGGGCTGAAGCAAGTCCCATCCGGGGCTGAAGCAAGACCCCATCCGGTCAAGATGACCCCATCCGGTCAACATGACCCATCCGGTCAAGCTATCCGGACCGACATTCTGATTTCGCCTAACGGTTTCGCCTAAATGCTTCCCGCCTAAATATGTCTCTATCGCTAGATAAGGAAAGGAACCCACCTATAAATAGAAAGACATTGGCCACTCTACACTGTATGATATTCTCTCTCTAAATACACACATACTACTCTATAATAACCGACTTGACTGGTTGGAGGTGGTTAGGGGCTTGACCCCGGACCCTTCTAACCGGTTTCTCAGATCTTGTGAGCAGATCTCACGCGGGATGACGTGAACAGCTCAACCCATCGTCAAGACTAGCCCGACAGATTACGCTTCAACATTAAGAGTTAAGTTAGTGATATTAACTAGTACTAGTCCATAGCAAGCTCAAAGCCCACCAAATAAAAAGGGACAGTAAATATCGTTGTCACTGTAATTGCTCTTTGTATCCTTTTCGATATTGCTTCAACACGATCTTTTTCCCCAAAAAGGTAAAAAGTATGATCTCCTTAAAGCAATAACCTAGAAAAACTTTACATAAAGGCATAAAGCACTAGAAAGCTCTTGAAACAACACGTTACAAGTTTTCTAGACAAAAGATAAATAATTGCATTTTTGTTTCGTCAAACAATACATAATATTCAGTGTTGACATATCATTTTCACAGATTTATTTATTAGTTACCATTCAACTATTAATCCACGCGTCTCTTTCCTATGAGAAGAAAGTAATAACATAAAATAATGATGTTTTCCTCATGGTTTAATGCGCTTTCCAAACTTTATACTCCGTAATAGCTGGCCAAGAATATTCGAATGAAATGGTCCAAAATCAACTTTGTAGCGACATGTGGGTCAAAAAATTCAACAACTTTTTATATGGTGGTCACATATTATTTTTGGTTCACAAATTTTATGCAGGATCAATCAATAAACTTGATATGTTATATATAGTGATTGATGTTATGTCCAAACTAAAATAAAATGTGGCGATATTCATTTTTTAAATTCGGCCATGTGTCTAGACATAAAGTATAAGACACTAAAGAGAATATGAAGTTCGGCCAGTTTGCATAATCACAAAGGTTTGCTTGATGACAAATGTTGGAACTTGGAAGTATGTTTTCTCTTCTTTTGGAATAACACAGAAAAACTATGCCTAAATATATTACATTTGGATATAAAAAGTTGAGGAAAAGTACTCAAAGACAATTTTTTTTTTAAGATATCCATCATAGTCATTTTGAAGCTAATTTCAATCCCATTATATTCAATTACTCAACATGCAACTTCATCGCCGACACGTGTTGGACACGTGTCAAATTTGAACGGAGTTGACACTTGTCGAGTATTGAGTGGAGTTGAAATGGACACTGTCAGTATTGAGTGGAGTTGCAGAGTTGAGTAGTTGCAGAGTTGGACACGTGTCAAATTTTTGTTGGAGTTGCGTAGTTGAGTATGGCCAATTTTGGAAATTGGGCTTAAAAACGATCACGATAGGACTTGAGAAAAGATTTTGTTACCTTTTGATACTTTTCTTTAAAAAGTTTATTTTAGAAAGTTGGAAGTAAAAAATCTTTATTTATGGTGCTTGGTGAGGGAGTGATCAACAACACATTATTCGTCTGTCATATCATCGTCACATCAACACTTTCCAATAATATACAAATTAAAACACTTTCTACAAAAAATAAAAATAAATAATAAGTAAATAAATAAATAAAACTCTACTTTGTAGGTCTCACAAAATACCCCATTAAAAATACTCACTTACTTAAAGACAAATGGCGTCAGTGATTGCTTTGGCTAAATTACCAACGACGGACGAACAACGGGACACACGGTGCAAAAGAACGTGTTATTCATGCGTTATTGGGATGATGGCGGGCGGATACTTACTCCTCACCGAGCTCTCTTAGATGTTATCAAGAGACTTAGTGCTATGGGTGTGAGGTATCACCTCTCACCCTTCATCCTTCATGCGAAAAGGTGGGACGAAAGGTGACCATCCTCACCTTTCACATTTGTGTGTTTTATTTATTTTTTGTTTGATTTGTGAGTATGCGTGAGGTATTTTATGAGGTATGTTTGAAAGATGAGAGGAGTGGTGGTCATTACACCTAAAAGGTGATAGGAGGGTGATGAAGAGAAAAAGCTGATGTGACGTTGAGATGAAAAGTGATGAAGTGATGTTGAAAGGTGACCATAGCATCCAGTCTTAGAGCCTACGTTATACAAGCCAAAATTCAAAATAAGGACGTTGTTGCATTTTGAAAAGATGAGGACCAAACATAATTTGGTCAAACCACAAGGACCAAAAATGCAGTTTACTCTTAACTCTAATAAATACGGAATAATAAATAACAAACATCGTCATTGTGTTATACATAGTTACGTTCTTTTTTTAAAATCACTAGTTATAATACGCATGCACGCATGCGATTTTAAAAAAAATTATTTTGTATCAATATCGAATATTATGTCCTTAAAATAATTACCATATAATTATATACTTATGCACGATTTTTTTATTATCCATTAATATCCATTAGAATTTTGTATAATCAAATTTTGTAAAAAATTTGTTAGATAACTCAAGATTCAACTATATTTAGGCGATATAGATGTTGATGTTCTATTTAAACTTCACTATTTATATTATGATGTCACAAGATCGCGAGTTTTGTTGCACATAATAAACGTTAATGAAGTTAAAATATACTCCTTAAAGTTTTTAAGGAAATGTTTGGTTAGCCATTATTCACTTTGGTTTTTGTGGGTTTTAAATTTGAATTTCCTTGTAGTTGCATGTTTGGTTTAGAAAATAAAAGGTGGTTTTGCGTTTGAAACTCTTCAAAATGTGAGGTTAATAATCCGCCTGGTAGAGGATACATTTAGAATTTGGTGGGGCCACATGAGTGATATTTTCTCAAAGGTCATTAATACCCCAAAATAAATAACCAATCCCACTTCATCTCTATCTCTATCCCTTCCCTGCAACAAATATCAACTTCATTTTTTATTCTTGAGCTTCTTCTTCATCAATTCATGTTGCTTTTTCTTTTTCCATTTTAATGATTGATAAAACAATATTCTTTAGAAATATGATTTTCTTTTACAAAAACGTTCAAATCAATAGATGGTTGATTCCGATTGATAATCATTTTTTTCTTTACATCATACAAAAATGTCATGTTTTGTTATAGATCTATAGGTGTGGTATTGGTGATTATCTTATTACATATTTCAATAGCCCTTGTAAAATTTGAATTTTATTTGTAAGACTTGTTTGAAAAATTCAATTCGGGTTAGGGATTACCAAATCTATTTTTGTTGGTATGGTTCTTTTCTTCTCCTGTTTGGATTTATACAATAAAAGAGATTTTGTTGATGGAAATTCACAATATATTTCTTGCAGCAACTTCTTTCTTTTTTGTGGGTTTCTTATTTGTTGATGAAGATGATGGCACAATAAAGGACAATATTGTCATTTACTTTTTACATATCGGGAGTCCTATAACACATATCTTGCAAACCAAAGATGTTGTGAGTTTTAAACATTGGGATTTTATAAACGCTGAAATTAAGAATTGTTTGAAATTAAAATATTTGGTGTTTTAAGATTGGGAACCAAACAGCCCCTAAATGTTTTTCTACATATTGTTGCCTTTCCAAAAAAAAAACAAAAATGTTTTTCTACATATCCTTATATGAATAAATAAAATTACATGAGTAGTTGTTATAAGACAATCAACGCTTTTTTTCATATTACAAGATGGCTGCTCTTACAATTTGATAATTATATTTTCGTTTTTAATAATTCAAAGTATTTAATATTCAAATTCATGTCCACACTCATCATACTTTTAATATGAAATAAATGAGTCTCCAAGAAACATATATAAGAAAATGATATTTATAATCTTATGTATATTTATATGTTAGAGTTTTAAAACAACATATATATTGTATTTTAAGTTATAAAGTATAGAGGATAAAATATAAGCAGATTTGTTTAATTTACAAAGTTATTAAAAACACTAAACTTATAATATTACACTTAACTCTATACAATTTTTAAAAATGCAACCACTAAAGTTTTATTAATTACCCCCTCTTTTTTTAAGTTTTCGTTTTCACAAATTTGACACCTATGCTTTTATGTGTTTTTCTTCTCAACCAAATTTCTCCACCAAATTAATTAAATGTTGACCAAAATCAATTTAATTTTGACTTTTATTAACCAATCACATCACACGATTTCGCTTACGTGGCAAAATCAAGCTCTCCTATTAGTCCATTTTTTTTTTCAATGAGAAGGGTTTTACAAAAACACTCCGAAATGATGTAATTCTTTTATTATATAAAAGATTACAATGTTTGTATTTGTAGTATTGAAGGTCCGTTCGTTTAGGCATTTTGAAATGAGTTTTGTGTTGAAAAGACTTTGGGTACGTTTGGTTCGCAGAAAGTTTTTGAAAGAATTGTAATCTTTGGAAGGAATTGTAATTTGAATGAATTATAATTCAAAGAATTGGAATGTGTTGTAATTGTAATGTGATGGAATTGTAATTGATGAAATCTGTCATTATGTTTGGTTGACTTGCAACGTAATGTAATTCGAGAAAAAAAATAACAAAATAATAATAATAATAATAATAATAATAATAATAATAATAAAATAATAATAATAATAATACTAAATAATAAATATAATAATACTAATATAATTATATAATAATAATCATAATACTAATATAATTATATAATAATAATAATAATAATAATATAATAATTTAATAATATTATTATTAAATAAAAATATAAAATAATATTTATAATAATAATAATAATACATAATAATAATATAATAATAATAAATAATAATGATATTATTATATAATTTTATTATTATTATTATATAAATATTATTATAATAAATATTTATTATATTATTTTATTATTATTATTATATAAATATTATTATAATGAATATTTATTATTATTATTATTTTATTATTATTATTATTTAATATTTATATTAAATTTTCATTATTATTATTATTATATTATTATTATATTATGATTATTTTATTTTTTTATTATTATTATATAAATATTATTATAATAATAATTTATTATTATTATTTTAATAAATATTAATATTGTAATATTTTATTATTTTATTAATACTATTATTAATATAAAAATATTATTATAATAAATATTTATTATTATTATTATATAAATATTATTATTTTAATATTTATATAATAATAATTATTATTATTATAAAATATTATTATAATAAATATTTATTATTATTATTATTATTATTATTATTATATTAATATTATTATTTTAATGTTTATATAATAGTAATTATTATTATTATTATTATTATTATTATTATTTATATAAAATATTATTATAATAAATATTTATTATTATTATTATTATATAAATATTATTTTAATATTTATATAATAATAATAATAATATTATATAATAATAATAATAATAATAATAATAATAATAATAATAATAATAATAATAATAATAATAATAATAATAATAATAATAAAATCAATTACGCACGTAATTTAAAACTCATCCGACATCTACGTAATCTCAATTACCTTCGGATGTAATTGTAATGACCGAATTACATAATTCTAATTAAACACTTATTCACGTATCGTAATCCGATCACAATCCTCCATTCGCGAACCAACAACCAACGTAATGTAATAAAATTACAATTACATCCAATTACATCGGATTACGGTGAACCAAACGCACCCTTTAAGTATTTGTTTGGTTTCTTTTTTTGATAAGTTTGAATGGGAGTTCAATCAAAAACTGACAATAGACAATAAGGGGGTGTTTGGTTCGCCGTAATCCTCCGTAATTGGATGTAATTGTAATTTGATTACATTACGTAGTCTGTTGGTTCACAGAATGGAGGAATGTAATTCAAATTACATTACGTAAAGGTGTTGTTTGCGTTGTAATTGTAATTCACCATTCCAATTACATCAAAGGAGGAATTCGAGATTACATAGGATGTTGGATGGAAAGTTTTGAATTACGTTGTAATTCGTATTATTATTATTATTATTATTATTATTATTATTATTATTATTATTATTATTATTATTATTATTATTATTATTATATAAATACTAAAATAATAGAATTTATATAATAATAAAAGTAATAGTAATAATAATTACTATTATAATTATAATTATAATAATTTTATATATTTATTTACTTTAATAATAATAATTAAACTAATAATAATAATAATAATAATAATAATAATAATAAAATAATTATAATAAATAATAATAATAATAATAATAAAAATAAAAAAAATAATAATAATATAATAAAATAATAATAATAATAATAATAATAATAATAATAATTATAATAATAATAATAATAAATAATAATAATTATAAAATAATAAAAATATAATATTAATAATAATAAAGAAATAATAATAATAAATGATAATTAATAATTAATAATAATAATATTAAAAATAATAATAATAATAATAATAATAATAATAATAATAATAATTAATAATATTAAAATAATTATAATAAAAAATAATAATAAAAAATAATAATAATAATAATAATAATAATAATAATAATAATAATAATAATAATAATTATAAAATAATAAAAATATAATATTAATAATAATAATAAATGATAATTAATAATTAATAATAATAATAATAATAATAATAATAATAATAATAATAATAATATTATTATTATTATTTATTATTATTATTATATTAATTAACAATAATAGTTAATATAATAGTAATAAATAATAATAATAATAATAATAATAATAGTAATAATGTATTATTATTATTTTATTATTTATTTTAATATTATTATTATTAATTATTAATTATCATTTTTATTATTATTACTATTTATTATTATTATTATTATTTTATTATTATAATAATAATTATTATTATATTATTATTATTTTATTTTATTATTAATAATATATTATTATTATTATTATTATTATTTTATTATTATATTTTTTATTATTAATATTATTATTATTATTATTATTATTATTTATTTTAATATTATTATTTATTTTAATATTATTATTATTACTATTATTATATTATTATTTAATTATTATTAATATTATTATTATTATATTAACTTTTCGCTTTTATAAAAAGTTGAATTACATTCGTTATGAGTCAACCAAACACATTGGCGATTTCATCAATTACAATTACAATACATTACAATTACAACACATTCCAATTCTTTAAATTACAATTACATCAAATTACAATTCCTTCCAAAGATTACAATTCCTTCAAAAACATTCTGTGAACCAAACGCCCCCTAAAGGTCAGTTTGAGATTAGTGATATTTTTATGAGGCATTTACTACCTTCGTCCCAAAATTATAGTCCCTGTTTGATTTTTTCGGTCTTTCTTTTTCAACTTTGACCTTAAATATTTTTGTTTATGTTGTACAGTAGTTGATGAAATTTATACTAAATGAAAATACATTAAAAACTCAATCCATTCATATATTTTGCATCAAGTATTATATAACACAAACAAAAATACTTAAGGTCAAAATTGTAAAAGAAAGACCGAAAAAGTCCAAATGGGACTATAATTTTGGGACGGAGGAGTAATTATTATTATTATTTTTTTTGAAAATTCTTGCTACCCATTATTGATGTGGTGTGTCGCATTGCATCCACACTTTTTAATCAATCTCAAAAATACCCATCAATGTCGGTATTTATATTCACTATATACACGACATTGGCGTGTATGGCCAAGAATGAATTTGGCAATTAAATCACGAACAATGTCGGGGTATAAAATGCAAGACACACACGACATGGTTTTTATTATTACGACGCCTACCAAAGCAATATAGTGTATACATATACACGACATTGACCATATATACGACATTAACATGTGCCCTTTACTTTTTGTAAAGGTGTCGGGTGTAGAGAATATATACACGACATAAGCAAAAAGTAAAAGGTGTCGGTTGTAGAGAGATTTCGAGAGGATAAGGGTTCTTGGGTGAATAGTGGGTGGACATGGGTTTGGGATTGGAGTAGAAATATTAGTGGTAGGGTAAGTAGGAATATGGCGATTTAATCGAGGTATTGCGGAATGTAGTCGTTTCTAATGATTGTAGGGATAAGTGGAGATGGACGCTTGATGAAGAAGGTGGGTTCAAAGTCAAAACGCTAACGGGTATGATCGACGAGAAGACTCTTCAAGGTGAAAGTGGTGGACAAGAAACGATTTGGAACAATTTAGTTCCTAAGAAAGTTAACATTTTTGTTTGGAGGGCGCGTAAAAATAGACTTCCGGTTCGAGTGGAACTTGATCGAAGAGGAATTGATTTGGATTCGGTTCTTTGTGCATCGTGTAATGATAGTGTGGAAACATGTGCTCATTGTTTAGTCACTTGTGATTTAGTAATGAGTGTATGGACCAAACTATTTAATTGGTGGAAGGTGGGGATTGTTAACGTTTTTTCGATTGAGGAATTGTTCTCTCACAATGGGAACGTTAATGTCCCTACCTCTCTATCGGGTATTTGGCAAGCGACAATTTGGATTTCCGGTTACTTCATTTGGAAGGAGAGAAACGCTCGTGTGTTTGGCAATAAAGTTTCAAGTGTTAATAAGATTTTGCAAGACATTCAACTCAAAAGTTTCGAATGGATAGTGAGAAGATCAAAGAAATATAAAATGATAGATTGGCAACAATGGCTTCGAGACCCTCGGAAGATTCGTCTACATTAACATTCGGATGGCTTTTATCTATTACAGTATTGGACAAGTGGTATGTGATTTTCATCAGTACATTTTTTCAGTTTTACAGTGAGGTTCAGACAAGTGTGTTGGTTCAAGTTTCCTGTGACATCAGTGGGTTCCAAGTGCTCTTTTTGTACCAGTTTAAGGTTTTCTGGGTTGGTCCTGAGTTGCAGTGAGACATAAGGTCTCTTCATTGGTTATCGGGTGAGTCCGTCCGTATGTTGATATCTTTGTGTCTTTTCTGCACTCAGGGTTGGATTTTGCAGGTCTTTCACCTGGTCTGTTCATGAGAGTTTGCTTATATTAATTCCTTCAATCCAATTAGCATGTGAGTTTCTATTTTGGTGGCTTCAAGTGTCAGTGGGAACCTTCACTTCATTGGTTCATTAGTTCAACTGTGGCCATTATATTTAAGTGTCATGATGGTAATTTTATAATTTCAAGTCTTCATATAGTATCTGGTTCATTTTGAGTCTGCATTTTGTATTATAAGTTAGATCTAGTGGTGCTTTGTTATGTAAGTTTTTTCTTTTGGGTCCCTTTTCTTTTAATTTTCTTGTTAATCGATTTGGGGCGCCTTGTATTGTATCTTAGTCTTTTTCGAGGTTTTATTTAAGTTGTTGCCTTTCTAAAAAAAGAGAGATTCAGAGGAAATCTCTCTGATTATGAGATCTAGAGATTATTGGTTTAATCCTCCAATCAATTGGTTTATGATCATAGCACGTACTCAAATATGTTCTCAAGCATCAAACTTGTTAGGGGTGATTTATATGCATGCATATGTTATTTGCAATGTCAGAATCTAATGTCACGTATTAAAACAACTCAAACCTTCTTTGATTATGGTAACAATGTTGTGTGCAAGCTTTGGTTTTTGACAATATTATGTTGTCAATTAGCTATTTCAGACTTTCAGTATTATGGTGCTTTTAGGTATAATGGGTTGTAGTTGTAATTGTTGAGAAGAATGATTATTTAATTATATTTAGGTTTTTGTTTAGCTTGATCCTAAAGATGGTGGGAAAGTTTAAATAATGACGATTTATCGTATACGTATCAACAGATTTTATAAGAACGATCCATGATTTATAAAAATTAAAACACTCATGCAACTTTTAAAAGTGGAAAATTTTAAGTGTCTAAATGTCATATTTGTTCAATATAATGGGTTCGTCAAACTACCATCAAGCACTACAATTAAAATTGTCACAAAGTTAATTGGTTGGACGAATTATATAAATTACGAAAACACAACCGACACCTTTTACTTTTTTCTTATGTCGTGTATTTATATTCTCTACCAAAAAGTCAATGTCGTGTATATTTTCTCTCTATCCGACATTAACATGTGCCTTTTACTTTTGTCGATGTCACAGATATATGGTCGATTAACGTGTATATGTATATACACTATATTCTTTAGTAGAGCGTCATGTAATAATAAAACCAGTATAGTGTGTGTCTTGCATTTTATACCCGACATTGTCCATAATTTAATTGCCAAATTCATTCTTGGCCATACACGCGTCGACGTCGTGTATATAGTGAATATAAATACCGACATTGATGGGTATTTTTGAGATTGAGGCTAAAGTGGGTGCATGCGACCACATGCATCAATAATGGGTAGCACAATAATTTTCACTTTTTTTCTCTTTGGATGTGTTTGGTAAAAGTAGCGATGAAGAGAATGATAGAAGAGGAGTCAGTGTCAGACAATTCATGCATCACGACTTCTTAAAGAAGCGTTGAAAAATGAGCGTTCTAAAAAATAGAAAGCTCATCGCTCCTTTCACTAAACAAACAATAAAAATATTACGTTCTTTAATATTATTAAAATTGCAATTTTCGTTCTTTTCCTAAAATAATTACTTTACAATGAAGGTTATATTTTTTTTCCTTAGTTTTTTATTACGCGGTTCTTACTTAATTATTTTTATTTCCAAAATTTTAATTTTTTATTTTAACTTTTGGTGCAATTTTTATTAGAGGCCATTTGTACTCACTAAAATTTGCATACTTGCATATATACTCAAAACATGATTAAGTTGCATTGTATATCATGCATTAAAAACTTGTGTTATAAGAAAATATGTAAATTTTTGAGTTTTAGTGGGTATATATGCAATTCATACTTCTTATTAAATTATGGGAATTGAATCTTTGAAAATACGTAATAAACTTTCTCAAATATACCAAAAATCGTAATATACTAATTTTATTATCTAAATTGCTAAATAACTTTCAAATTTTGTTCAATATCGTAATATGACCAATTTTTTCCAGTGTATTTTTTTTACAATCTACGTGTATATTCCAACACATCAAATTCTTCCAAATCAAAGAATAAGTCAAATGTTGACCTAACTTATTAAAACCCCTTTCGAAACACAATATCTCATTCTCTTCCACATCCTACACACACCTAAATCTAAAAACCCCATTTCAATTAAACTCAAAACAACCCTAATTAAACTAAAAAAAACCCCAATTCAATAACCCTAATTTTACAAAATGTCAACCTCATCTTCTAGCATCCGAAGCCGTGTCCGTACTTTACCTACTCATTGTTATTGTGGCATTCGTCTAGCAAAACATGTTTCTTGGACTGAGAGAAACCCTTGTCGTCGTTTTTTGGTTTGCCCAAAACCCTCGGTATGTTTTAGTAGTATGTTTACATATTATAAATGAAACTTTTGTTTTAAATAGATTTCTTTTTACAGTTTTGTCCTGATAAATGTGATGCTTTCTATTGGATTGATGGTGAGTTGAAAGGAGCTTGGTACAAAAATGCAATGTATGAAATGTACTTGAGTATGAATGGTGACCAGAGAGATGTGTTTGCGAAGAGATTAATAGACATGAGTTGGGATGTTAGCTCAAGAAAGACTAGCTTATGTGGAATATGATTTTGAGAGTTACAAGGCAAGGATGGTACTTGCACTAAAAGGGAACAATCCAAGTATGCATTGTGGAGGAGGTTTTCGGTTTCATGATGGTTATCTTGGTGGAATGTTGGTGTTGTTGTTGATTGTCATTTAGGTCAAGGTAGTAGTAATGTCATTGTTTGTGATGGTGTTGTTATGGTAGTAGTATGAAAATGATGGTACGTATTCACAACAAATTTTGTATCAATGAAAGTTGTGTTTATATAGTCTTTGTTGTCTAATTTTTGGTTAGAATTCAAGTGTCTTGCACATGCTAAAGTCACCCTTTTTAAGTGACTGCACATGCTAAAACAAGTGTATTGTTAGTATCAAAGACTGCACATAAAATATAGATTTAAAACATAAGGAATATATATCGATGCGCACATGCAACATACTAGAATATTTAAGCGCATAGATAAGGCGGTTAGTGTTATGACCATGTGCAAAGTTAACAAAAGATGTGTCATCTTGGTGCATATATCTAGCGACCTACATAGACATTAACCTAAAATTGGATGTAAGTATTTACATGCACCAAGATTGTTTACAAAGGTGTGCCATGTTGGTCACATAAACATACCGACATAAACAACACAAACTACCCAAAATACAAAGGTTAAGCGTTTTAAGGCACCAAGAGTGTCTAAATCTTTGAATGGCTTGGATGGAGACCTATGATGAGTCTTTCAAATACTCATCATTTTGTCATATTAAAGCGCCAAAACATACAAAACAATCAAAAGATATCAAAATACTTAAAATATCCTGTGGATTGTGTTTATGTGTTTTAAATGCAAAATGTGCAAAACAAAGGAAAATCGATCAAAAGTTTGCAATATTGGCGGTTCGGTCCCCAGTTTCAAAACTTGTCAAAATTAGTCCTATGCATTTATTTTGAAAGGAAAACCAACCCAAGGTCTTGAAAGTCAATTTCACAAAATATTACACTTGGGTTGCAAGTTTGCCAAAATTACATGTTTGATCCCTGAAAATCCAAAAATGGCAAAATAGGTCCCTGGGAAATTTTGAAATTTGAAAAATGAAAAAATGGTTTGTGAACTTTGGAATTACATCATAATTGGTCCTTGGAAGCTAATTGGGAAAAGTGCAAAATCAGTCCTTGAAGTTTGGGAAATTACAATATTGGTCCTTGTGTTATTACTTAACCAAACCGGACCCTAGTTATTATTACCCATGGTCCAATAGCTATACCCAAAGCCCAATCCAATCCCTTTTACTCTTACCCGGTCCAATATCCAACCCGCCCTATATTTAACCCGGTCAAACCCCTTCAGTCAAACAAACACCAACCCCTTGGCGCGTTTTTCTTCCCCCCTCCCAACTGCTCTGCAAAACCACCTTCACCCTCACCTCCAGCTCAACCCCCCTCATCTCCTTGTCCCCTCCACCTCACACATACTCCCAAACCCCATTAAGCCCTTGAAAACCTCTCCACGCAACCACAGTTGTCCCATGACTTTTGGTAAAAGCAAGTTTAAAGGTTAGGATTAGTTTGAGCCATCCAATGGCTACCAATTGAAGTGGATTTGACCGACAACTCAAGTGGAACTCAGAACACTATAAAAGAAAGGAAGAAAGAGAAAAAGAAGCCAAGTAGTGTAGTTTAGTTTTTAGCTTATGTCGTTTTAAGTTTTAAGTTTTCGGTTCAAGTTTAAGCTTTCAAAGTGTTTTGTAATCTCATCTCGATGTATTAAGAACTAAATTTCGTTTCAATTTCGGTTTGTGTTGATAAATTCAATTTATGCAATATTTTGTTAAAAATCTCATATAAGCTCTAAGTTAATTGTAGTGGATAAAAAGGATTTAAAACCTCACATAAAGCTCTTATAAAGCTTCTGAAGGCTTTTAGAAACCATTAAATTCAGTTTAAAGCTAAAAACCAAAAATACAAAAAAAAATTCATATAAATTAGATGAAAATTCAAAATTCATCCAAGAAGAGAGAAAAGCTTGGAGCAGGGTTAAATTGGAATTACATTGGGAATTAGAACTCCTTGGGGAGTGTAGGTGGTTACTTACAGTCCTTGATTCCTTATTCTCAATCATATCTCATTTGTAAGCAATTTTCTATATTTTAGCATTCCACTGTAGAACTACTTATTTCTGCTTATTTCTTTGTCTTTTATGTTTATTTGGTGTTATTAAGTCAAGTTATCACTTAACATAGGATGCTTATTCATTAGCTTCTTCAGTTACTTAGTTTTCATTTTTTTACTAATAATATGGCATAATAGTGATTAGTAGGTCTTAGTTGTTATTATCAGTGTTTATAAGCTTAAATCAGTCTTTTATATCATTTAATGTGTGTATGAATCAGTTTCTGAGCTTAAATCAGTATTAAGCTTTGATAATCTTTCAAACAGTTCTATAAGTGGTGTTTGGCTTTGCTCTGTTAACTGTGCTAGAGGTTTGTGCAGTGGTAGATTCCTATTGGTTTAGTTTTGTTTAGCTCTATTGAACTTATCTCTGTCACTACATGAACCTGCATTAGCTCATAAGTCAAATGTACCTTAAATCTGTCTTAGACCTTATCTGTTGAGTTTTTTCCAAGATCAAAAGTTCATTTTGTGTGTTAAATACATAGAGATAGATTGTAGTAACTTTATTTCATCATATTAGTTCCTTATCAGTCCTTAAATCATGATCAAACCTCAATTTAGTCAACATTTCAGTTTTGTGAAAAAGTCAAGATGTTGAAATTTCGGATTTAACCCAGAAAGGATTTTTCATGGGCTCATTTTTGAGTCAAATTCAATGCAGCTTGTGGTTTTAGAAAGCCCTCTTGGTCTATTTTCTTATGTCCATTTTAATGTATTTTGTGAATTTTCTAAAAGCCCCAAAGGAGCTTGTCAAAATGGTCTAAGTGTGTCATGCAGGCATCGAGACCGCCTGAGGCTTGAGCGTAGTTCTTGCAGCCCTTGCCATAAGCTCAATTGAGCTTGTCTAGGTCTAGTATTTGGTCTATAGGTTCTTGGCCGGTCTTCTCCAAGTCCCAAATCTTGGTTTTCCTTTCACTTATCTAGCGACTGTGCATAAGCTCAAAGTAGCTATCCTAGAATCATTTTTTAGCTTATATCTCATATCATCAAATCATTGCAACTTGTATTCCAGAGGTTATAAGCATTTGAACTTGTTGCATTTAGATATTTTAGCTTATAGTAGCTTGTGTATCGATGTGGTACTTGTTTTGTCTCTTTAGCTTATTCCAGTCTTATTTCATAAGCACTTCCCACATCGATTTTAAATTTCTCACACAAGCACCTATTTTCCAATTTTCCTAGCTTCTTAATATTATTTTAGACTTTTCCTGAAATTTTCAGATTTTTCCAAGCTTGTTTGCTATTTTTCTTAATTTAAATTAGTTTTAAGCATTTTAATTAGCTTTAAATACAAAAATTAAGAAAAGCTTCAAAAAATAATTTTTCATTTTCTTAAGTTAAGATAAATATAAAAGACAAAAAATATTTTCTAGATTTTTCTTAGTTAAATTTGTATTTTAAGTAATTTAAGTAGTTTTAAATAGTTTTAATTCCTAGAAAATAGAAAATATTGAGAAAAATACAAAAATAGTTTTGAAAATTCTCTTTTGATATTTTAGACTTTTCCAATTCATAATTTTATTTTTCAAGCCTTATTTCATATTTTCTTTCATTTTAGGTTATTATTAAATAGTTAAAATTAGTTTTTAATTAATAATAATTAATTTAATAGTTATAAAAATAATTTTCTTTTTCTTAATATTTTATTTTATCATTAGGATTGTAAAATATCATTTCATATTTTTAGGGTTAATATTGTGTAAGTTTCACATTTGTATTTAGACGTCGTAGTTTTTAAATTCGGTTTATAAAAACATAAAACAAAAACATCATTTTAAATATAGTGATAGCGTTTATTTAATAGTTTTATCTTTTAATTTCCTTTAATTTGCATTTAAGCCGTTGTAATTTGTTGGTTTTTCCTGTAGTTATAATCCTACTCAAATCCTTTTCGTTCAAATTTCTCGATCACTTTACGTTTGATAATCCATTGCATAGCTCATTGGGATATAACGACCCGGAGACCCTATACTCCTCGGATCTTCATTGCATTCGTGCTTAGGCGGTTTTAAGCTTATTACGGTCCGCCATTCACTGAGTGGCGAGCTTGAGTGATTTAGCTTGATTGTTTGTACGATCAAATTCCCAAGCGCGCACGCCGGAGTCTGTCTTGATTATCTTACGTCTAGCAGTTAGTAATTTGGATATTCACTCATTGTTCATACCATACGTATGTGTTTATATTCTCTTTTAAAAATCAAAAACCCAAAAGATTTTCATTCTTTGTTTTTGCAAAATGTTTTCAAAAATCCCAAAAATATTCATCTTAACCCTCATACCCTTTTGATTCTTTATCCTTTACCCTCTATCCATTTGATTCTAACTTCTTCTATTCTAATGGAATCTCTCGAGGATTAATTGGGACGAAGTTGAAAACTTGGACTTTATCACAAATGTCAAGAATTCGTGTTGTTCGTGATGATCCATTCATTCTGCGTAGGGAAATGGAACGCGAACCGGGGTGACAAAGGCCGTGTACTTCCTCCGATAATGGAAGTTCTAAATACGTCCAACCTACGGTTATCCAAAGACCTAATCCTCAATTGCTCCTAAGCCGTCTAGAATTGATTCTAAACTTTCACGATTCGGTTAAAAGCAAACATGCGATTCGGTCCGGTGACTAGCAAGAATGACTTGCTTAATCTTCACGCTTCTCAAGAACCGAACCGAGACCATAACGGAGTGGTGGAAATTGCTAGCTCTCGAGCACACCACTTGTCCCACCTCTTGATTTTTCAAAATGCTCTTCGAGACTTGATAGTCATTCGATCACCATGTTGGTTTTGTTGATTCTTTGAATAAACCGATTCCTTTCATAACTCTCAAATGCAATCGTTTATTCCTTGTGTGGGTTGTGGTGAGCCTCTCTTTGGTTCACCACATCGTTGGTGTACGTGTGTACAATGTGGTAATGATATTCATAACGGGAGTTGTTTGTTTTGTGGTTCGAGGAATGCATTTGATTATGATCCTAATCAGAACTCATTTAACGACTCCTCAAACTTTTCCAATTACCCACCAAAGCCCAACTTATCTTCAAATAATCAACATATCTACTGTGAATTTTGTGGAGGTCCTCACCAAGGATTTGAGTGTCAATCCGAAACACGTTTGTCTATGAACAGTTCTCGGTGATGCTCGAACTTTGGATATGACCAAAATCCATATGATTCACCATTCCAAACTCAGCAGCTTTCTTGTTATGAGTCTTATGGAGGTTCCCATTTCAGCTCGATTGTCAAATAGGGAACCCAGTTCCTTGTAACAATCATGACTCTCACATGTTTGACAATTTCCACCCTCCACAAGACTATACGGTTCAAACTCCACCGAGCCGTTGTCTCATGAAATCTCCTGGATTTTGAAACCGCAATGAAAACACTTGATGATATGATTAGTAACTTTAAGAATCAAGTGAGTGGTGAAAAGACCATGGAGAATTGCTTGTCAAGAGCGAAGCCCGCCAATCTAGGGAAGAATTATTAGTCCTAGAGCATGCGGCTCTAAGGCGTTCCCAATTTCTTAAAGCGACTCTATGATGATGACGAGGAGAGTTTTATCCTTTTAAAGATAATATTTCTCAACTCCTCGGTCGGTTGATATCCAGTTGAGATTACATCTCATACAAGCGCTATCACACCCAGCTCCCACTCACTCTCCGAACATGGGGACGAGCATCTTGACCTTGTTCACGAAAAGGAATCGGACGAATTCATAAAGTCTAGTGTTGAGAACCTTGTCCCAATCTCGAGAGAGTCACAGGAACTTTGATCATATGTGTGATTCTTTTCCCTCTTGAGTGTTCAAATGATCATTTGGAAACTTTTTCGATTTTAGCGACGATTGTGCTTCCTTTGGAAACATCGAGTACGTTGAGGCATCACTTCCATAATCGATGTCGATCCCTTCTTGAGGAGTTCACCGATGAACTCACTGCATCAATCCACTCTTTGATTTGAAGCCGATCCGGGAGACCGAAAGTTTCATTGATAATGATCGTTCACTCACTTCTTATCCTAACGGTCAATAGAGAATGTTGATCACTTTGTTCTCGAAACATTCAAAGCTACTTTCACCAATCCTCTATTTGAATTCAACTCGAATTCACTCTAATTCGAGAATCCACTCTTTGATACTCGATTGAGGATAGTGATGAGCCCACTATGGAACAAGAGTTCACAATTTCACTTCATGTGAATGATTCTCTTCATAAAGAGTTCTCCGGTGAACTCTCTCATGACATATCTCCTCCGGAACATGATCAATTCTATTTTGATCTTGAGGATGATATTGGCTCGGAGGAAGGTGTACTCTATCGTATGAGTTTGCTTATTGATGATACTACCTTCACCCTTCTTCCCGATGTGTCTGCATTTGAGGATGAAGAATGGATCTTGATTGTTATCAAAATCTTTCTTCCTTTCCTCAAATATCTTGTGATTTCTCTTCATCTTCACTCCTTCGGGAATGAAGACACTATCTTTGACCCCGGCATTTTCATTTATCATCTTTGAGCCGGTTCTATGTATATCTCATCGGTGTGGAACTTTCACGTGCTTCAAATGTTTCTCCAAACATCTTGAATGAAAGTCCGATGGAGATTGTCTCTTCCACTTACTTCCCATGAACCAATGAATTGGGTCGAGTCAAGCTAGCGACTCGGTAATCAAAAACGATAGCTTAACATGGGTTTTCACCGTGTGTACCCCTAGTGTGGGGAGTTGCCCACATGTTATATATATATAAGTTTCAAAAAAAAAAAAAAAAAAAATCCTTTCAAATAATGGCGTAATATTTCCTTTTACGTTCTATGTTTTGGCATAACACTGGTACTTTGAATATTTAGGCAATATTCATTTCTAAGTGTGGGGATTCTCACGAATTTTATTATATAATTATACCGCTAATTCCCGTTTTGGCCAATTTTTTTTTTTTTGAGTAAGTGTTCTGCACTTACTCATCCGGTTATCGATCCTTGTCTAATAAACAAAAGGATTGGCTAATCCAGAGCAAACGGCTCTTGGTAAAGATATCTCAAATCCGTTGTGACTTGCAATTTGCCCAAAATTGTATGGTATTATTTCACCATATCCTAAAAAGTGAAGAGTTGGCTAGCCCGCAAGTTTATGGCTGTGGTAAAGGCGATGGAAAATCCATAATTGGTAATCAGCTCACCAAAGATAATATTGATAATTTATCTAAGAGTTGGCTAGTCCGGAAAGTGCGGCTTCCGTAAAGACAAATCAAATCCGTTGGAAGGCGGTGGTTTGCTCAAAATCACATGGTTATCGGTGTACCATGGTTCTTACTTGAATCAAACATTTGGCTACTCCGTGATGGCTTTTGGTAAAGAGTTTTCAAATCCATCAAGTTTTATAAAAGATTGCTAGGACTAGCAATAGTTTAGTGTGGGGATTGATTAGTCTTCAAATACTCATCATTTTGTCGATTTAAGCGCCAAACATACAAAAACAATCAAAAAGATATCAAAATACTTAAAATATCCCAGGGATTGTGTTTTATGTGTTTTAAATGCAAAATGTGCAAAAACAAAGGAAAATCGATCAAAAGTTTGCAATATTGGCAGTTTCAGTCCCCCAAGTTTCAAAACTTGTCAAAATTAGTCCCTATGCATTTATTTTGAAAGGAAAAACCAACCCAAGGTCTTGAAAGTCAATTTCACAAAATATTACACTTGGGTTGCAAGTTTTCCAAAATTACATGTTTGATCCCTGAAAATCCAAAAATGGCAAAATAGGTCCCTGGGAAATTTTGAAATTTGAAAAATGAAAAAATGGTTTGTGAACTTTGGAATTACATCATAATTGGTCCTTGGAAGCTAATTGGGAAAAGTGCAAAATCAGTATTTGAAGTTTGGGAAATTACAATATTGGTCCTTGTGTTATTACTTAACCAAACCGGACCCTAGTTATTATTACCCATGGTCCAATAGCTATACCCAAAGCCCAATCCAATCCCTTTTACTCTTACCCGGTCCAATATCCAACCCGCCCTATATTTAACCCGGTCAAACCCCTTCAGTCAAACAAACACAACCCTCATGCTGCGTTTTCTTCCCCCCTCCCAACTACTCTGCAAAACCACCTTCACCCTCACCTCCAGCTCAACCCCCTCATCTCCTTGTCCCCTCCACCTCACACATACTCCCAAACCCCATTAAGCCCTTGAAAACCTCTCCACGCAACCACAGTTGTCCCCATGACTTTTGGCGCGAAAAGCAAGTTTAAAGGTTAGGATTAGTTTGAGCCATCCAATGGCTACCAATTGAAGTGGGATTTGACTGACAACTCAAGTGGAACTCAGAACACTATAAAAGAAAGGAAGAAAGAGAAGAAAAAGAAGCCAAGTAGTGTAGTTTAGTTTTTAGCTTATGTCGTTTTAAGTTTTTAAGTTTTCCAGTTCAAGTTTAAGCTTTCAAAGTGTTTTGTAATCTCATCTCAGTGTATTAAGAACTAAATTTCAGTTTCAATTTCAGTTTGTGTTGATAAATTCAATTTATGCAATATTTTGTTAAAAATCTCATATAAGCTCTAAGTTAATTGTAGTGGATAAAAAGGATTTAAAACCTCACATAAAGCTCTTATAAAGCTTCTGAAGGCTTTTAGAAACCATTAAATTAAGTTAAAGCTAAAAACCAAAAATACAAAAAAAATTTCATATAAATTAGATGAAAATTCAAAATTCATCCAAGAAGAGAGAAAAGCTTGGAGCAGGGTTAAATTGGAATTACATTGGGAATTAGAACTCCTTGGGGAGTGTAGGTGGTTACTTACAGTCCTTGATTCCTTATTCTCAATCATATCTCATTTGTAAGCAATTTTCTATATTTTAGCATTCCACTGTAGAACTACTTATTTCTGCTTATTTCTTTGTCTTTTATGTTTATTTGGTGTTATTAAGTCAAGTTGTCACTTAACATAGGATGCTTATTCATTAGCTTCTTCAGTTACTTAGTTTTCATTTTTTTACTAATAATATGGCATAATAGTGATTAGTAGGTCTTAGTTGTTATTATCAGTGTTTATAAGCTTAAATCGGTCTTTTATATCATTTAATGTGTGTATGAATCGGTTTGAGCTTAATCAGTATTAAGCTTTGATAATCTTCAAACAGTTTTATAAGTGGTGTTTGGCTTTGCTCGTTAAGCGTGCTAGAGGTTTGTGCGATGGTAGATTCCTATTGGTTTAGTTTTGTTTAGCTCTATCGAACTTATCTCTGTCACTACATGAACCTGCATTAGCTCATAAGTCAAATGTACCTTAAATCTGTCTTAGACCTTATCTGTTGAGTTTTTTCCAAGATCAAAAGTTCATTTTGTGTGTTAAATACATGGAGATAGATTGTAGTAACTTTATTTCATCATATTAGTTCCTTATCAGTCCTTAAATCATGATCAAACCTCAATTTAGTCAACATTTCAGTTTTGTGAAAAAGTCAAGATGTTGAAATTCTCAGTTTTTGCTCAACTGAAAGGATTTTTCATGGGCTCATTTTTGAGTCAAATTCAATGCAGCTTGTGGTTTTAGAAAGCCCTACTGGTCTATTTTCTTATGTCCATTTTAATGTATTTTTGTGAATTTTCTAAAAGCCCCAAAGGAGCTTGTCAAAATGGTGCTAAGTGCCTTGTGCAGGGCACTGAGACTGCACAGGGCTTGAGCAATTCTTGCAGCCCTTGCCATAAGCTCAATTGAGCTTGTCTAGGTCTAGTATTTGGTCTATAGGTTCTTGGCCAGGTCTTCTCCAAGTCCCAAGTACTGGTTTTCCCTTTCAGCTTATCTAGCAGCTTGTGCATAAGCTCAAAGTAGCTATCCTAGAATCTGTTTTTAGCTTATATCTCATATCATCAAATCATTGCAACTTGTATTCCAGAGGTTATAAGCATTTGAGACTTGTTGCATTTTAGATATTTTAGCTTATAGTAGCTTGTGTATCAGTGTGGTACTTGTTTTGTCTCTTTAGCTTATTCCAAGTGCTTATTTCATAAGCACTTCCCACATCAGTTTTAAATTTCTCCACACAAGCACCTATTTTTCCAATTTTCCTAGCTTCTTAATATTATTTTAGACTTTTCCTGAAATTTTCAGATTTTTCCAAGCTTGTTTGCTATTTTTCTTAATTTAAATTAGTTTTTAAGCATTTTTAATTAGCTTTAAATACAAAAATTAAGAAAAGCTTCAAAAAATAAATTTTCATTTTCTTAAGTTAAGATAAATATAAAAGACAAAAATATTTTCTAGATTTTCTTAGTTAAATTTGTATTTTTAAGTAATTTAAGTAGTTTTAAATAGTTTTTAATTCCTAGAAAATAGAAAAATATTCAGAAAAATACAAAAATAGTTTTGAAAATTCTCTTTTGATATTTTAGACTTTTCCAATTCATAATTTTATTTTTCAAGTCTTATTTCATATTTTCTTTCATTTTAGGTTATTATTAAATAGTTAAAATTAGTTTTTAATTAATAATAATTAATTTAATAGTTATAAAAATAATTTTCTTTTCTTAATATTTTCTTTTATCATTAGGATTGTAAAATATCATTTTCATATTTTTAGGGTTAATATTGTGTAAGTTTCACATTTTATTTCAGACGTCGCGTAGTTTTTAAATTCGGTTTTATAAAAACATAAAACAAAAATCATTTTAAATATAGTGATAGCGTTTATTTAATAGTTTTATCTTTTAATTTCCTTTAATTTGCATTTAAGCCGTTGTAATTTGTTGGTTTTTCCTGTAGTTATAATCCTACTCAAATCCTTTTTCGTTCAAATTTCTCGATCACTTTACGTTTGATAATCCATTGCATAGCTCATTGGGACATAACGACCGGGAGACCTACTCCTCGGATCTTCATTGCATTCGTGCTTAGGCGGTTTAAGCTTATTACTGATACGCCATTCACAAGTGGCGAGCTTGAGTGATTTAGCTTGATTGTTGCACGATCAACCTACTGATCCCATCCGGTGGAAAGTTAAACTTCCTTCTTTGGCAATTCTCTCGGACTTATTTCTTAGTCCGATTGGAAGCTTTGTCTTGGTTTACGCCTTGCTACTTGACTCATTGGAGGTGCTTGAATTTCTTACATTTCAAAGAATGGCATTAGTTGTGTTGGCAACTCCACAGGTGGGATGTTCGGACCGAGAAACATCCATGGATACAAGTCGAGATATACTTGGCGATTCAAAGATTGTGTTGAATATGAGCTTCTTCAACTGCCTGAAGTTCACTCAAAGTAGCAGGTCTGTTGAGTTCATCCTTTGAGAAGTGGTCCAATTGCACATCATCCCAAGTTTGGTATGTGTTAGCTATATGCTCCAACTCTACCCTTATCCTTTCTTCCTCTTCCATCACCTCCTGCATAACTTCTCTTTCAGCTTCCTCATCTCTCAACTGCCAATATTCCTAAATTATATAGTAACAAAGATCAAATAAGAATACTTAAATTATAGTAATTTATGCTTAAATCTTAAAGTATACATACCTGTGTGTTCATAGTTGGAGTCTTTGATTTAGCAGTTGCACCCTTTGAACCAAATTTTACCACTTGATGCAGCCTTTGATTTACCTTTTGCACCTCTAGCTTCACCCTGCTTACTTGACTCACCATTCTTCTTGGATGCACCCTTTGATCTACCACTAGCAGTTGCATCTCTCCTTTCACCCTGCTTACTTGACTCGCCAACATTAGGTTTAGGTGCCCTTGGAGGTCTCATTACAGCTGGTTTAGGTTGTTTAGGATCTTTGAAACTAGCCTTGTTATGTCCAGTTTTTTGACAATTTTGGCATCTCATAACTCTGCCAACCCTGCTAACTAAGTGTTCATTAACATTTATAGTAGGTTGTGGGATTCTGTTCTTCCTAGGCCTTCCAGGCATCCTTTTCAATACAGGTGGGAGTGGGGGTGTGTTTTGAGTTGATTTCCAGTACTTAGAACCTAAAACTGTGTGGAAAACTAGAAGGGGGGTTGAATAGTTTTACCAATTAAAACTATGTTTTAAAATATTTAGATCGACTTATGTCAATCTATTTAGATGTGTATGTTGGACGTTGATAGATAGATATATAAAAGTGTAATTAAAGATAAAGAGTAAGAAGCACATAACCACGACACGAGTATTTATAGTGGTTCGGCTACAATGACACCTTCCTTGCCCTACTCCACTCCCCGATTCACCTACTCGAGAGTTCGTAATCACTAAACGACACCAACTCCTTATGGCGGAGAAGCCTTCACAACGTCGCCTACTCTTTCTCCGGCACTAGGCTAACCACCGGGTTCTTTCACCAAGGTGAACCAAACCTACCACAACGTCGCCTACCCTTTATCCGGTACTAGGCTAAGTACCGAGTTCCATTACAACGGAGGAACTACTACCCAACACTACACAACACCTAATCCCAATGGAGACCCACTCCTTATTACAACACCATCAAGGATATCAACATCCTTGGAAACAAACTATCACTATTTGTATAACAATGCACCTCATCGATTATACGGCCTTGGCATTCTTCACTAATGCCACTTGATTTGATTCCTAGGCATCTTTCACCAATGCCCTTGACACAAACGCTTGGCACCTTTCACTAATGCCTTCATCTTGACACCTTTAGCATTCTTCACTAATGATTTTGACACGGACGTTAAGCACCTTTCACTAATGCTTTCGTCTTGACTCTTTTGGCATCCTTCACTAATGCCTTCGACACAACACTTCTATGGAGGAAGAAAGAACTATCAACAAGAGAACCTCAATAGTCTTGATGATGACGAAGCATGGCAACTCATGGACTTGAGCTTGCTCGACTTCAAGAAGTGGTGATCTTGCCTTTAAGAGGAACCTAGAGAATCACACAAAAACAAAAGACAAACTACATAGAAAGATCCCTTAGGATCGGTGGTTAGATAGTTACAATACTTGGGAAAGCATGTGTGAGTGGCAACCCAAAAGGAAGAAATGGCTCACTATTTATAGAGGAGAAACAACTATTGTTCCACGGATCCCACCTTTAAGGGATCCGTCTAGTGTAATGTTAGGGATCCGTGGGACGCTCCTCTTTGCCCATGGGTATTTTGGTTATGGGTCATGGGTTATGGGTTGATCCATGGGTCTTTCATTAGATACAATGTATCTAATAGATGCAATGCATCTAGTCAAATGGGTATGGGTCAATACCATGTGTTATGGATATGTTCCATAGGTTGTAGTTTTTACCCATTTATAATACATACTAGTTATGTATATATTTGCCCAATATGTAAACACTAGTTGTTGTACATATGTATTACTAAATCATAAAATCACTTATACTTGTTTTAGTGTTTTATGTGAAAGCGTAAGTGTGTTAGAAAACTATTGGCTCAAAATATTTACGTATTTTATTTGTTTCGTTAAAATGATTTTACGTTTGTTATCGACAAAACATTAGAAGATCGTAAAATATAAATAAACGTTTTACGGCTTATTTGTATTAACAATCTCCCTTTTGTTAATGACGAAACATAAAATTATTTTAAGGAAAACTAAAATTGTAAAGTTCGAATTGGAGTTTTTACTCTCTTATCTCCCTTTTTGTTGATGACAAAACATATAATTATTTTATGGAAAAACTAAAATTAGTAAAAGTTCGAATTAGAGTTTTACTCTCTTCTCCCCTTTTGTCGAAACAAAAGAGCGTCGAAAGAAACTAACACAATGTTTTTAAGAAAACATGTGAAAGAAAAAAATGTAAAGAGAGCAAGTGGCGGGAATGGTTCTCGTCTTAACTTCCCTGACGAGTCCATCCCTTTGTGAGTCGTCAAGTAAATGAAAACTAATAAGCTAATGCATTGGAACTTTGTTTGCAAATGGTTTCGTACTTGTGACGAAAAATGCTCCCCCTTGAATATTGCAACTTAGCAATGGGATGCCATGAAGTGTAATCCAAATAAGGATTATATTGCAAGTAGTTTTGCAATGTATGGTTTGACACAAAGCTCCCCTAGCTTGAGGTGTCAAAGTCTTCATGTGTATTTTGAAAATCTACAAAATAAAGGTTAGAAAACAAGTATATTGTGCATAATTTCTTGCAAATAAGACTCAAGTTAGTAGAATTTTGTTCTTCTGTTGCACGGATCCCACGGTTCCCTCCTTTGAGGGATCCGTCTAGGCAATTTCAGGATCCGTCTGCATGCGATGATTTTGAAGAATGGTGATATACCAAACAATGTTAATATGAAAATGAGATATGTATACAAACAACAAACATATACTCAAAGCAATATGGAAAATAAGTTATCATTCAATAAAACAAATAGATAATCAACAAATATCTCAAACTAAGAGAATGATTTAGCCATGTAATACATATTCTATTAATACTGGTAAGTAACCTAAACTTAAGAAGCAACAATGTGCTTGAGTCTAAGGATGAGTAGACTTGTTGATTTGGTCCAATCTTTCAAGAAGATGGTTAAACATGAAATGTAACTCATTTCGTACTTCTTGAACAAGTCCTTGGGTGATTAGACAATTTGAGCAATTATTGTCTTGATTTGGAACCGGAGGAAATTGGATGTTTTGAGGAGGCTCTACGAATGATGGTGGGATTTCATTGAGAGATGTAGATGAGGTTCTACTAAAAAAGAGGGTGGTGGTAATGGAAATTCCTCCATATGATCAAGTCCTTGGTGGTTCCTTGTCTCCAATGATGGACTTGATGGTGTTGTAGGTGGTCCCCTATTTAGCGAGAAAGTTGGTGATTGGGAGGTTCTTGGTGGTGAATGCTCTAATGAATAAAGATTTGGGTGAGAGATAGTCTTGGTGAATGATTGTAGTCCATGCTCTATGAATGAAGGTTTAGACGGTTTGCTAGAGCTAGCTATGTTTGGTTTTGAACTAGATGAACCCTTTTCTAGTCCAAAAGGTTTAATGCTAATTCTTGCGGTTTTCTTAGCAATTGTTGAATGGGTTTGTTGAGGTGAGATTCTAGCATTGTTATCTCTTACGGGAGATGATTCGGTGGATGAAATCTTATGAATCATATAACCATTCCTTTTGGATGAACCTTTGGTTGAAGAGTTGTTGCTAAGTGATTTAGTCATTGTGATGGTGAGGATGCAATATGAGCTTCTAATTGATGATTTTTGAGAGCTAGGTAAGAGTGATGACTTAACCTCAAGAGTGTTTGGTTTATAAAGGATGATTTTGAATTAGGGAATTAAATTCTTGGCACTAGGAGGATTAAGCTTGCACAAAGATATTGTTCAGTTCTAGGAGAACATTAAATGATAACTAAAAGTGGTTAGATAACCAAAAGGTGGCTTAAATTTGAAGAGGAAAGCTGATTAAAGTCTTTTTGCAGACACGGATCCCACGGATCCCTCTCACCAGGGATCCGTCTGGTTATAAACCAGGGATCCGTTTGTCAGACAGAAGTGTGATGAAAAGATTATACTTTTTGTAATGTCCAGTGCCTATGTATTTTGAGGTTTTGACTTTCCTTTGATGACTTGAGTGGTGGATGTCTTAAATGCTCAACTATAAGGAGTGAGGATGCTTAATGATGGTTTTGGGTAGAAAAGTGGATTTTAGATAGTCTAACTAAGTGCTTGAAAAGGATACCATTTGATTTGAAATGAAAACATGATGGTAATTAGTCCTAGAAGTTAGATGATAGCTCAAGAGAAAATTGATAAAATCTTGAAAAATAAGGAAAAATAAAAAACTAGTTTCAAGCCTATTTTAGAGTAAAGGATGACTAAAATCAATTTGCTAAAATTGATAGAAATATCGAACTAAGTGTATTGAGATGTGAAGAATAATGTGTGAGCGTTGGAGCGGAAAAATGGTGAGTTTTGATGAGTTGATAAATAAAAAACACTTTGAAATAGATCCTAAGTAAGCGATGGGTGAGTGTGAAGCATTCAAATGCTTGAGGAAGACTTAGTTGGTTCTAAGGACTTATGTTTGACTAGTGTGAGGTGATCTAGTGAGCTATTTTTGATGTAAAGAAGTCTGTATTGCTCATCTGTAGTCACGGATCCCACGGTTCCCTTTTGGGAGGGATCCGACTAGTTATAACGCTGGGATCCGCCTACTGCAGATCAGAAGGCTTTAAGCAAATGTGCAATTTTGCACTCTTAGCAAATGCTTCTCCTAGTTGTTTCTACAAAGACTAAATGCAAGAACACATCAAGTATAACGCATAGCAAGTGTGGGGGAACTAAAGGTACCTAAAGATGAGTGACGATGACTACTTGAATGATTTCAAGAAGTCGTAAAATCTCATCCTAAACGTTCCTAAGTTAAGATTGTTCAATGCCAAGTTATGGCAATAGCTACATACTACATCCTACTCTACATAAGTATTGTTTAGATGTTACGACCCATTGTTTCAAATTGTTTTCACAAATTAAGGTCCTATGACCTTACCTTACTTCTCCACCACTACCCGTCTTCACCCCTCCTCCACTCTTTATCACACCATCTCTACTTCTTTTTCTTCAATAAGTTGGCGAAGCACTTGAAGATCCCCTTGGTTTGTTGCCATTCTTGTGATGGGCTAGGAATGTCCAAGATTTGATTGATGTAATCCAAGGGTCGAGATTGGTATTTCGAGTGGGTTGCTATTACCTTCACATTCTCTTTGCCTCTCCCGTTCATCCGAGGAATCCGTGGGTGGGTGAGGCCTTTGCCTTCCACCATAAACCTTGTAGTTCTACCACCCTCGGTCAATGACACCATAACTTTGTTGCAAAAGCTATGATCATAGGAGTACGGAGAAGGATCTAATGCAAAGATGAATGTTGCGAGACCTGGTTAGGAGCATTGCGCGGGAGCACCATTTTGTCCATGCTTTTACACTTGCCATTCTCTTAATCATGTAGTATGCAAGGTTGAAGCGAGTCTCGGTCACTAGGCAATATATCATGAAACTTAGGCATGCATTGGGGTGATCCTTGTTCCCTCCTAAGCACAACACATTTTCCCTCACCACAACTTCCCATTTCCTATACAAGGCATACATCTCGGAGAGCTCCATTTGGAAAGGATCCCTATAGATCACTTTTGAATTCCTAGTAACCCTCGATGGGGATGCTCTTAGCATGAACACGGTGTCCCTCACCGTGGTTGCTTCTAGGATTCTCATGTGGTAGATTTCATGGTGATCGACCATATCGTGTATCTCCGACAAAGACCACTCATTGGAAAACATGCAAACTCCTTGATATGGAACCCTTAGTATTCTTCCAAACTCCACAAGCGAAAGGGTGTACTCATGCTCATTTATGATGAAGACAATTGAGATGGACCCATCATCATTTCTAACTATCCTCATTGTCTTGTAGAACTCGAGTACGAAAACCGAGCAAATTTGTTCGTTTATGTCCAATAAACAATCAAAGCCAATGGTCCCAAAGACTTGTCTTATATCGGTGTTAGCAAGAAATGATGGTTCTACTACACGACCTTCATGAAAAAGTCTATTTTCGATCATTTTGAAAGCTTTCCTATCTTCCGGGCTAAGTCCATCTTTTCTATGGTACATTGGGATGTAATGCGCGGTATCTTGATAGTCTTGTTGTCGGTTACTTGGCATGATTGTTCCTAAACAACACAACCACAATGTGGTGTTAATTATGAATAGTAGCCTAAAGGGTTTGATCACAATTTTGCTCAAATCATCTTTATTGAATTCAAGAAATGAGTTTAATTTGTATTAACAATGTTAATTCTTTGATTTGGATTATCTTAGAAAACAATGTGGTAACAAATTATGATAAACCCATTTGAACCCAACTTCTAAAAATGAAGAAATTGTAATCCTAGAAATCAAGGAATTAAATTAACAATGTAGTGAAAATTATACTTACACAAGAGATTGTTATGCTTGAAGGAAATGATCAAATTGCTCATGTGAAGCAGAATGGGTTTTTTTGTTCGTGAGTCTTTGAAGGAAAGTGGTTGTGGAACTTCCATAGTGATCATTACTAACATATGTTGTCTTCATTGCACGGATCCTCTCATCGGGATCCGCTAGTTCAAGCTCGAGGATCGGCATGATGACAAAAAACCGGTTTAAGCATTCCTTGATAACTTTGGTTTGGGAGTTCTAAACGCCTAGAGTTTGATGTTTAAGCTCTATAACTTATGATTTGGAGTTTTTACGGTTTAATACTAATCCTATTTGACGTGATTCCCTTTTTATGAATTAGTCACAATTCTTGGAAGGTTTTTCAAAGATTATGATAAAATCCCATTTTATCATAATCTAAGAAATTTCACTTAGATATTCATTGACATAGATGAAGTGTCAATAATCCTTTTGTGATGAATAATGATTGAGACTATCGAATAACCGATATATCATTATTACAAATTAGTAGTGTAGTCTATATATAAATCAATCGAAGAATACTATTCTTGATGATGATTTTAATATAGATAACTACTTAAGTAATTCTTGATCGGTCCCAAACGGTCGGGTTTATTTACAAGTCAACCACTTGTGAATGGTCAACCGTAATAAAAGTCAAACGACTTGAGAACGCAATGCAATTAAGTCCGGAGAGTTTAGTGTTTCCCGGTCGTTAAGTCCCAACGAGGTGTGAAATCAGTAATACAACGAATCGTGATCGGGTGATATTGAGCAGGAAAGGGTTATGATTGATTTTACACTAAGGAATTTAAATCTAATAAAGACTTTGAAGTCATTTTAATTCTATATTTAAAATTGTTAGATAAAAATGCAATTTACATCCTACGAGTGCAAATACAATTTTCCTACATTCTACATGACAAAAATGATTTTAGAAAAAGCGGGTATTTTTTCGACTTTTATTTTATTTATTACTTAATTGAAAACTAATTTAAACTAATTAATTAATTAAAAATACTAAACATCTTTATAAAATCTACAAATTTTACAGAAAATGCCTTAGATGATACAGGAGCTAATAAAAATTGTACTACTTCTTAAGGAAATAAGCTGAAACGAAAAGAAATAAGCTAAAGCTTCCTAAACTGAACATCTTGTTAAGTATTAAATGTTGCAATTAAAAACACAAAAGACCATAGGGAGAGTTGGTTAGCCTGCTGAGTGATATGGTCGTTTGAGCTGGATGCAAGAGGTGCTGGGTTCGAATCCATCCTCTTGCGTTTTTGGCAGTTTATTTTTTTTAAAACTCTTCTTTTTGGAGATCAGAGATGTACTCAAAATGAATGCTTTTTGTGAAAACTCTTCGCGAGAAACCCAACCAATAAGCTGTTGGAACAGCTTTATGTCCACTGAGTTGGACAGTCCCAACCAAACACCCCTTTTAGCGGCTTATGAAGCAAAAATGAGCATGAGAACTAGTTAAGTAAGCAAGGTAAAAGCACAAATAAGCTACACTAACATTGGTTAAACTATAATAAGCTAAAAATAGTAATAAGCAATCAAATATAACAGGGAAAACAGTTGGCAATAGGTTTGAGCTAGGGGGATCCTAAAAAAGCTGATGAAAGAGAAGTAAGCATAAAAGTGGTACAATAAGCATAAAATAAGCTGAAAACACTCTAACCTAATCTAATCACACTAAAGGGCATAAAAGAAATCTAAATAAGCTGCAATAGAATCCTAATAAGCACTGAAAAAAAAAAACAACTGACCTGCTGCTGTGATGCTATCTCAAACAGTCCAAGAGGGACTGTTTTGAGCTTATTCTGATTAAGCTACAGGCTGAATGAGCTTATGAGCTTATGGATTCTTGGAGTTCGCCTAGAAGACTGACTTTTGCCCCTATCTCTGACCCAATATGAGCTGATTCAGCTTATAAATAAGCTGATAAAAAGAATCCAAAATGGAGAAATTCACTGTGCACAGAACATCAAATGGGTCAAGACAATCCTTTCACCCACCCAGCAGCCCTAGTAAACGAATTTTTTGATTTTTTTTTCTTTTGACACAAGTTAAATCAGCTAGAAAACTTTCTATTTTTATTTTTCTAAAAATTTTATGACAACAAAAACTTGACTAATTTGCTTGTGAGAAATTGACAGATTCAAGAAAATAAAAAAGTGCCAGACTATCTTTTTGCATCAAAACTTTTGAAAACTTTTTGTAACACCTTAATACAACTAAACTGATTTCAAATGACCAAAAAAATAATTGACTTCCAATGTCGAAGTCGGTAAAAGTCGGTTTTTTTGACCCAGTTTTTCACTCAAACCAAACACCCCTATTGAAGCGAAACTGATTTAAAACTAACTTTACACTAACACTAGCTTAACTAGAACTGAATGTGACCCATAGCAACTTACTCAATCTTGGCTAAACAATTAAAATCCAAAGTTGACCGAGGTTGAAGATCTTGAAAACTTTGTAATGAATTTAAAAACAGAAAATTAAATTTGCGTGGATGTAAATAGACTTAAATTTAAAACTGAATTCATTAGCGAAAATGGAGCAAGACATGTAAATTAAAATGACTAATTAAGTAACATGGAGCTAGAACAACATTTCTAGACTAAAAAGAGAACTAAAAACTAAATTAAAACTAAAAAAACTAACTACTAACTAACTAACTCCTTAATATGGCTACAAGCTTTTATACTACTACTAGATGTCTTCCTCTATTTCTTTTGTGTACATGAGATTAAACAAAACCCAACTTGTGCTTTCTTGACAAAACTCGCCGGGTAGCTTGTGACTCTGTCTTGGGTGATGGGTTGAGAAGCGCGTGGGAAATAGGGGATGGGAAGTTGAGTGTTGCGAGTTGAGTGAGGAAAGAGAAAGCGAAAGCGATTGGAGATGGTTTTTTTTTTTTTTTTTTTTTTTTTTTTTGTTCTGGTTTTATGGGATAAAAGAAAAGGATGAAGGGTGGGGTGACTTATGGGTTAATGGGTTTATTTTTTGTGTTTTCGGTTTTGATTTGGAAGTAATACACAAGGACCATATTTGCCATTTGACCAAACTTGAAGGACCAAAGCGTAATTTTCCACATTTCATCATAAGGACTAATTATGACAAGATTAATTTTTCCAAGGACCAAAATGATAATTTTCAAATTAAAATGTCCCGGGTAATTTCATCAATCCTTAAAATTCAAGGACTCAAGTTGTCATTTTGCAAAACTAGACTTTATAAGGCTAAATTTGACAACTTAAAAATTCACGAGGGCCTTTTATGAAAAATTACATGTTTTGAATAACCGGGACTAGATTTTACAATTATTGAATAAAACACGGTCTAAATATTTTTACGTCTTTTGAGAATTTTCAAAGTGTTTTGATTGTTTTTGCAGTGTAGAAGGAACAAAAATGATGAGTATTTACACACTCATCAATTACTAATAAAGATTAATCATACAACTAAGATTTTAATAATAATATAAAAAAATGTAATTTATTAATGATTATACATTTGCTAAATATTCTTTTTAAGGAAAGAAATATTTAGAGAAAATGCTTTGTGATCTTCTTAGAATCTCCAGATCCATGTATGAGGAAAACAATGCTAAACATTCTTTTTACGAAAAGAAATATTTAGATAGTTTCTTCATGATCTTCTTGGTATGCCCAAATCCAAGTATTGAGAATTCTTAACAAGGAAAATATTAGACCATTCTATCATTGTCCAACAGTAACACTATAATGAATTTTAAAACATGACTTAAAAAAAAAATCCTTCTTTGTAGTTTTCAAACATACACGGATCGTATCAAGTTTTTAAAGTACAACAAACTATAAGAAACTTGGTAATGAAGCTCTGATGCCAATTGTGGAAAACTAGAAGGAGGGGGGTTGAATAGTTTTACCAATTAAAACTATCTTTTAATATATTTAGATCGACTTATGTCAATCTATTTAGATGTGTATGTTGGGCGTTGATAGATAGATATATAAAAGTGTAATGAAAGATAAAGAGTAAGAAGCACATAACCACGACATGAGTATTTATAGTGGTTCGGCTACAAGGACACCTTCCTTTCCTACTCCACTCCCGAGTTACCTACTCGAGAGTTCGTAATCACTACACGACACCAACTCCTTATGGCGGAGAAGCCTTCACAACGTCGCCTACTCTTTTTTAAGACTAGGCTAACCACGGGTTCTTTCACCAAGGTGAACCACACCTACCACAACGTCGCCGACCCTTTATCCGGTACTAGGCTAAGTACCGAGTTCCATACAATGGAGGAACTACTACCCAACACTACACAACACCTAATCCCAAAGGAGACCCACTTATTACAACACCATCAAGGATATCAACATCCTTGAAACAAACTATCACTATTTCTATAACGATGCACCTCATCGATTATATGACCTTGGCATTCTTCACTAATGCCACTTGATTTGATTCTAGGCATCTTTCACCAATGCCCTTGACACAAACGCTGGCATCTTTCACTAATGCCTTCGTCTTGACACCTTTAGCATTCTTCACTAATGCTTTTGACACGGACGTTAAGCACCTTTCACTAATGCTTTCGTATTGACTCTTTCGACATCCTTCACTAATGCCTTCGACACAACACTTCTATGGAGGAAGAAATAACTATCAACAAGAGAACCCCAGTAGTCTTGATGATGACGAAGCATGGCAAGTCATGGACTTGAGCTTGCTCGACTTCAAGAAGTGGTGATCTTGCCTTTAAGAGGAACCTAGAGAATCACACAAAAACAAAAGACAAAATACATAGAAAGATCCCTTAGGATCAGTGGTTAGAGAGTTACAATACTTGGGGAAAGCATGTGTGAGAGTGGCAATCCAAAAGGAATAAATGGCTCACTATTTATAGAGGAGAAACAACTATTGTTCCATGGATCCCACCTTTAAGGGATCCGTCTAGTGTAATGTTAGGGATCCCACCTTTAAGGGATCCGTCTAGTGTAATGTTAGGGATCCGTGGGACGCTCCTCTTTGCCCATGGGTATTTTGGTTATGGGTCATGGGTCATGGGTTATGGGTTGATCCATGGGTCTTTCATTAGATACATAGTATCTAATAGATGCAATGCATCTAGTCAAATGGGTATGGGTCAATACCATAGGTTATGGATATGTTCCATGGGTTGTAGTTTTTACCCATTTATAATACATACTAGTTATGTATATATTTGCCCAATATGTAAACACTAGTTGTTGTACATATGTATTACTAAATCATAAAATCACTTATACTTGTTTTAGTGTTTTATGTGGCTCAAAATATTTACGTGTGTTAGAAAACTATTGGCTCAAAATATTTACGTATTTTATTTGTTTCGTTAAAATGATTTTACGTTTGTTATCGACAAAACATTAGAAGATCGTAAAATATAAATAAATGTTTTACGATGTTTTTAAAGTGTATAAATTATTTGTCACCACGATTAACATACATATGCATTTATAGATACGGTATGCATCAAACCATTTGGATTGACTATAACCAAAGTTTTGGTCATTTAAAATAGTCCACGGCAAAGGCATCTCCACACCAAGGTAGTTAAAAGTATAAATCAGGGTCTTCCAACAACTCGTGTTGGGATGTTCCTCCAACGCCACGCGTTAATGTATCCATAAAATGGATTCATCTTAGTTTAAGTGCATAGTTTAGTATAACACAATCAAGTATAATGCAATCAAGTATAAAAAGTATAGCGTAGCATAAACGTATAAATATTTTGAGTATTTGTATTTGTAAAAGCAAGTAATTGAGCATGTATCTCCCCAAAGAGTTTATAAAACAAATAAGTAATAGAAAATGGGGCTATGAAACTCACTTGATGAAATGATGCGAAGACAAAAGTGAGTACACCTTGAAATGTAGCGTGAATCTCTAATCTGCGACCTATTATGAATGATATGATATGTAATAAGTCATGATGTAATGTTATGCATGCATTTCAGATGTTATTTATACCACTTGTGAATTTTGAAAATAATACTCTTCGTCGAAAATACTCTTTTGACGCCTTGACCATTCTTAAATTACTTTGCAAGTATTTACGTCAAAATGTCATCCTACAATAGTTTCTTAATGATTTATTGCGAAATTATAACTTTTCGTCAGAAATAATGTCGTTGGAAATTCCATGAAAGTGACTAAAATGGCCTCGAAAAGTTAGTCGTAAAATGGTGCACGTTGAACGTTAGGAAACGAACTCAATGGTTTTGAAAAGCTTGTAACATAATCTCAAAGTTTTGGCATTTAAGTTTTTGTCCTAGAGGTCTCGCTCATTTTGAAAATATGCTTGATAATCTCACTTCTATTAGAAGACATCTCGTTACAAAAAGTTCTACGTCAACGTTAAAAATAGCCTTCAATATGGTCACTTTGTTTACCGTAACACTTGGCTAAGAAAATAATATAGTTTTTCGTAAATAATAAAGTTAGGTACTCATGGGTTCCTAAACATCATCAAGACCACAATGTAAAATGGTATAAAATATTAGAACAAAGGATTAAACCTAAACACCCTAGGTTTTTATTTCAAAACCTTGATTAAGAGTATATCTAGAGTGTATAAAACAGCTAAAATACATCCTACTTCATCTCCGAACCCAATGCGTGTGTTATCCAAGGAGACTTTCAAGTTTAGTATAACACAATCAAGTATAATGCAATCAAGTATAAAAAGTATAGCGTATCATAAATGTATAAATATTTTGAGTATTTGTATTTGTAAAAGCAAGTAATTGAGCATGTATCTCCCCAAAGAGTTTATAAAACAAATAAGTAATAGAAAATGGGGCAATGAAACTCACTTGATGAAATGATGCGAAGACAAAAGAGTACACCTGAAATGTAGCGTGAATCTCTAATCTGCGACCTATTATGAATGATATGATATGTAATAAGTCATGATGTAATGTTATGCATGCATTTCAGTATGTTATTTATACCACTTGTGAATTTTGAAAATAATACTCTTCGTCGAAAATACTCTTTTGACGTCTTGACCATTCTTAAATTACTTTGCAAGTATTTACGTCAAAATGTCATCCTACAATAGTTTCTTAATGATTTATTGCGAAATTATAACTTTTCGTCGTAAAATAATGTCGTTGGAAATTCCATGAAAGTGACTAAAATGGCCTCGAAAAGTTAGTCGTAAAATGGTGCACGTTGAACGTTAGAAAACGAACTCAATGGTTTTGAAAAGCTTGTAACATAATCTCAAAGTTTTGGCATTTAAGTTTTTGTCCTAGAGGTCTCGTTCATAGAGAAAAATATAGGTTAAGTAGGGTGATTTTGTTCAAAACGTAGTTTAAAAGTGAATTTCGGCAAAGTTTAAGCAACCGTAAATAATTCATTACAACTCCGCTATACTAACGGTTGGTCATTTTGAAAAATATGCTTGATAATCTCACTTTTATTAGAAGACATCTCGTTAAAAGTTCTACGTCAACGTTAAAATAGCCTTCAATATGGTCACTTTGTTTACCGTAACACTTGGCTAAGAAAATAATATAGTTTTTCGTAAATAATAAAGTTACTGCAATTTTATGAAAACGTATATTTTAGTCGTTATAAATCCGCTTTCACGTATTATACATCCTTAGCTTCGTATCAAAGTATACTAATATATTTTTGATAAGTCGAAATAATTTATAACGCTTAAGACTCGTTTTTGACTCGTACAAAACAAAAATAGTTTTTTGAAATTTCGTGAAATATATATTTCGTCGTCAAACTTGAAAATTCATAACTTCTTCGTTATAGCTCTGCTTTAATCCGTTCAAGCGGCCACGGATTCGCTTTTAAAGTATATTTTCTAAATATCTAGGCCAAAATTTTATGTATACAATCGGATTTTCCGAAATACAAAATAAGATCAGACCCTTTTAATACTTGTTCAAAAGAGTTTTTCTCGTACTAAACCTATTCCAATCCCTTCAAAACAACTCCAAAGCTATTCTAATCCTACCATACACCTTCTTAGGGTGTCATGGGTTCCTAAACATCATCAAGACCAATATATAACAAGGGATAAATTATAGGATGACTTACATATATAAAACTCTTAAAACAATGTAAAATGGTATAAACATCCATATGTCTTGCATGCTTTGCTCAAAATGATGAAATACATATGAAATGATAATGAAAGATGTAAAATGAAAGTGATATGCTTACTAGTTACTTGATGAGGTGATTAGAACAAAGGATTAAACCTAAACACCCTAGGTTTTTATTTCAAAACCTTGATTAAGAGTATATCAGAGTGTATAAAACTTGATTTGATAAATTTGATGAACTTCCTTCTACCCTCGAGGCTTGGCGGTTTGAGAGAAGAAAAGAAGAAAGAAAGACTTGAATTATTGTAAAATGAATGTAAGTGATGTTTGAGTATAAGTCTAGATATGTAAGAAAAAATGTTACCAACTTTGACTTACTCCCCCTATGGCGGTTTTTGGGGAGATGTTTTCCAAATATATATATATATATATATATATATATATATATATATATATATATATATATATATATATATATATATATATATATATATATATATTTTATATGCATTATGTATAAAATTGTGCAAGTAAATGGATGTAAGTAAAGAAAGTTTGTAACTTGTATAATATATATGTGCAATTGAGGTAGTTTTAGCTAAAATACATTTTTAATGGACCAAAGTAAAATATATTGTAGTTATAAAATTGTAAAAATACATTTCTTGCAAAATTTGAGTGATATGGTAATTATCGTGTAGTTTTTAAGAAAAGCGTCGTAATAACATAAATTTAACGATTTATATACAAAATAAATTTAAAACACCGGTAAACTCATAATATTATTTTACAAACATGACCTACTATGAAAATTATTCGTTTAATGAAAATGCAAAACCCATGCATAAATTTATATGAAATGATGAATATGGAGTTTGAGAAATAACCGAAATTGAGAATCAAATTAACAAGGTACTCCCCCATGACCTACTAATCAAATTAACCCCAAAGGCTTCATCCTTTTCCTAACCTCAACAACTCGATATCTACTAGGTAGAACACTCCATTTCTTTTGTTCAACCCTCAACTCCTCAAGGTGTTTACTAATGGATGGAGTTATGTTGTCATCTAATTCAGCAGCAAGTTTACTCATATTCCAATACCTTTGCATAATGTAAACTCTAATATCCTATAACATAGTGATTATAGGCTTACCTTTAGCTTGAAGTATCTGTCCATTAAAGCTCTCTGATATCCCATTCTCAAATGATGCACAACTTCTATCTGTGCACAAAAAGGCTTTACACCACCTTGCAGGTTCCTTCTCCATTAGATATGTAAATGCCTCTGGATCTAACTCTTTGATCTCATTCATCCTACTTGTGAAATCCTGCTCAATAGTTGAAGCTGCTGCACTCCAAAACAACCTTTTATACTGCAAGCCAGTCCACTTTCTTTTGAAGTTTGCATAAATATATCTTGTGCAGTGTCTGTGTTCTGCTTATGGTAACCAAGTCCTAATCGACTCAATTAGACCGCATGATATGATTAAGACTTAGTTATATCAACACATAAACAAAACTTATTATACTTAGATCAAAAGCAGACTAAAACATTGTATCAAAACATACCTTGTGAGAATCGAGATGATTGTGACACCAAGGCCTTGTTGTAGGTCAAGATCATCACCAAAGTGACAAAACCAAGACCAATTGTCTTTGTTCTCAACATCCACAATCGCCTGAGCTATTGGGTACATTTGGTTATTCCCATCTCTACCCATTGCGATCAAAAGCTCACCTTGCACATATGTGTGATAAAACACCCATCTATCCCTATCACCTTTCTATACCCCGCAATCCATCCATCCTTGACACCCTTAAAGCAAACATACATTACGTGAAAGTAGGGATCACCTTTGTCATTGAATTCACATCTAAGTGACAAGTAGAACACGAATTGGAGTCTAGAATAGCTTGTCTGTATTCCCGAGTTTCCCATAATGTTCTATAAGCCCTCCTCATGTTCAAACATAGCACATTGTTTGGCTCTTTGCCTTCGCCCTATACCGACATCAATCATGAACTTTTCTCTAATATCTTCCCTCATAAACTTATAAGTTATTGATGGGTTCATGATGATTTCATTGGCATAATCCTTTGCTATCCATTTGAATGTGACCAATGAACCAATATTGTAGTTTCTAGTGCACCTATGGTTAGGGTACAATGTCTTGATTTGGAAAGACTTTTCACTAGACATCCAAGAAGCCCAAAGTCTAAATGGACAGGAATGTCCTTTGTGTGCTGAACTATCATCCTAGTCCACTTTTTTTTAGGACTTTTCATAAGACCTTTACCCTTCTCTCCATGTTTTTCATTTTCCTTGTTTTTCATTTTCCTTGTTTTTCTTCTTAATACTCCTTCTACCAGCACACCTACCCAACTCTACATCTCTACCACAATAAACATGCAAACACTGATTATCACTTCTGTAATACCACAATTGATAACCATGTGCAACTCCATAATCTGCCAAAGCATGTTTCAATTGTTGTGGGCTTTCAAATTTCATTCCTAGGACAGGCACAAATTCTTTCCAAGGTAATTTAGGGTTGTAACAAGGATACTGAACACCTTTTTGAATCTTTTACTTAGCATCTGTAACAGCATCCTCAGGGTCATGTTCTTCCACTATATACTTACCAGTTAAATTGGGGATTGAATCATCTCTGGTTCCTATAAAGTTACCCTTACCAACCAGTTTAGTTAAAAAAGGATCATCTATCGTCAATCTCTCAAATACTACATTTTGTTCCCCTTCAGTGTGAAAGTCTATATTCTCTGGGTCCTCTTCTTGCTCAACAAGAGTTTCATCACAATCTAGGCTATCAACATTGTCATTTTGAGTAAACAGATGATCATTTCTAGTGTAGGCCATAACATCATAATCATTGTATTCATGATACAAGTCAACCTTAAAACCATTCTCAAATCCTACTTTAACAAACTCAACCATATCAGCATCACTATTTATTTCCCTAATTCCACGAGTAGGTGTTGTTCCAGGTATCACATAATACAATCTTGTAACATCATGGACAACTAACCTTTCAATTACATCAAACAATTCACTAACCGGTATGTCTTCAAACTGAATGTCATTTATAACAGTACACGATCCAAGCATATACTTCAGTGGATTTGGGACAAAACCCCATCATGATGGAGTCTAACAGTTAATTGAGACATCTTCAGCTACTCATCGACCTGCAATCAAAAAGTTATGGTCTTCAATTAGGGTTTCAAAAATTAGGGTTTTCAATTTGAGATTATAATAGAGAATGGGAAAGTCACACCTAATTATTGCAATAAAAAATTAGGCTTTACATACCTAACCACGTTTGCAGATTTTGGTTGAATCAGATCTAGGTTTTTTTTAGAGTAAGTGCGTGGTTATTGGTTTTTGAGAATGAGATATTGTGTTTCAGAAAAGGGGTTTTAATATCCACAAGAGTCAACATTTGACTTATTGATGATTTGGAAGAATTTGATGTGTTGGAATATACACGTAGATTGTAAAAAAAATACACGCTGGAAAAAAATGGTCATATTATTACATTGAACAAAATTTGAAAGTTATTTAGAATTTACATAATAAAATTAGTATGTTACGTATTTCAAAGATATTTAAGAAAGTTTATAAGATTTTCATTCACCCTAAATTATGTAAGCTTTTAACTTTTTTTATTTTTATTTTAAACAGGTTATAGACTGTGCCATTACAAACTTCACCGTAAAATAACTCCGGCGATCTGAAAGAATTAGAAGGTCTTATAAAAAAGTATTGTCCCAATTGGATTTCAGTCGATGGATGAAGTTAATACAAATAAAGGGGGTATGAATAAAAAGGAAAGAGCTAAAGAGCGTAGAGAAAAACGTCACCAAGAGATCACTCGCCTCCGTACCATTCCTTATTCCCATCACCAGAGGTATATATTTATTAGCTTATTTGATTAGCTTATGACCTCATTTTTAACATAGTAGCTTATTTCAGTTCATATGCTCAAATACAAACACCTTATAAATAGATTATTAGCTTATTTTTAATTAAGCAGAATCATTTTCGAATAGGATACATCAAAAGATAATTAGAAAAGTTTATTAGCATCTAAACACTCAAAAGTAGTACTGTAATTATTAGCTGTAGGTACATAAGCTTATAAGGTCTTTGAATTGAGGTTTACCGAACACACCAGTTATACTACTAATGTTGTGTTTTGAGTATAGGTTTGGCGGATAAGTAGTTTGTGGGTGTTTGGCATTGCTTAAGCAAACTAAACTGCTTATTTTATTCTTTGATAGTGGAATAAATAAATTTCTAATTTGCTTGTCTGATTTTATCGATATGCATAAGCAAATAAGCAAGGGAAATTTTTAAATACCCCCCAAGTCATGGCTCACGCGTAATCAGTTTACAAAAAGTTGGTTATAGTGAAACTGATTCTAGTTAATACATTAAATGGAGTTTAACTAATCGATTTTGGTTAATCTCTGTAAGAGCGGCTTTAAATGGACCGGTAATGATTTTATTTAGCGTCATTTTATATGCAAATTCGTAAATAATCAGTTTCAAATACACTCTCACACGAGTAATTGCCTGATAATCACAGCTTCTAACGCTAGAAACACATTCAAACACTATCTCGTGTAGCCCGTTTTGTAATCAGTTAAGTTATCTAATTACGATTATATCATATCACGTAACCACTTTCGAAACATAATTGCCCAACACCCCCCTTAACATATGGCTTTTGGCTGTTGAAACCTCTAGGTGGTGGTCTGCAGATACTATAGCTGTTGTGACGGGAGCCAATCGAGGAATTGGATTTGAGATTACACGTCAACTTGCGTCACATGGGTTGACAGTCATTCTTACTTCAAGAGACACTACTTTGGGGGAAGAAGCGACTAAGGCTTTACAAGAACAAGGATTGAAAGTTGTCTTTCATCAACTTGATGTTGTAGACCATGAATCGATTGACTCGTTTTGTGCTTGGGTTAAGGAAACATATGGTGGTATAGATATTCTGGTAAGATGGCAACGCTACACTTTGTAACTCTTAAAATGAGTTTTGTTAGTTTAAGGCATTACTTGCATACTATGCTGTGGGTGGCAGGTTGGGAGGGTAAGGCCACAGTCAAAAAGTGTTTTTCTGGTATGGTCGGGTTAGGTTGACAAAACACTTATATCCCACATCATTAATTTAAAAAAAATTAAAGCTCAATATGTTCAGAACATATAAATATTTTCGATAATATGCCGTTGTTTTGAGGAAATGATATATAAGGTTCTATTCTTTTTGGGCAACTTCTGACCCATTTAACTCAGTTGGCCCATTTCAATTTGGTTAATTTCATTTTATTATACCCTTTAGGGGTAGATCATAACTTGAATTCATACATTTATAAGTAAATGGGTTGGAAGCGCCACCACTACTATACCAGATTACCAGTTTACATTTTATACGAGTCCAACTCATTAACTTTTCAATATTTCCATAAGGAGATTATACACTACCCGGTTTGAGTCTGTGTGGCGGTGGGTTCATACTGCGTGGATTGGTCGGTCAAAAGGTCCGAAACCATGGTTACCCAAAAAAATAGAGTATACACTTGATAAACTTTGTTAACCAGATGTACTTATTTATGCCTTATTCTACAGATAAATAATGCAGGAATAAGTTATAATACTGGATCAGATAATTCTGTTGACTCTGCTGAAAATGTGATCAACACCAATTATATTGGCACCAAAAATATGGTTAAAGCTGCGATCCCATTGATGAGGCCTTCTGCTGAAGGTGCTCGGATTGTATTAGTGAGTTCACGACTAGGAAGGCTTAATGGCAGGAGAAATGTAAGTCTTATCTGATCTTTTTCGTTAAGGACACGAGTGAAAATCATCATCTGATTTTTTTTTTCTTCTATAATTCCATACCAGAGGATTGCGGATGTCGCTTTAAGACAACAATTAGAAGACACTGAATTACTTTCCGAGTCTCTAATCGACTCAACTATGAACAAATTCTTAGAACAAGCAAAAGACGGAGTTGGGTCAATGGAGGATGGCCTCAAAATAACACAGATTATTCATTATCGAAGCTTGCAGTCAATGCTTATACCAGGCTTATGGCCAAGATACTTGCGGAAAGACCCGAAGGTCAAAGGATTTATATTAACTGTTGCTGCCCTGGTTGGGTCAAAACCGCTATGACTGGCTGGGCGGGCCTGACACCACCTGAGGAAGGTGCTGATACAGCCGTATGGCTTGCGTTGCTGCAAGACCAGTCGATTAGTGGTAAATTTTTTGCTGAGAGACGCGAGATTAATTTTTGATAGAAATTTGTTGCGAGTAATGAGCTTATTCAGTTTAGGTTATTTTATTGTATCAATTCAGAAGAGTTGTGAAATAGTCATGTTTTGTTTAGCCACTAAACTTTAAGAAAAGGTTAAATTGGTAATGTTGTTACAGGCTTACAGTGAGACTACCTTACATTTACGTTTTATCAATCTGTTATATCTCATTCAGAACCATGTCTGCAAAGCCTTAAATTATTCGGTATTGTTTTATCAAAACATGTTCTTAATTCCTCGTCGTGTTTTTTAAGCTAACAAGATGGCGTGGAAGATGGTTGTACGTCATCACACTTTGTTTATATCAGTCAAAGTAACTTCTATTCTTGCCAGACTTGTACTTCCGCTAGGATAATGTTGCAACACAAGCCAAGTGATTGGTAAAATAGTTAATCATTGTTGCCAAAAGCCGAATGAGAAGATAACTGGTATGCGTCATTTTAATATAATTAACAATCAAGTAGAATCATTGCCGGTATAACAGCTCCTAAGATTGTAGTTAATGATCAACATTGGCTATGTTCGAGCTCGGCCTAATAGCTTTGACAATGTCTTGAATTATTTTATACTTTAGCTTTGATTAATTGCCAAACTTATGCTGGTCAAATTTTAGAAAATCGACTGTATGTAGTTTAGGTTGTGTCAACTGTAATTGTTACTGTCCACATGGGTTTAACTAGATGTGAGTTGATGTCTTCACAATATATACCTTCTTTATCTCATATTCTTTAGAATCAAAGTCTGATTCTAATTTTGAGAGTATGCATTTATCAGTCTACAATAAGTGGTTCTGATTTGAAGTTGGGGTCGTTTTGGGACATCGCCAAGTGGTTTGGGTCGTGGTTAAGTTTTTGACCCGTGTCACGGTGAAGTGTTGATCACGAGGTGTTTTTTTGCCAAGAATCGAGTGTAAAGGGTCGTGACTGGTCATTATCACCGATGGTTGTTTCTCTTGTTTGATACACCTTGTGGTAATTCTTATGTCAACCGTCTTTGGTTTTCAGTCTCTAAGACGGTATGTAATGGTCACCATAACCGCCATCACCACCTCAACATTTACACTCTTCACCAAACCAACCACCAAACAGGTAAAGTGGTGACCATCAAACCAAACACATAAATATACCACACATACAAAAAGTAAAATAAAAATGGTGGTCTGCACCACCAACCCGAAGTTTATTGTGCTCCTTTCACGCGAGGTGTAGGAGTTGTGTAATGGTCACCACTTGTTGTTGTATTTAAAAGAAAAGTGTATTGCAGAGTATGGCTGATCACCGTCCAAAAACCAGACCTGAGCGACTAAGATCGAGTATGAAGAAAAGAGTGGACCGATTCGATCCGGTTCGGTTCGGTCCGGTCTGCCATTTATTATGCACGAGTACTTGAGGAGTATTCCAAAATCTATGAATACTTCCAAATGGCTAGAAAATTGCCACACTTCACCAAAAACAACCGCCATTTTCCCCCTTCCGCCACGTCACCTTCCCAAACAAAACCCAACTCAAAAATCGATCACAAAACCCTAATTCATAAAACAAACACTCAAATCACCTGAATTCCAAAACCATGGCTAGTTTAAGAAGAAGCGTATTATTCGGCATTTCACGTTTCATCAAATCACCAGCCACCGCTCCGTCATCGAACGACGTCGTTCGGTGTCAAACTATCTACAGGCTAGTTAAATAAAAATGATTTTCTTAGGTTATGCGTTTTTTTAAATGTTGATTGATTAGTATTATTTATATTTTGCAGGGCTAGTGTTGGTGGTGTGTTTGGGAATCGGTTTTATAGTAGTAGTACGAGACAACAGACTGTTGATTTGAAGGATTTTGATCTAAATGATCAAGAAAGCAAAAGACAATTGGTTAATAGGTAGGTTCGCTTTTTTTGTTTATATGAATTGTGAAGTGATTTAGAAAGTCGTTAGGGGGTGTTTGGCATTAATTTCTGAAAATAGTTATATCTGATTATCATCGTCTGATAATTAGTTTAGTGTTTGGCTAAGCTTAAAGAAAAAGCCATTTTCTAAGCTGCTTATTGAAATGAGCTTATATACGTTAGAGGAGTCTCGGAGGGTTGTGCAACAGGTGCCTCCACTTAAAAGAGGTCACATTTTTATTAGTTTTGCATCTAAATATGCAATTTCTCTTTAGTATACTAGTGTAATAGGGCCTCTTTGTTGTAATTGCCTAGGGCCACCCAAAGCACGAGACGGCCCTGAGTAAACTTGTAGTAATCTGTAGTTCACATAATTTGAAAAAAATAATCAATTGTAGAAAACACAGACACCTTTTGTAAGCAATCCCAAAAGCAGCACTTAATAAGCTGGTAAGCTGTTTATAAACAATCCCAAACACCCCGATAGTGACACTATATAGTGGATAAAATTAATGGAACTGATTATTTTCATGGCAAAGTATTCAAACTAGAAATTAGGATTTAGCAACCACGTTCCACAATTATGAATCTGATAATCACTAGAAGCACAACTAAACACTATCTTCTGCAACTTATTATGCTACAGATGATTATGAGATTCTGTTTATTTCATATCACATATTCACTTTTAAAACGCAATGCCAAACACCCTCTTAGAAAGTAACCAACCTAATCAATAATGAAAGTTGATTTTGTTTTATACTAATCTCTGTTAATTGAATAGATTGACTTATAGGAGCAAACAGAAGGGTTTTCTTGAGCTGGACTTGGTTTTAGGAACTTGGGTGGAGAATCACATTGGATCTTTGGACGAGAAGGGGATTCGAGATCTTGTTAATGTCCTCAACCTGGTACGTCTGCAAATCTTGCTGTTAAGATTATCCTATGTTAACATTGTTTTTTGTTACGTAGTTACTGAAATTATCTTTAGAATTCTTTTGCATTATCTTTTTAAAAAATAGCTCAAAGCTTTTGTCTGTATGTTAATGTATGCTCTAGGTTGTATTTGGTGGAATTGCATTTTTGTTCTGTTTGGTGCGGGAAAAAAATTAGGTTGGGCTCCATTTCCATCTAAAAGGATACCTGTAAATTGATAAATAGAGAATGTAGGAAAATGATATCAACGAGTAACATACCTAAGTAATAACTTGATATTCCGGTGGAAAGGTTATAATAATTGGCATGCTTGCTGAGTTTGGTGCACTTAAACGGATACTAATATTTTAAGCAAACTATAAGCGATTTTTACGAGGGAAAATTGAGATCGATGTCAATACTAGAGAGCAGAGACAATGCAAAAGATGAAGTGTGCCATCCGTTTTAGCCTATATATGCAACCTCACACTTAATAACAATTTTCGTAACATACTACCCATTTCTTACCCCAGTCTCCAATTGTTGGATTAAATGGTTAGAAAATGTATATTTGGGTAAGATAAGAAATGGCAAATACATTGCGTTAAATGGCTGAAAAGAAGTATGTAGATTATTTTGGTAAAGAGTGATTAGTACACTGCATTGTTTTGCAATATGGCATTTAACTCTTACAGAACTTTTCCAACTACAGGAAAATCCAGACTTATGGAAATGGCTGACCGGGCAGGAGCAACCTCCCGAAGGAATTGACACTAATCCCGTGAGTCATTCATGGCCTAAAACTTGGAATCATGTACACCTCTTCTATGTTTCTTCCCTCACTCATATTAAGTTTGCTTTTATAACAGGTATTCATTGAGGTACGCAGCAAGGTAATGAACAACCTGGACAACTTTGCTTCACCACAAACGAGGGCTACTCCTGGACAACCATGGGTGAGAGGATGGGATGACTTTAAGAAAGGCCGGGATAGTCCTAATGTCGGTAATCAGTAGTGCTTATGTTAAAGCTCAGTTTGCTAGTAGTTCTCTTCATGTTGAATAAACCTCTCATGGCATATAATCTTCCAATATGGGTGTTTGGATGCACGTTTGAGACTTGCTATGCGATATTGTATAATAGAATCACATAATCAACTGTGATAAAATGTGTAGCAGGAGACGGTGTTTGTATGGTGATTATACTGTTTAATTGTAATAGTGGAATAAGTTGTAGCTCTAATGTTTGAGACTTATTGATCTTTAAGAAAAATTACATAGTATTTGCTTTCTTTTTTTTTTGGAGAAGGGACAAGTAGCAGCTAGGGTTTGACGGGTTGGCATAGACCCGCACATGATACCATGTTAGACTATAGAATTCTCCGTAGATATTATGCTATATTGATCGACTATTTATAAACTACAACCCAAGCCCACAACCGGGCTTATGCTATATCTATCAACGTATAGTTTTAAGTTTAACCACCACTAAATGACTACATGACTTATTCAACGGTTCAAACCTCAATTTTCACACTATTTGGGTGGTGAAATAAACAGTCATGATAATGCCCCGATTTAATCACGTACATCTCACTTAAAAGACTTACAGTCATCAAACAACATGAGAAAAAACATAATTTGTTTACCTTTTTTAAACGATCCTACATTGCTCTTACTTGGAAGAATATACTGTAATTGTCTAACATTGAAGTCATCAAAATATTGTCCTAAAGCCCCCTTTTAGCTTCTTGGAATTCTTCTTGCAGGCCAGAATTTATACATAAAATTTAAAAATGGTCCCACACGCAAAAACAAAAAGTAGTATTTCTTCACACTTTCATCATCTTTTCTCATTCTTCATTCAACTCCAAAGAAAAATTATCTCTCGAATATAATCAGACACAAACCAACCATGTCTGTAAGTTCTTGTGATCTTTGATGGTCTTACACTCTTACTTATATCATATTCATTATTTCATTTATAAGTTATCATTTTTTAACATGTCACTTTGATAACAAGTTACTAACATTTAAGAAGACATAGTCACAATCAAGTTATAGCTAGTCTCTTTCGATATGAACGATTGAGAGACATGTACTTATGTACAGTATATCTAAATCGAAACACATTATTAATTTGTAAGTATTTGATTATTTGATGTAGCAACAACAACAACGGTCGCATATCCCTAAGTTTGGGAGCTGGGATGCGGACAATGTCCCCTACACAGCCTATTTTGAAAACGCACGAAAAGATAAAGGCTCTGGTGTGATGATAAATCCAAACGATCCAGAGCAGAATCCTGAAGCTTTTATGGCATATGGAGGAGGGAGTGATAATGTTAGCAATAATAACATCGTTATCGATGAGCAAAATATGAAACATGGAAACAAGAAAAGTACGACTTTAACATATTCTAACAACAAGGGCTCAAACTCGGATTTTTCAATCATGCAACAAAATTACAAGTCAGATAGAAGAAAGAGCTCGAACTCCAGAGAAGGGATAAGCAATTTTTCTCCCCCTTCGCCTTCACCTGGACCGAACAGACCGAGATATGGATATAAACGAGCTGATGATATTCCTGTAAGTGAATTACTCCGTTACTTCGCACTTTTTATGAAAAATGGACAACTTAGGTCTCACCACTGCATTTTGTTTTCTTGTGTTTTGAGAGTTGTATATCTAAATCAGGTCATTCGCGTATATTCCTTGAAAATAGCATTATTGGGCATTTACATATGTATTCTTGCAAAATTCAAAAATTACATATATATCCTTTTGATGTATTAAAAGCATTGTACTTTATGCATTAAAAACTGGTAAAAATGATATATATGTAATTTTTAAAATTTACAATGATATACATGAAATTATGCCTATTTATTAGAGAAAAATTCAAAAGCTGTCCAAGTGCATTCTAGACTAATTTTTTTCTCTCCAAATTAGCTCAGGGAAGCTTTAGAATTAGGCAACTATCTTAATATCATGACAAGTGTTTATTTTTATAAATACACAAAATACAAGTGTGTATGTGTAAGACTTTATCCCCTAGATGTACTTTGGGCGACTTCTATTTTTGCCGGAGTGACTTGTACCTTGGGCGACCTAAAATTTTTCGTGAAAAACATTTGTATTTTTTTATTAAATGACAAAATTGCGGTCTCCCAAAATACAAGTCGTAAAATGAGCAAACGATGAATCAAGTATACCTAAGGGACAAATTTTACACACTTGTACTTTAGTGAAATGCTATTAAGTTGCAAAGAAAATTAATGAAGATTATACTTGTAACTGAATTAAATCTTAATCATATATATGATGAGTATATAAAGAATCAATTCTATATTTTATTTGAAAAAGCTAAAGACTGAATGAGCAAAAAGGAAATTGTTAAGTGGTTAAATTAAAATGGGATTCTTCACAAATCGTTAATTGTTACGTAAAAAAAAAAAAATCATACCATCATGACAAAACTTAAATCATCTTTTTACAAGAGGCATTTATATATATTTTAAATTAACTTTTTCTACTTCTTTTTATGCGTATTGAAAATTTACGTCGAAAAAATCACACGCGTGATTTTATGAATCACACGTGATTTGTGAAATCACGTGTGATTCTCGACATACAAATCACATGTGATTCATAACATACATACATGTGATTTTTTTTAGACGCAAATTTTAACACTAAAATAAAACTCGAAAAAAAAATGTCGAAAGTATATCGAAATGTCCGTCTAATGAAAGATAAAAATATTCTCGCCATGATGGATATTTTTTTGTCGCTTAACGATGTACCGTTTGCAAAATATTTTATTTCAGAAAAAAAAAGTAGAAAGTGATTTGTTTAATCTTGATAAAAAAATAAAAGAATATGATCGGTTGAATATTAATTCTATATTGAATAAGTATCAAAATTTGTTACATATTGACAGTCACATAGATCAACATCAGTGCCAATGTTTGGGGCATGGGATGAAAAGGACCCAAAATCTGGAGATGGTTTCACAGTCATCTTCCAAAAAGTGAAAGAGGAAAAACACATTGCAGCCACCAAGTTCCCACCAATTCCTCAACAGCCTTCATATAATTCAAACATTCCAAAAAATGATACCACAAGCACCAAGGTATGCATCCCTTTTTCATATTTTTCAGTTCTTTTTATTAGTTTGGTGAAGATTATAACTTGTTCATAAGGAAATGGATGACTTGAATGATAATAATAATAATATGATAACTGATCTAACAAGTAAAAAAAATAAAAAAATATATGATAGAATAGGAATGAATCAAATGTGTTGCATATTTTATCTATGGGACAAGTTATTGAGACCCCTCCTATTTTCACAAAACGGACTTCCTCTACATTTTTGCGTTCTTTTTTCTTTTATCTTTATAATTTTGTTTATATCAAAAACCTATAAATCTAAAAGTGCGGAACAGAAAATATAAAGTTTAATAAGTCAAACACTTAAAACTGTCAAAAATACGGAACAAAAACTTCCAAAGGAGGGTCCAAATGACATAACCCTTTGTCTATACTCTATACTACTTTATAAAGCTGTGGACGTGATTTGCACACTCCATGAATTGATTTGATCACTCAAAAGTATTATATTTTCACATATATACCCTTGCAGTGGGAATATGGATAAAGTGATCTAAGGGTATATATGTCAGTACACAATACTTTTGAGTGTCCTAATCAATTAATGCAGTGTGTAAATCACCTCCTATAAAGCTGTGACTTGATTGCTTATAATGAAAAACTTAAACAATTAATATTTTAACACTTGTTTATAACAGAGAGAATTGTATTATTTTTGCAATTAAATCAATACAAGTCTATCTATACATTTTATGCATTACAATTAAAAAAGCAATATTCACAACTATTTAAAGCAAAAATACATTAGCATATACAATTAATACACTATTTAAATCACCCCTCGCTCAAATATACAATCATTTTATCACATTATACAATCTAATCAAGCTACTAATCATCTATTATAAGCATTACAAGTAAAAAACACTATTTACAACTATTTAAAGAACAAATATATCAACACATACAATTAACATTATTTAAATCACCCCCTCACTTCAATATACATCCATTTTACCACATTATACAATCTAATCAACCAACTAATCATCTATTGTTTAAATCCAATAGCCTAAACACTTAAAAAAACACGCATCTTAACACACATACAATTATGTCAAATGCGCAAGTCCCATTAGGTATGTCATTGAGATGAACAACTTTAATTACAAATTGTAGAAATGTTTTGATACTAAATAAATAACTTATACAATGGTAATAGTACGTACCTCAAAGAGATTTAAAAGAAAGAAAACAGTCGATTACTTTTAAGGCACTTAATATACACTTACTACCTCATCTAATTATATTGGCCTAACATAATTGTGCCATTAGATAAAGATTCATATTAGTTGCAGTTACATTTTTTTAATCCAAAACAATAAAAACACAAAACTAATTGAGCAATGAAAAAATGAGAATTAAGACTTTACAGAAAATATATTATAACATCAACAAAACTCATGCATCCAAAAATAAGTTTTATAACAGATGATAATTATTACCTTAACTTTTTTAATAAAGATGAAAAGTAACATAGATGATAAAAAAGACTATATATCTTAAGAAATTAATAATAAGAAAATTTCAAACCAAAAGAAAAGAGAAGTTCAAAGATAGAATCGGATACATCATTATGCGACTTAAAAGGAGATAACTGAGAATGATGATTTGATTTACACGACGATAAGAAAAATAAATTAACCATAATATTCATGTATAAGGTTAAAATAATATAAGCCCAAAATTTAATATATCTTCGTTTATTTGTTTGGCTCACTAGTAACAAAACAAATTTCTTGTGATACTTTTGTTTTTAAGTAACAACTATGTATATGATAATAAGTTAGAATTACCAATAATCATTATGTGTCCATAATTCATTTATTTATGTCTTTTAAGATAAAATTATGATCTGATCTATTTTTAAAGGTGTTGAACATGTTAAGTGGGCGATTTGATGTTATGTCGGGTTTTCAAAATAATGATATGGTCTATTACAATATAAGTTTTTATCAAACTTAATAGATTTTTCTATATAATAGTTGGTTTTTGTGTAAAGTTAATTTCAATATAAAGTTCTTACAAAATTGTTGTTAAGAAAAACTTATACTCGAAAAGTATGACTTGCTGAAAGTTTTAATTATGGAAAATGATATATGTGACTAATTTGTATGCCTAATAATGAGACTAATCCATACAAAATATGACAAGTGGAGTATGCATTTTCTCTCTTTTGATGATAACCTTTGATTATGTCATGTGTTTTGATCTATTTGTTAGGCATGAAATTAGTCATGTCTATTAGGCATGCCAATCACTTCTCTTTAATTATAGGTATCCACCGCTGCAACACGGCTAGTTATACAATGATACAGTTATATATTCTTGTCAGATTTAATGCATTTACTATTTATGAAATTCAAAGAAACTGACAGAAGGTAACATGTCAACCAAACCTAACCAGTTTAAGCCCACTTAAAAAAATTGTGCTTTAATTACTTTTCCTAACCCGTTATTTATACTGCAACATAACTTTCATGGGACACAAGATACAAGATCACGTCCACAAGTAGAATATGACAATTAGTAGCATCTCTAAACAGTTACTTTGAGTAGGTGCTTAAGATAGTCCTTATCTAATATTTAAACTTATGATCATGCAGAAGTGGTGCTGCTTGTTCTAGAATGAACTTGAAGTGAAGGGATTGCAGCTCAATATGGGGTTAATTATAAAGAATATAGGCATAATCTTATTGCAAATTAGGTATTTTTGTAATTGTGAACTTATGTCAAAGTTTCAAGATATATTCAAGTTACCTTTATTTTCGGTTTTCATTTTTACCAAATTGATTATCGCCTCTTAAGATTGTTCTATTTTTTTTTAAAGTATCTAACAAGTGCCCTAGGGGCATTGGATAAGTACATTAATTCAACACATAAATTTCCTTTTAAAGTGAAAAATACATTTAATACACTAATTAAAGTTATAAATTACATTAATTAAATATGATTTTGATTTAATAAAGACAAACTTTCCTTGTTTAATAATTTAAACCAATGCCTTAAAAGTTTTTTTTTTTTTTTTTTTTTTTTTTTTTTCATAGGAAGTAAAATTTGAAATTGTCACCCATTTACTCACTAAGTCACTAGAGCTGTTGAAAAAGTTTGAACAACGTAGCTTATCAAAAAAACAAGAGTAAACTACACCATTCGTCTTTGTGGTATACATTGACCATCAAGTTTCGTCCTTTGACCAAAAAAATTGCACCGTTGGTCCTTAACTGCGAAACGTTACTCAGCGTTGGTCCCTCACCCTAACTAGTGTGACTAACGGGCGTTAAGCCTATTTAAGTGAAGGGTATATTTGTCCTTTTCCATAAAAAGCCTATTTAACTGGTGTCACCATCACCATCAAAAACACACCACGATCTAAACGACTCACACACAAAAAACAAAACTTCAACATATTCACCAATACTCTCTTGATCCAAACATAATAAAAACATAGACTCCTAGTAATCACATATTCATCACAAAACCCTCACAAAAAAAAATCATCAAAAATCAAAGTGCAACACCCAGGGACATTTATAGAATGAGATAAGTAAGTTTAGGGTTTTATTCATCCTCCTCCTCTTCTCTCATCCTACAGCCGCCGGCTGTCATTCCGACCAACCCTCCGGCCACGCCGCCACCCTCCTGGCCACTACCATCTCCAACCGGCCACTCCTCTCACCACTCACACGCCGCAGCAGCTTCAGCCGCCACCACTTTTTTTTGTTGATGATAAGAAGAGCGCGTGGTTCGTTTGAGGGTTTAGATCGAGACAAAGGAGTCACGTATGGTATTGGTATAAGAGTTTGTTAGTGATTTTGGTTCGTATAGATAAGAGATTTGTTCGTGTACGTTTGTATTCACCTTCTCCGCTACCGCTCTCTTTTGCATTGGATTATTGATTAATGATTTTGAAGCAAATGAAGATCGTATTGATTTTTAAGTGGAAATAGTCATTGGTGGAGGTGTTGGAGGATCTTGGACGGGTGGTGTCTGGATCTTGGTGGTGGTGGTGGCGGCGAGTGTGGGTGTAGATTAGGTGGAGGTGTTGGAGGATGTTGGACGGTGGGTGATATATGTGAGCTTGGAAGAAGTTGTACCTGGGTATGAAAAGGATGTATAGAATCTTAGACAGTGGGTATGAAAAGGATGTATAGATAAAATGAATTTTTGCCCAGATTGAAAATGTTCATGCTTGATCACAAGTTGGAGATGATGATTAGATAAATGAGTCAAAAATTGAAGTAGTGGTTAGAAAGGTCACTATGGTTATAAAGACAAGACTTTGGTAATTTGAAGTAGTGGATTAAGTTGATGACCAATCGAGGTCAAAGCTCGATTAATATGTTAAGGTTCCACCAACTAGTGTGAGTACTTTTATTGTTGTTTTCAGTTGTGTGACATTTAAGATGTTATGGCGACAACATAATGCCAAGAACAAATCAAACTAAAGTACATCAGAAGTAACTACCTGTGATTAGATCACAAATACATGTACCTATTAATGTGTACCTACACTTATCAAATCCACCATAGTAAAAGTGATGTACCTGTTAATGTGATTTTTTTTGTAGTGTATGAGTTTGATTTGAAATAGTGATGTGGGTATGAGTTTGATTTAGATCTAGTAGGCTGTGGTTTGTGTTTGATTTATTTTTGTTGATGATGATAGTGGAGAAGATGAAGTAGAGAGAAGTAATAAAAAGACCAAAATACCCTTGCTTGTGTAGATTTAACGCCCGTTAGTCACGCCAGTTAGGGTGAGGGACCAATGCTGAGTAACGTTTCGCACTTAAAGACCAACGGTGCAATTTTTTTGGTCAAAGGACGAAACTTGATGGTCACCGTATACCACAAGGACGAATGGTGTAGTTTACTCAAAAAACAATGTCCTTAAAACTAATTTCAGCAATGTTAAAAAAACTTTACATACCCTACCATCAAAGATTAATACATATAAATAAGAGTAAACTACATAGTTCGTTCTTGTGGTATGCGTTGACCGACGAGTTTCATCCTTTGACCGAAAAAAATGCACCATCCATCCCTAAATGTGAAATGTTATGTATCGTTAGTCCTTCACTTTAACGAGCCACACTAACTCTCGTTAAATGTCTACACATGATAGCCACATGAGGGTATTTTGGTCTTTTTCACATGAACTTCATCTTCTACCTCTAATATCTCATCATCTTCATCTTCAAACCATCACCACCTACCATCTTCATACTCACCCACCACCACTCTCACTACCTCCAACCACCTTCTCAAACCTCTATCATCATATTCAATTAAAACTCAGGAAACCCACCACTAATTATATAAATACCTACCAAAAAAAAAAGGAAAAAGAAAAAAAGAAAAAAAAAACATTACTGAATATAAAGAAATTGGTACTATTACTCGTCTACTAAACAAATCACTGTTAGACATTGTCTCCAAATTATAACTATATTACTAAGTCGGATCTTAATATAAAAAAGGACCCGGTCAAAAGGAAAATACATTTGGGATTATACATGGTGGTTGCAAGATGCTAACACACACAGAGATCATTACAACCTGAAAGCCACCAGCTTAGACCCTTAAACCTACCAAACACTTATTAAACAAAAAATGAGGGTTAAGAAGGAAGTTATGACGCAACCACCCTTCAGATCCCTGATTCGTCCCAAACGGTCAATCCAAATTAACCAGGTGAATGGTCAACAAGAGTCAATCACTTGAGAATGCAATGCAATTATCCAGGAGAGTTTAGTGTTTCCCCGGGTCGTTAAGTCCCAACGAGGTGTGTAAACTGTAATACAACGAATCTGTGATCGAGTGAATATTGAACAGGAAAGGGGTTATGATTGATTACACTAAGGAAATTAAATCTAATAAAGACTTTGAAGTCATTTTAATTATATATTTAAAATCGTTTAACGATTAAAACCTAAAAGCGTATGTTTCTTGAATTTAACGTAAGCGTAAAAAATAAAGCGTAAATTTAAAAGAATAAAACACCTACGGATATGAAAATGATATTTTGCAATCCTAATAATAAAAGAAAATTATTGGAAAATTAAAATTATTTTTGTAACTATTTATTTAACTATTATTAATTAAAACTATTTTTAACTATTTAATAATACCCTAAAATATAAGAAAATATGAAATAAAGCTAGAAAAGTGAAATTATGACTTAGAAAAATCTAAAATATTATAAAACTTATTTTAAAATTGAAAATATATTTATTACACTTTTTATCTATTTATTATTAATTAATTACTATTAATTAATTATTTAAAACTAATAAAAATTCTAATAAATACTAAATGAACTCTAATAAATATGAAAATTTTTCTATAAATACTATATGATAGCAGAATACTAGGAAAAATATAAAAAGTTAGATAAGCCCACTAATAAGCTGGATTGGGCAAATAAGCAGTTTAAATAAGCACTTCAAATAAGCAAATAAGCTATTCAAAAGCTACCATAAGCTACTACAGCCTAAATATAACCTAAAATGAGCTAATGCAACTGATTGGGACCTAAAAAGCACAAGCTAAAGAAAAAAAACTCTAGACCAGATTTCGAGTCTAAACATGCCAAACGGCCCTAACTAGCTACTTTAAGCCTAAAATAAGCTAGTTAGAAAAATTCCTAAAAATAAAATAAAATGGCCATGGAGTCCACAACCAAACAAAGAACTTAAGTCTAAAATTTCAGCTAAAAAGGATAAAAGATGAAGAAATGAAAATCAAAACTACAAAATTTAATGGGGACTTATGGCAACTGATGTACAAACAGTTTGAACCACCCAGTTTCACCCATCCACAGATTAAGCTCTGATTTTTATGATTTTTTCCTTTTGGGAAAAGTAAAAGGAGATGGTGAAATTATGATTTTTAATTTTAATATTTTTATGACATCTAAAATGGATTTAAAAAGCGATTTAAAGCGAGAAAAGCAGATTTTAAACAAAATTGACTTTGGCAAAACTCCTATTTTGACTAATATGAACTTTGATTGCTCTTTATTGACTGAAAATGTAATGATAAGCTATAATATGACCTTCATAAGCGAAATTAACAACAATATGACCAATATCTAAGATTGTGCTACCTTTGATGACTTATAGCTAACTGTTGAGAGATTTAGAATTGATTTTGACTTTTTAATGAATGGACTATGGATATTATGCTTAAACTACTTAACCTAGACCTAAAGTAGACTAACTAACCAAATGTTATCCCTTGAAACAAACTCAAACACAGCAAAACAATCGGAACCAAACACCACTTAAATTGGCTCAAATTGAGATTTTCACAACAAGTGACTGCATAAGCCCATCATATTCAATCCAGAGGTCATATTGTGTCAAAATAGACCTTTTTCAGCACAAACAAGATGTCAAACAAGTCTAAGCCTATGAACATAAAAAATTGGCATATTGGCAGTCAAAATGTAATTCAAAGCATCAATGAGATCCAAAACATAAACACCTGAGATTAAGACAGATAAATACTAACAAACAACAAAGAAACATAAAACATCAAATTTAAAGCATTAAAGTAACATATGCGATAAATTGCAAAAATTAATAATAGGGCTTACAAGATGAAATTCAAGTCGAGACAAAGAACCGGGACCCAAGAACAATCCTAAAGATTCCCGAAGCACTACAACCCAGGACCATATAGAATTTATCCGCTCCAAGCTTCTTCCTTCTCGACTCACTATTTTGATTTTTCATTGTATTTTCTCAAATTTTTAGTATTTTGTTTTAATGACTATAACTTGTTTTAAGGTTTCTAAAAGCTAAATGAGCTTTGTCGGGAGCTTATGTGGCTTATAGAGTCCATCAAACAACACTAATCAACAAGAATTGAAACGACTTGAAAATTAAAGAACAATGAAGTAAAAACTTGAAATGAAAGATAGATTGCAATTAACTGTAAAGGAAGTTCTATTACACTAGTTTAAGGAGAATTGCAACATTAAAATATTAAAAGACATTTAATTTAAAGAAAACATTTTAAAATTACACTACGTGACCAATGGCTAGCCCAAGGTTAGTCTTCTCTCTTCCTTCTCTTTTCTTTTATAACATACTGAGTTCCCACTAGCATTCCAGTCAAATCCCACTTTAATTTGTGTCCATTGGATAAGCAGAAATCATCCTAGCCGTTTGAATGACTTTTGGCGCCAAAATTCATCCACGCTGCTAGGGGCAGTTTTATTGCAATTAAAGAACCTTGGTTGTTTGTGGAGGTGTAAGGGACAAGTTTGGATAGGTTTAGAGGTCAAGTTGAAGAGTTAGTGGCAAAAACAGGGTATGTGAGTATCTTGATGAAAGGATGGTGGGAAAGCATTAATTGCGGTTGTGGGCTAGGTTGTAGGGGTGTAGGGATGAGCTGGGGAGAGTAGGTAGAGAGACATTTGGGGTAGTGAGGTGGAAGAGAAAGGTGGTAGCAGGTGGCAAAAACCATGGTGGTTTTGGTTTTGGCGGGGTTGTAAGGAAGGAAAAGATAAGGGTGGGTTTGACTGAAGTCAAACCGGTTTTATTATAAAAGAAATGGGCTGGGTTGGTTGTTGGTCTGGATTTGGATTTAGGGATTTAGGGATTTATGAAGTATAAGGGTCCGGTTTGGTTTTGTATAATGGATAAGCCCAAGGACTAAAGTTGTAATTTCTGAAACTTGAGGGACCTGATGTGACAAGCTTCCAAATTTCCTTCAAGGGACTATACCTGCCAAGTTAGATAAACCAAAGGACCTTTGTTGTATTTATTACAATTTAAAACACCCGGGAGACCTTTTATGTCATTTTTGATACTTGAGGGGTAAAAGTTGCCATTTGTAGAAACTTTCATCCAAGGACTAATTTGTGAACATGTTTGATTATCCAAAGACTAAAGTTGACTTTTCATTCATTTTAAACCTTCAGGGACTAGTTTGCCAATTTGTAAAACTCCAAGGACTGAAAATGACAATTTTGTGAACTTTGATCATTTTTTACTTGTTTTCAATCTTTTTGTACCTGAGTCACATAAAAACACATTTCAATGATATTTGTAACATTTATATGGTCATTTGTGTGTTTTTTGTCGTTTTTGTGGGTTTAAATAATATAAAATATATGTGTATTTAGACACATATCAAATCCCCACTTTAAACTATTCTAGTCCCTAGCAATCTTTTATGAAAAATTAATGGATTTCATCTCTTTACCAAAAGCCATTACTTACAGAGTAACTGTTTCGAGTTCAAGTAAGAACCTTGGTACAATGATAACCAAATGATTTTGAGCAAATCATAACAGAACGGTTTTGATTTGTCTTTACCAAAAGCCGTTTATACGGACTAGCCAACTCTTAGATAAAATATATTTGGTGAGTCGATTTACCAATTATGGTTTTCAAGCGCCTTTACCACAAGCCATAAACTTGCGGGCTAGCCAACTCTTCACTAATTAAAGATATGGTGTGGTGAACACCATACAATTTTGGGCAAATTGCAAGCCGTCAACGGTTTGAGATATCTTTACCAAGAGCCGTTTGCTCTGGATTAGCCAATCCTTTTGTTTATTAGACATGGCGGATGATAATCAGTAAGATGCGTAAGTGCAAAACACTTACTCTAAAAAAAATTTGGCCAAAATGGGGGAATTGGGTGGTATAGTTACATGATAAAATTCGTGAGAATTCCCCACACTAGAAATGAATATTGCCCTCAATATTCAAAGTACCGTGTTATGCCGAAACATAGAACGTAAAGGGAAATACTACGGCCATTATTTTTGTGATTGATTTTTTTTTTTTTTTTTTTTGAACTTTATATATAATGATGGGCAACTCCCCACACTAGGGTGGTACACACGGTGAAAACCCATGTTTAACTCTTGTTTTTTGATTCTGAGTCGCTAGCTTGACTCGACCACAATTAATTTGTTCATGGGGAAGTAAGTAAGTGGAAGAGACAATCTCCATCGGACTTTCATTCAAGATGTTTGTATAAACATTGAAGTGCGTGAAAGTTCCACCGATGAGGTATACATAGAACCGGCTCACAAATGATAAATGAAAATGCGGGGTCAAAATAATGTCTTCATTCCGAAGGAGTGAAGAGCAGAGAAGCCACGGATAGGTGAAGAAGAGAAAGAAAGTCATGATAAAATCTTGACTAACTCATCATCACCGGGGAGAATTCATAATAGCATGAATCTCATCATTTAAGCCTAATTGGTCTAGACATATCCGGGTGTGTCTAGATCAAAGTAGAAGTTATCATACTCGTGGAGATATGATGTGAGTGAGTTCATGGTAACTCCTCAAAAGTGAATGATTCATAATCGGGGGAGAATTATGAGAATGAGAAGTGGTAATACCACTAATCTTCTTTCCCATGTGATCAAAATTGAGCGTTTGCAATTCGGAATAGAATCATCGAACAAAGTTCACTATCCTCAAAGGGATAGGATATGAAGTAGGCTTTTCATTAAAAGCCTCGATCGAAATGAGAAGATTAACATTCAATAATGTAAGACGAAGAGCTTGTCTTGGATTATTTCTTCATCATTATCTTCTCTGTCGACAAGCTCGGAAGGTAATTCCCCACATAACTTATGTCTCCACAAGATAAAGAATATTCCTCATCGAATAGAGAAAATCTCAATATGATCATTTTGAAGACAAGAGGAGGAGGATATCACACATGATCAAGAATTCCGTGACTCTCTTGGAATTGGGACAAGGTTCTCAACACTAGACTTTATGAATTCATCCGATTCCTTTTCGAGAACAGTGTCAAGATGCTCGTCCCCATGCTCGGAGAGTGAGTGTGAACCTCGGGTGTGATAATGACGAGGAGTTGAGAAGGACTAGCATTATGGATTCTACAAAGGCCATTATTTCTACTACTAGTGATTCGATCATATTCTTTTCTCCCTGTATTTCCACAGACGGAATCTCAAGCGATGAACTTGATGAATCTTTATAAAATTGTTGAATATCAAGGGTATCTTCATCATCACTGTCATCGAGAATGAAAGCGGAATCGAGAGCTAGATTTGGTCGCTTTTGTATTTCAATTAATTCCTAATAGAGTTTTCACCGTTTCTGGGAATCTAATTTAGCGACACGCTCTTGACTAACAATTCTTCCATGGATTTTTGATTTGGATTATCTTGGGAATGTTTACATTCCTTCAAATCTTCACTAAATCCAAAGATCAAGGAGAAGATTTTGAGGAAGTGGCTTAGGTGAGGTGGTGCTTGATTCATTTGTCTTGTAGAGGTTGGTCATGATCTGAAGAGTCGTAATTGTTACAAGGAAATGGATTCCTTGTTTGACAATCGAGCTAAAGTGTGGACCTCCACAAGTACTCACAACAAAATGATTGTTGTGGTTGGTCATGTGAATAATATGGAATTTGGTCATTTCAAAGTCACGAGTGTTACCATAAACTGTTCATAGACAAACGTGTTTCCGGATTCACACTCAAATCCTTGGTGAGGACCTCCACAAAACTCACACGGATATGTCAATATCTCATGATGTGGTGGTGGTAGAATGAATCGATGTGTCATGGTAAGGATAGGGAGCTTGGTTATAGGCGGACCCGTCTCCACGATTCTACCATGCTACGGTAGGGACAATTCCACCATTATGAGCACCACCACACCATTGGCAACCAAAATGGTGTGGATCGACATAGGAAATAATCAAAGGTTTCTGAGAGGGTTGGGATGAAGAATCAAAGATGTGAAAGGGTAAAGATGGATATTTTGGATTTTGGATAAACATTTTGTAAATATAAGAAAGAAAATCTTTTGGGTTTTGTGTTTGTTGAAAACCGATTTTAAAATGTTTTCGGAAACCGTTTGTTTTATATAATAATAATAAGAAAATATGAACAAGGATGGTAAATATACAATGGGTGTATATTCAACAATCATCGATGCTTCAAATTAGTAGTCTGACACACCTCCCCGACAACAAGCGCCAAAATTTTGATTCGTCCCAAACGGTCAATCCAAATTAACCGGTGAATGGTCAACAAGAGTCAATCACTTGAGAACACAATGCAATTATCCGGAGAGTTTAGTGTTTCCCGGGTCGTTAAGTCCCAACGAGGTGTGTAAAGCGTAATACAACGAATCTGTGATCGAGTGAATATTGAGCAGGAAGGGGTTATGATTGATTACACTAAGGAAATTAAATCTAATAAAGACTTTGAAGTCATTTTAATTCTATATTTAAAATCGTTTAACGATTAAAACCTAAAAGCAGTATGTTTATGAATTTAACGTAAGCGTAAAAATAAAATGTAAATTTAAAAGAATAAAACACCTACGGATATGAAAATTATATTTTGCAATCCTAATAATAAAAGAAAATTATTGGAAAATTAAAATTACTTTTGTAACTATTTATTTAATTATTATTAATTAAAACTATTTTAACTATTTAATAATACCCTAAAATATAAGAAAATATGAAATAAAGCTAGAAAAGTGAAACTATGACTTAGAAAAATCTAAAATATTATAAAACTTATTTTAAAACTGAAAATATATTTATTACACTTTTATCTATTTATTATTAATTAATTACTATTTATTAATTATTTAAAACTAATAAAATTCTAATAAATACTAAATGAACTCTAATAAATATGAAACTTTTCTATAAATACTATATGATAGCGAGAATACTAGGAAAAATATAAAAAGTTAGATAAGCCCACTAATAAGCTGAATTGGGCAAATAAGCAGTTTAAATAAGCACTTCAAATAAGCAAATAAGCTATCCAAAAGCTACCATAAGCTACTACAGCCTAAATATAACCTAAAATGAGCTAATGCAACTGATTGGGACCTAAAAAGCACAAGCTAAAGAAAAAAAACTCTAGACCAGATTTCGAGTCTAAACATGCCAAACGGCCCTAACTAGCTACTTTAAGCCTGAAATAAGCTAGTTAAAAAAATTCCTAAAAATAAACTAAAATGGCCATGGAGTCCACAACCAACCAAAGAACTTAAGTCTAAAATTTCAGCTAAAAAGGATAAAAGATGAAGAAATGAAAATCAAAACTAAAAGGCTAATGGGGACTTATGGCAACCGATGTACAAACAGTTTGAACCACCCACTTTCACCCATCCACATATTAAGCTCTGATTTTATGATTTTTCCTTTTGGGAAAAGTAAAAGGAGATGGTGAAATTATGATTTTAATTTTAATATTTTTATGACATCTAAAAATGGATTTAAAAAGCTGATTTAAACTGAGAAAAACAGATTTTAAACAAAAATTGACTTTTGGCAAAAACTCCTATTTTGACTAATATGAACTTTGATTGCTCTTTATTGACTGAAAATGTAATGATAAGCTATAATATGACCTTCATAAGCGAAATTAACAACAATATGACCAATATCTAAGATTGTGCTACCTATGATGACTTATAGCTAACTGTTGAGAGATTTAGAAATGATTTTGACTTTTTAATGAATGGACTATGGATATTATGCTTAAACTACTTAACCTAGACCTAAAGTAGACTAACTAACCAAATGTTATCCCCTGAAACAAACTCAAACACAGCAAAACAATCTGAACCAAACACCACTTAAATTGGCTCAAATTGAGATTTTCACAACAAGTGACTGCATAAGCCCATCATATTCAATCCAGAGGTCATATTGTGTCAAAATAGACCTTTTCAAAGACAAACAAGATGTCAAACAAGTCTAAGCCTATGAACATAAAAATTGGCATATTGGCGGTCAAAATGTAATTCAAAGCATCAATGAGATCCAAAACATAAACACCTGAGATTAAGACAGATAAATACTAACAAACAACAAAGAAACATAAGAACATCAAATTTAAAGCATTAAAGTAACATATGCAGTAAATTGCAAAAATTAATAAAAGGGCTTACAAGATGAAATTCAAGCTGAGACAAAGAACCGGGACCCAAGAACAATCCTAAAGCTTCCCGAAGCACTACAACCAGGACCATATAGAATTTATCCTGCCCAAGCTTCTTCCTTCTCAACTTACTATTTTGATTTTTCATTGTATTTTCTCAAATTTTTAGTATTTTGTTTTAATGACTATAACTTGTTTTAAGGTTTCTAAAAGCTAAATGAGCTTTGTCAGGAGCTTATGTGGCTTATAGAGTCCATCAAACAACACTAATCAACAAGAATTGAAACGACTTGAAAATTAAAGAACAATGAAGTAAAAACTTGAAATGAAAGATAGATTGCAATTAACTGTAAAGGAAGTTCTATTACACTAGTTTAAGGAGAATTACAACATTAAAATATTAAAAGACATTTAATTTAAAGAAAGCATTTTAAAATTACACTACGTGACCAATGGCTAGCCCAAGGTTAGTCTTCTCTCTTCCTTATCTTTTCTTTTATAACATCTTGAGTTCCACTAGCATTCGGTCAAATCCACTTTAATTTGTGTCCATTGGATAGCGAAATCATCTAGCCGTTTAAATGACTTTTGGCGCCAAAATTCATCCATATTGCTAGGGGCGGTTTATTGCAATTAAAGAACCTTGGTTGTTTTGGAGGTGTAAGGGACAAGTTTGGATAGGTTTAGAGGTCAAGTTGAAGAGTTAGTGGCAAAAACAGGGTATGTGAGTATAACAGTGAAAGGATGGTGGGGAAAGCATTAATTGCGGTTGTGGGCTAGGTTGTAGGGGTGTAGGGATGAGCTGGGGAGAGTAGGTAGACAGCTGGGGTAGTGAGGTGGAAGAGAAAGGTGGTAGCAGGTGGCAAAAACCATGGTGGTTTTGGTTTTGGCGGGGTTGTGAGGAAGGAAAAGATAAGGGTGGGTTTGACTGAAGTCAAACTGGTTTTTTTATAAAAGAAATGGGTTGAGTTGGTTGTTGGGCTGGATTTGGATTTAGGGATTTATGAAGTATAAGGGTCCGGTTTGGTTTTGTATAATGGATAAGCCCAAGGACTAAAGTTGTAATTTCTGAAACTTGAGGGACCTGATGTGACAAGCTTCCAAATTTCCTTCAAGGGACTATACCTGCCAAGTTAGATAAACCAAAGGACCTTTGTTGTTGATAACGCCACACGCGTCGTTCGGGTCAAGGAAACTTCCTTTTCTTGAGCAAGTTTTATAACACCCAAGCGATGAACCTAATCGTTGTAGTGTAGTAATTAGGGTAAGCCACGGGTATTGATATCGTTCTCTGGGGAATAGGAATGCTAGTAAGAAGTTACTACGCTAAGGTTAAGGTTGAGGAAGATTATTTTGTATTTTTATATTTTATGAAATGGAAAGGTTCGAATCTCGGGTATTGGATTTGGGGGTTGGTATTTCTACCGATTACTCTACTATTATCTAATTATCTAAACTAAGGTTGTGGGAGTCTATGTCTAATTAATGTGTGCTCGTATGATAGTTTAAAGATGTGTTTACTTAGGTTATACTACTCCTTAATTATTTCCTATTGATGGTTGAGTTGTCACGTCCTTATTCTTAGTTGCGTTGTGTGTCTAAAGTTGTAGGGTATCGTTTCTCCCTAACTCTTTGAACTTACCAAAGGGTCTCGTCTACAAAACCCACTAGGGATGATAAACTCTTACTCTAAGGCACTCTTTGGATAATTTAGCCTACAACTACTCGGGTAATCATATTCTAAGGTTCACAAAGATGAATCAAGCATTAAGTACACAACGAATGACCTATCGCATTACTAGATCATTGATCAACTAAGATAAGAAACAACCAATCAATATTCAATAATTAAGTTTCATACTTCCTAAGCAAACACACAAATAAATTAGCGGACATGGAGAACATGCAAGCATACACACAAATAATCAAAGACATAATTGAATTAATGAAGTAAATACTTATCTTGATGTAAGATAGGGTTTAAAACCTAAAATCTTGTACAAGACACCTTAGGTTCGGTTTTAGGTTTTACTCCAAAAGACTCTCTAAAAGCGAAAATTCGGATTCTATATATAAGATTACATATGCGGCGGCGTCACCTTATGTTTCGTGATTGTCGTGTCGCCGTCATTAGGGTTTCGTCTTGGCACGTTAACCTTGCAACGTCACCTTATATACGCGACCGTTCTCTTCGACTTCGGCGTCGTGCGGGTTGCATCTAGGCCGTGCGGTAGCAACGACCTACTCTTTTAAAGCCCGACGTCGTCACTTGAAAATAGGGTATTTGCTCTTGTATCGTCATAAAAATACTCCGACGGCGCCGCAATTAACACTGACGCCGCCGCCTGCATTTCAGCGACTTTGAGTGTCTCGATTCGACTTTGGCCATTTTCTTCATATATTCGCCTTTTCGTCCAAATAAGTGTCATTCCAACATTTTGCCTTCAAGAGACCTAAAAGTGAAAAGGAACAATATTAAGTAATAACGGATACAAAAGTGATCAAATAAGGACTTAAACGACCACTCAAAATGGTACCTTTTAAAACCTTATCAAATATCCCTACACTTGTTATTTGCTTGTCCTCAGCAAATGTGCTTTTAGCTAATTAATTTATAAGTTAGGGGTCATAAAGCATTAATTCAAACGGTCCACAACACATATAAGCCCATAAAATTCATAACAAGCACGGAATTACATACTAGCACCTCACATGGGGTGTTTGGATACTCACATCTCTCGGGTGTATATGAAATATAACAAGTTGGAAATGGAAGATAAACACTCATTAATCGGTCCTAGTACATAGATTACCACAGGCTTGAGAATAGATCAAACCTCCATCGCTTTGGCGTAAGCACCTAGGAAAGACTATCAAAGAGGTCTTTAAAGGGTTGTAATGTTAGGCTTACGGTAGGGAAACAAAGGGTTTGGTGGGATAGGCTATTTAGTGGTGGCTAGTAAAAAATCTTTATGTTACAAGCATCGAAGAATGGCGTTGCTAAGCCAAGACTCGACACTCTAAACTCTAGATAAGCGAAACAAACAAACATGAATTTAAAGATAGATGTAGGATGGTAGCCCGTATGTTTTTTTTTACACTCTATTTTTTTTTTTTTCTTTTTCTATTTTTTGATTTTTTTTTTTTTTTTTTTTTTTTTTTTTGCATACACTTTTACTCTACCATCCTCTACGGTAACATCAAAATGATAGGATTTATAGGCACATCCCTACACTTGAGTTTTATTACTCTAACACTAATTTGACCGAATTGAAAAGATCAAAACACTTGGAGTACATTATTACGCAAATAAAGGGAATTTGAATTTAACGTTCCCTTCCGTCATTTCATAAACTTTAACTTTTCCCATGAGTCCCAATCGTCCCAAAGCGTGTACAAAGGATATGACTCGACTTAGCAACTTATGCAAGTAGCAAGATAATTAAACCAAGGGTTTAGGGTGATAACAATAATGCACTAAAAGTGAGTGCATACGGTGGTAAGCTAAGGCGATTTGGGTGTACATTTGGGGTGGGGTGTAAACAATGTTCTTTATTGATATTCGGAAAACGAAACATCACGAGAACCGCGAAAAGGATAGGCTCGAGGGGTTAACTAGGGGTATCGTGTACTAAAGATGAGTACAACGCAAAGGTGTGGGGAATTACTCAACCGATGTGGAATAAGTAATTATATTACAGTATCAAACAAGGGTTATCCTAATGCCTCTTATCATTTAGTTATTCCTAACTACACAAGTGTTTACTAGCGATCTCGGGATGCATCACAAAACAAGTTCTATAATCTATTATACTACCGGTTCACACTCTAAGCATTAAAGATGAATGCTTTAATTCCTACTAATCTAAGGCGATCCTCGCATTTTGGGTGGAATTTAAGTGGTAAAGGGTTTTGTGCTAGTCATATAAATTCCTATCCATGAGGCGCTTTATTAAGACTAACGGCCCACTCCTATATGTCATGAAAAATTTTAAATTTGGTGCCAAAATTACCCTAACCGACATTTTCTCATGGTTTATTACACAAATGCAATTGGACAAAGCAAATAGTCAAGGATAAGCATAGTTTCAAAGTTCTGTTTATTTTCCTCCCTACATTTAAACCGAACATTGTCCCCAATGTTCCCGAAAGTATCAAAGTTATGATAATGGAAGGTAATAAAAGGCGAAAGAAACTAATACTCCCCGATTAGCTCGGTAGGATCCGTGTAAAGTGGTGGTTACATCTTTCTTCAAGAAGAATGTTTGCTTGAAAAGCTCCTTATCATCTTATGTATTTTCTTCTTGGTAAATTAAACCGCACACTTGAAGAAAACAAACAACCAGCGCATCAAACCGAACAAAGAAAAATCACAACAAGATGTAATTCCGGACTTAAATAAGATATAATGCTTGTGGAATGGATGTTTGCGATTTTACGGAAAATTAAGACACGGAAAATTCCAAAAATTTATAAGTAGCACGTAAAACGAGAAAAAGTTAGAAAATGTTTCTACTTCTCTGACCGCCGTCGATTGCGACCGGCGCGTCAGTTATCATAACGTAAACCGGTGCGATTTTACGGAAAAAATTGGGAAAATTTTATCTTTAAAATCGGAAAATTTCACGCAAAACATCCATTATGACTCGATACAAGCATTTGACTCGAACAAACACACATGTATATATTTTAATTAATTGAAATTCTCATGTTTACGTTTCTTTTTAACGTGTGTAATCCTCCCTACACTTATCCTTATGTAAAATACCTTTATATGTAATTAAGGCGAGGTTAAAGACAAAATAAAGCATTTTACAAATTTAAACATGAGAATAAACAATCAATAAAAGATATACGACACACAAATAAAATGAAAAACAAATACACATGGGTTGCCTCCCAAGAAGCGCTTTTTTGTTCAAGTCACGAGCGACTCTACCCTTATTTAACGGATAAAGGAGGTTTTCCACACTTAAGTTTAAGTGCGGGTGATAGTAGCAATACACCCTTAGGGTGGAAATTTGCTACGTGAGGAGAGGGTGATGGGTGATTTATATGCTCAAATGAGTGTGCTCCACTCATTATAACCTTACCTAAGTCTATTGGTATAGTGGGTGAATCAAATCTCTCCTAAAATGGATCATCTTCATCGACTTCAAAAGATTCTTATTTAAGGATCCATCTTGACCTAATAAACTCGGTTTAAACCCATAATGTTTCTTGTTATCAACCATGAATGGGTGATATAAGTGTGTAAGGTCATGAGTTACTTATATTAGCTTCCACTCTACATGGACTAGAGTCTACCACCTTTATCAAGCAACTACCGGATTATTTATTTTGATGGGTGGATTGGGGCCTAATTCAATTCCAAGATTCACATCTATAGACGGAAAATTGGGTAAGGTTTTGGTTGAGGCTCCGGTTCATCAAAATTAGGAACTTCCCTAGGACTAAGAGAGAGGTCATGACAACAAGCATCTAAACCAACATTCTCTAGTGGCGTTTGGTCCAAAGGTTCTATATCAATTGGGGTTCCTATAGTCTCTTCTACTTCTTAGGGTAAGTTATAGGCGATGTGTGTTCCTCAGTGATGGTAGGGCTTATGGGCTTGGAGTTTCCACCTAATTTTCCATTATATCTAGATCTCACGAATGTTTAGTATGATCGACCCAAATACACTCCTAAGCATCTCAAATCCTCTTTGGCCATTTCAAATTCTTGGTCCGATTCATAAGAATTGTTCTCAAAAACTTGACTACTATGTTCTATTTGCCTAAAGTTCCTCACGTATGTCATATGTTTTGAAATCTATCCACACATGCAACTAAGTATTTTAACTTCAACCATCTCACAATCTTGTTCGGGTTTAGGTTCGATGTTCTTAAAAACTAGGTCTTTTGATCATGATGCCTAAGGTTAGATAAATCCTCCTTATCCATTTCCTCAAGTTGTAACAATTGACGGTTTATACTTAGGACGCTTTTCTTAAAAAATTTTCAGAGGGTCTCACTAGAAGGAGTTGATTCTAACAATGATCGTTTAATAGAAGCCACACAAGCACAAAATTTATCAAACCCATCCAACCTTACACCCTTCTCCTTTTGGATATCTCTAAGTTCACTCACAAACTCATTAGAACAATAAAAACCAATCCAATCTGCGAAATTCAATTGTTTCTCATTTGTTAATGATTCAAATGCAATTTCACTTGCCATAGCGACAAATGAAAAGGTTTTTACGAACACAAACACGAAGAAGGGGATAGACTACAAGGAAGCTAATAAAAGAAAAAAAATCTCACTTGATAGGAATCTTGTAAGTAGACCTAAGCGAGGTGGACTTACTAACTAGCTATTCTATTCCCGCAATGCGCCAAAAACTTGATAACGCCTACACGCGTCGTTCGGGGTCAAGGAAACTTCCTTTTTCGAGCAAGTTTTATAACACCCTAGGCAATGAACCTAATCGTTGTAGTGTAGTAATTAGGGTAAGCCACGGGTATTGATATCTTTCTCTGGGGAATAGGAATGCTAATAAGAAGTTACTACACTAAGGTTAAGGTTGAGAAGATTATTTTGTATTTTATATTTTATGAAATGGAAAGGTAAGAATCTCGGGTATTGGATTTGGGGGTTGGTATTTCTACCGATTACTCTACTATTATCTAATTATCTAAACTAAGGTTGTGGGAGTCTATGTCTAATTAATGTGTGCTCGTATGATAGTTTAAATATGTGTTTACTTAGGTTATACTACTCTTTAATTATTTCCTATTGATGGTTGAGTTGTCACGTCCTTATTCTTAGTTGCGTTGTGTGTCTAAAGTTGTAGGGTATGCGTTTCTCCCTAACTCTTTGAACTTACCAAAGGGTCTCGTCTACAAAACCCACTAGGGATGATAAACTCTTACTCTAAGGCACTCTTTGGATAATTTAGCCTACAACTACTCAGGTAATCATATTCTAAGGTTCACAAAGATGAATCAAGCATTAAGTACAACGAATGACCTATCGCATTACTAGATCATTGATCAACTAAGATAAGAAACAACCAATCAATATTCAATAATTAAGTTTCATACTTCCTAAGCAAACACACAAATAAATTAGCGGACATGGAGAACATGCAAGCATACACACAAATAATCAAAGACATAATTGAATTAATGAAGTAAATACTTATCTTGATGTAAGATAGGGTTTAAAACCCTAAAATCTGTACAAGACACCTTAGGTTCGGTTTTAGGTTTTTACTCCAAAAGACTCTCTAAAAGCGAAAAATTCGGATTCTATATATAAGATTACATATGCGACGGCGCCACCTTATGTTTCGTGACGCCGTGTCGCCGTCATTAGGGTTTCGTCTTCGCCACGTTAACCTTGCGACGGCGTCACCTTATATGCGTGACGCCATCCTCTTGACCGGCGCCGTCGGGTTGCATCTAGGCCGCCCCGAGTAGCAACGGCATACTCTTTTAAAGCCCGACGTCGTCACTTGAAAATAAGGTATTTGGCTCTTGTCGTCACAAAATCCTCCGACGGCGTCGCAATTAACACTGACGCCGCCGTATACGCTTTCGCAGCTTTGAGTGTCTCGATTCGACTTTGGCCATTTTCTTCATATATTCGCGCTTTTGGTCCAAATAAGTGCCATTCCGGCATTTTGTCTTCAAGAGACCTAAAAAGTGAAAAGGAGCGATATTAAGCAATAACGGATACAAAAGTGATCAAATAAGGACTTAGACGACCCTCAAATGGTACCTTTAAAACCTTATCGGTTGTATTTATTACAATTTAAAACACCCGGGACCTTTTATGTCATTTTTGAAACTTGAGGGTAAAAGTTGCCATTTGTAGAAACTTTCATCCAAGGACTAATTTGTGAACATGTTTGATTATCCAAAGACTAAAGTTGACTTTTCATTCATTTTAAACCTTCGTGGACTAGTTTTGCCAATTTGTGAAACTCAAGGACCGAAATGACAATTTTATGAACTTTGATCTTTTTTACTTGTTTTCAATCTTTTGTACACGAGTCACATAAAAACACATTTCAATGATATTTGTAACATTTATATGGTCATTTGTGTGTTTTGGTCGTTTTGTGAGTTTAAATAATATAAAATATATGTGTATTTAGACACATATCAATCCTCAACCTGGAATTGGTGGCTCCACTTCATGGGTGTTTTTTCTTTTGGTGCTAAAAGTGGATGTGATGATGTGACAGTTGCAAACACACATACCACATCACCGGATTTGGCCGGAAAAATGACACACGCTGATGTCGCACCTTTAGCGCCAATGACCACCCAACACTCCTAGCTTTTCATTCTTGGGATCTTGAAGGTTTTGACACGGTGCGCCTATAGTTCTTGATAAACTTGATGATATTACATTCGGTGAAAGACTTGATTCGTTGTGGCGTCAAACACCGCAATGGCCACCGGTTCTACCACCGCTTTGTCTTAAGCGTCCGTGTTGTGTTTGTTGATGCTAGGGGTGTAATCGAGTCGGAGCAGAGCTCGAGCTTATGAGGCTTGAGCTTGCTTGAAATTTATAAGTTAGGCTTGAGATTGGCTTGATAGCTTGACGAGCTTTAATCATCCAGGCTTGAGCTTGGCTTGAAAAATTCTATTAAAGCTTGAGCTTGGCTTGAAAAGCTTGAATGTATATAAAAATATTGTATCTAATAGCCAAACTCGACAATATATGTATAAAAATATTGTATTCAACTAAAACACAACTTTTTAACCATATAAAATTAATTTAAAAAACTTAAGAGGGAAACTAGGTTCACGGTTAACACTAGAAAGTATTACTTTAGGATATTTGTACATATTTTTTTTTTTGAAAAGCAACATGTCATATTGTCATTTCCACTAAAATGTTTTGACTAATTAGGGTTAATCTAGAATACATGTTTAATTATTTTCAAAGTCCTTATAATTATGTTAATAATCAAATTATCCCTAGTTAGTTATATGAATTTATAATAGAAATATATTTATATTAAAGCTTGAAAAAGCTTGATTGGAGCTCGAGTCGAGAGCTATCAAAAGCTTGAACTGGCTTGTTATATGTTTCGAGCTAATTTTTGGGCTCGAGCTTGGGCTTGAGCTTGATAAAAGCTTGACTCGATCGAGTCAAGCTGAGCTCGAGCTCGAGTTGTGATAAAAGCTTGACTTGATTCTGACCTAGTTGATGCCTTGATAGATGACATCAATTTGGTAAAGAAAAGAGTTTTGGTTTTGTTCTTGATATTGTGATGAGTAAGTGGGTTTTAAGAAAAAAAAGGGCCTTAATTTTTTAATAAAGAGTGGAGATTTTATAGATTTATGATGGTGGTATGATTGAGCTCCAGACATCGGGTTTTATCACACAAGCTAACCACTTGTGAATGGTCAACCGTAATAAAAGTCCAAACAGTCTAGAACTAAATGCAATTAAGATCTGGAGAATATAGTGGATTCCCGGGTCGTTAAGTCCCACGGAGACTTAATGGTGTTTGAACAAATTCAGATGTCGAATAATCACTAAGGATAGTGATCAGTAAAGAATTTGGAATATTTATACCTAAAGAAAAAGTTTTGTAAATTACAGGGGCTTAAATGCAAATTAAAGAAAATTAAAAAGCTAAATTATATTAGATAAACGCTATCACTATATTTAAAATGATGTTTTTCTATGATTTATAAAACAAAATAACTTAAATAAACTATTTTAATTAAAACGTAAACTTAAATTATCTAAAAACGTGACTTAAAATGAAAACGTGCGTTTATGTAAAAATTACGCGAGTCAAGAAAAACGTAAAATTTGTGAAATAAAAGTCCCACGAGTGTAAAAACAATTTTATTACTTAATATATGACAAAGAAAATTTTAGAAAAAAGATTTATATTTTTTGACTATTATATTTTTATTATGAATTAAATACTATTTTAGACTAATTAAATGATTAAAAATACTAAAACTATTAAGAAAAATCGAAACTTTTTTGTAAAATACTTTATACTAATACAAAGCTAAGAAAAATACAAAAGTTGAAAAAACTTGTTTTAATAAGCTAGAAATAAGCTAATGAACTCGTATAAGCTAAACTGGAAAACAAAGGTTATATATTAAAACGTGCAAAGTTATACGGTCAAAGACCCAAGGCGTATTGCTATGATGTGTGTGTGGTGAGTGGGTGGCTGTGGTTGAATCCCAAGACCGGCTTTTTGCAAAATATTATTTTTGGACTTTTCTTTTAAAACTAAATAAGCACACTTAGATAAGCAAATTATAAAGCGCAACTTTTATGAAAACAACTAATAAGCTCGGTTTGAGCTTATTTTTCTTAACATTGAACAAGAATTGGAAATAAGCAAAAGTATTAAGCCAAGTGGCCAATAAGCTATTCAATAAGCAAAAGGAAACTGGAAATAAGCTAAATAACTTGTAATAAGCTAAATTAACAACTGAAAAAGCACATTTAATAAGAAATAAGCACTGAACAATATCAAATAAGCTTAAACTTAACTGGTTGCACAGGACACTTTTTAAGTTTCTAGGTAACTTTAAGCTTATATTTAAGCACTGAAATAAGCTAAGAAATGAAAATAAAGAATCGTAACTAATAAGTTGACCAACTCGACTTTCCAAAAGCTAAAGCTCTCACCGTGGTGATGACTAATGAGCTTATGGTGAGCTTGAGAAAAAAGCGGTAAACATCGAGTAATGACTCGGTGTATCGAGTCAAATGGGACAAACTAAAGCTATGTGCGACCTTTTAAATAAGTCGCAAAATGAAATATTAAGCTTGGGACTTAAAGATAGCTAGGTTAGCTTCTCAAAAGGCCAAGATTCAAAAGTCGATTCTCACTAATAAGCTACGTGAGCTTATTAAAATGAGCAGATCACACAAACTCCTTGGCAGGGCACTTTTAAAGCAATTGATCAAAATAAGCTAAGAAATAAGCCATTTAAAAGTGAACTAGAAATTATAAAAAATATTTTTAGGAAGATGAGCAACTAGATTTTAATAACCCAAAAGCTTAAATCTTGAAAGCTAATAATAAGTCCTATAGAAAGTTTCTAGTTTATTCGAAACCACTAAGCTTGAAATTTGACTTTTAAAATGAACTAAAAGGTTGACTTTTATGAACTTGTGATCAAATCTACACACCGATTATGATGAATTAAGGTGGATTAAGATTGATTTGATCAACAATGATAACTTATGAACACAAAACCATGATTATGGAACATGGATATCAAGCAGACAATAATCAAGATGAGGTTAAAATCTATTTTGACTTTTTACTAAATAAGCTTGGTTTTTATGGTTGATCCGAGATATTAAGTACTTATATGACAAAGAACAATAACAAGAAACAACACAATTAACCTACCACAATGATTAACTAAGCAAATCCAAACACCACTTAACTTAACTGTTTTGATGTTTTAAGCACTAAAACAGATTTTCAGACCAAGAAATCAATTGATTAACTTATACTAACTATTATTAGACAGAATCAAACTGAAATTAACAGACTTTAAACACATAACTATGAAATGCAAATTTTGAGCAATTGCTTACAAAATGAGTCCAAGCATAGAAGTGAGAACCAAAAGCCAAGGACACACCCTATAGCTTCCCAAGAAGCTCTAAACCCAAGGGCAATCTCAGATTTACCTCGCTCCAGATGTGATTATCATTTCTTGTGATTTTTGATTTTTCACTGATTTTTTTGGTATTTTCTTGTATTTTTGCTTTTTGCTTCTAAACTGATTTTAATGGGTTTCTAATAGCTTAAATAAGCTATATAGGAGCTTATATTAGCTTATGAGTCCTTACCAACAACTAATAACAACATTTAGCTAATATGAGATTTTTGACATGAAAATTGCATAAACTGAGAATGATACTAAAACTTGAAATTAATTGCTTAAAAAGTTGTATAATACACTGCTAATACTTAAACAAAGACTTGAAAGATTAAAATTACACTGGAAATTGATATTTAAATAAAACGACTAAGATATTTTAAAATTACTCTAGATAGTCTTCACATTGCTTCTTCCTTGCTATATAAAGATCTTTTTGGAGCTTGTCGACATCTCTGAGCATTTCCCACCTCATTCCAACCATTGGATTGGTCAAAGTCATCAGAATCGTCCATTTGGAGTTTTGGCGCCAAAATAGTCAAGAGCAGGTTTTTGGCATTTAAAGAAGTTTGGGGGATTGTGGAGGTGGAGAGGAGTGGGTATACAAGTGGAAAGAGCGGTGGAAAGGTGGAAAAGTGGGAAAACCGCCTCCGTTTGGAATTCAGAGCTTGGTGAAGGGATGAACAGATGCAGATGGTATTTGGGCGTTTTGACTTTATTCGACCGAGGATTTATAATAAGTGGGGTCAAATTAGGGGTCAAGGTTTATGACAGGGGTCTTTTGGCTTTGGTGGGGATCAAAATACACAAAGGGTCCAATTGGTTTTGTTATTAATACAAGGACCAATTTTGCAATTTCTGCAAACTTCAAGGACCAAAACTCACTTTTCCAAAGTTATCACAAGGACCAAACTTGACAAACTTTAATAGTACAAGGACCATATTTGATTATTTTACATTTTAAATATCCAAGGACTATTTTGACACTTTTGTAAAGTTGAGGACCTTTTCCGCCATTTGACCAAAGATTCATTCAAGGACCATTTTTGACAAATTAGAATATTTCAGGACCTTGAATGATAAAACTCCATATTTTTGGATTCCAGGACTAGATTTGACAACTTTTGAAACTTGGGGACTAAAGCGCCAATTATGCAAACCCGATCGTTTTCATCCGATTTTGATATTTTTGCATTTAAAACACATAAAACACTTATTTGTGATATTTTATCATTTTGATGCATTTCGAGTGTTTTCGGATGTTTTGGCATTCTAAATAGTATAAAATGATGAGTATTTGACACCATCAATCCCCACACTAAGATATTGCTAGTCCCTAGCAATGTTTTGAGAAAAATTAATGGATTTCATCTCTTTACCAAAAGCCATTACTACGAGTAGCCAATTGTTTCGGTTCAAGTAAGAACCTTGGTACAATGATAACCAAATGATTTTGAGCAAATCACCGACTTTCAACGGTTTTGATTTGTCTTTACCGTAAGCCGCTTTGCTTACGGACTAGCCAACTCTTAGATAAATTATCAATATTATCTTTGGTGAGCCAATTACCAATTATGGATTTCAATCGCCTTTACCACAAGCCATAAACTTGCGGGCTAGCCAACTTTTCACTAGTTAAAGATATGGTGAAAGTGAACACCATACAATTTTGGGCAAATTGAAAGCCATAAACGGATTTGAGATATCTTTACCAAGAGCCGCTTGCTCTGGATTAGCCAATCCTTATGTGGGTTAGACATGACGGATGATTACCATTTCTTTGAGTAAGTGAAAACACTTACTCCAAAAAATTTTGGCCAAAAACGGGAATTGGGTGGAATAATTACATGATAAAATTCGTGAGAATTCCCCACACTTAGAAATGAATATTGCCCTCAATATTCAAAGTACCATTGTTATGCGAAACATAGAACGTAAAAGGGAAATACTACGGCCATTATTTTATTTTTGATAAATACATTTTTTTAGAGAACTTATATACAACGTTGGGGCAACTCCCATACTAGGGTGATACTCATGGTGAAAACCCGTGTGGTGTACTCATCGTTTTGATTACTTGAGTCGCTAGCTTGACTCGATCCCCACATTCATTGGTTCATGGGAAAGTTTGTAGATCCGGGACAACCACGTGGAATGTCCTCTCCAAAATAATGCTTCAATCGATGACCATTCACTTTAAAATTTGGACCATCTGATCGAGATAACTCAATGGTACAATAAGGATAAACCTTAGCAATAGTAAATGGACGGACCAACGGGACTTGAGCTTTCGAGAATATCTTCAATCTTGAATTGAAAAGAAGGACTCGATCACCAACGTTGAAAACGCGGTTCTTGATTTTGAGTCATGAATCTTCTTTGTCTTTTGTTTGTATATCAAAGAGTTCTCGTATGCTTGATCACGGAGTTCATTTAGTTCATTCATTTGAACTTTTCTGATCACCGGTATCTCGAATATCGGTTGGCATGTTTCAAGGCCCGGTATGCCTTGTGCTCAAGCTCAATCGGAAGATGACATGCCTTCCGTACACAAGCTTGTATGGAGTACACCCGATGGGTGTTTTGTAAGTCAGACGGAAGGCCCGAGTGCGTCATCCGCCTTTATCCGACCAGATGCACGGTTTCGCTCACCGTCCTCTCTAGAATTCTTTTAATACCACGGTTTGAAACTTCTACTTGCCCACTTGTTTGGGGTGGTATGCAGAGAGACGGTGGGTTACACCATACTTTTGCATGACACGATCAAATTGATCATTGCGTAAATATGTACCACGATCACCGATTATAGCACGTGGAGTTCCAAACCTAGCAAAAGAGATTTTAAAATTTCACAACAACTCGGGCATCATTGGTAGGTAAAGCTTTCGCTTCAACCCATTTTGACAAATAGTCAACACCACAAGTATGTATTTGTTTCCTCGAGATGATGGAAATGGCCCCATAAAATCAATGCCCCGGATGTCAAATATCTCACACACTTGAATGGCGTTTGTGGCATTTCATTTCTTTGAGAGATATTTCCATGACGTTGACAAGCGTCACATGCTTTGACAAATTCGTGGGCATCCTTGTAAATTGTGGGCCAATAAAACCGGAATCAAACACCTTTTGGCGGTGTAGTTTGGACTATGATGGCCCCGGTGGGTCCAAGATGGCAAGCTTTGAGAATGTCAATAGCTTCTTGTCCATAAACACACCGTCGGGTGACTTGATCCATACGATTTTGAATAAGTAGGGTCGTCCCGAGTAATGTTTAACATCCTTGAAGAATTTGTTCTTGTTGGTCGACATCCCTTTCACTATGAAGTTACCCGCATGGTAATTTGAAGTCAAGAAACCATGGGGTGGTAGAGTTTCACGAAAAGAAACCGCATTGAGTGTCTCGAGAGGAAATGTTTCATTTATTTCCTTTTTCTCGAAAACATCTTGGTGAGGGTTTTCTAGACGGACAGATGATCGACTGTGTTCTCGGCTCCTTTTTATCACGATAATAATATCAAATTCTTGCGAGGAGGAGAACCCAACGGAGCAATCTTGGCTTTGCATCTTGTTTTGCAAAGAGATATTTGAGAGCCGAGTGATCCGTATACACCACACATTTGGTCAAGATTAAGTGCGGCGAAACTTCTCAAACGCATACACCACGGCTAATAGCTCTTTTTCCGTGGTGGTGTAATGGGTTTGAGCTTGACCATAGTTTTACTCGCGTAGTGGATAGGTGAAAATGCTTAGATCTCGTTGCCCTAGGACCGCACCGATAGCAAAATCACTTGCATCGCACATGAGCTCAAAAGGCAAGTCCGGTTGGGAGCAACGAGAATGGGTGCTTGAAGAAGCTTTTTCTTTAATGTTTCAAAAGCTTTGATGCACTCGGGTGAGAAGATAAAGACATCTTTTTCAAGAAGATGGGTCATAGGCGTGATGAGTGTGTAAATACTCATCATTTTTGGTCAATCGACTCGCAAAACATTTAAAAATGCTCGAAATGCATCAAAATCTTGAAAATATCTCAAAATTGCATTTTATATGTTTCGGATGCAAAATGTTTAAAATCGAGATGAAAATGAGCTAAGTTTGCATAATTGGCGGTTTCAGTCCCCAAGTTTCAAAAGTTGTCGAAATAGTCCTTGAGCACTTATTTCAAAGAAAAGTCACCAAAGGTCCTTTAAAATCATAAGTTGTCAAAATTAGTCCTTTGGTGAAAAATATCAAAAGTTTTGAGAAATTACAAGTTTGGTCCTTCAAGTTTAAAATTGGCAAAATAGTCCTTGGAAGTTTGAAAATGTCTTTAATGGTCCTTGTACTATTGAAACTTGGCAAAAGTGACCCTTGAAACAACTTTGAGATATTGGCAGATTTGGTCCCTTGTACTTTCAGAAATTGCAAAACAAGTCCTTGTATTAATAACCAAGCCCTAAACCTTTGAACCCTTTGGACAATTTGGACCCCTGCTGATGAGTGTCTAAATACTCATCATTTTTGTACTATTTAAACTGCAAAAACATCCGAAAACACTCTTAAATGCATCAAAATGATAAAATATCACAAATAAGTGTTTTATATGTTTTAAATGCAAAATATCAAAATCGTGAAAACGTATCAAATTTGCATAATTGGCGCTTTAGTCCCCAAGTTTCAAAGTTGTCAAAAGCAGTCCACTGTAAATCTAAATAAAGAAAAATGTTATTTAAGGTCTCGAAATATTTTAAATTGTCAAAATGGTCCTTGAATAAATCTTTTGTCAAATGGCGAAAAGGTCCTCAAGTTTCAAAATGTCAAGTTTGGTCCTGAAGTTTGAAAATGTCAAAGCGGCCCTTGTACTATTGGAACTTGTCAATATTGGTCCTTGTATTAACTTTGAGAAAATGGCGGGATTGGTCCTCTAGTTTGGCATAATTACAAATTGGTCCTTGCCATTAAAACTAAACATTAGCCTTGTCAAAATGAAATGACCCGCCATGTAACCCTTTTGGACCCTGTCATTACCCTTTTGACCCTTTGGTCAAAACCACCAACCCAAACGGTGTTCCTCTCACCACCGTGACACCTCCTTTCCTTTTTCCACTTGGACCAATCCTCGCAACACTTCACCCATCACCTTTTCCCTTATCTCTTCCACACCTCAACCCCTCATCATTACAAGTCCACCCCCTAGTTGCTAGCTCGGAAGCCATGTGGTCAAATAATGTGCTTTCCCGCCAAATTCACAAATGGCCATTTTCACTCAATTGATCCGATGGACAAAATATCAAGTGGGAAACACTCTAGAGGACACGTGGAAGCTTTTGAAGCTATAAAAGGAAGAAAAGAAAGAGAGAGAGAGTAGTTAGTTTTAAAATTACAATGTATGTCGTTTCTTTTAAGTTAGCTTAATTAGTGTACTAAATGTAATTTTAAGCTTAAAATGTACTAAACTCAAGTCATCTTATCATTCTAATTTACTTTTGATCTTGATATCAAGGTTTCATGCAAATTCATATTTTCCGATTCTTGTTGAGAATTCCGTTTTATTTTCTTATGAACAAGCTTTTATTAGCTCCATTTTAAGCTCAAACATGTTTAATTGAGCTTGTTAAAGCTTTTGAAAGCTTGAAACCGTTCAATCAAATATGGTATATGGTCAATGAAAGTCAATTGGGAAGCTAAAATGGACAATGGTGATCTTAGGTTGATGCGGGGTGTTGCGAGAGGTTTAAATAGATTAGTGTAGTGGTTCTTGGGTTTTGGTTTTGGTGCATAAATTTGGACACATGTAGTACTTGTTTCATTTTTACATTTTCAAGTCAGTTGCTTATTTTGCTTTAACCTGGTAGTTGTAGTCATAATCTGTTTTGATTTGTTTATTTAGTTGTATTAAAGATAGCTAAACCTAGTTTGATCCTTATTCCTTGTTGGTTCGATGGTGGGTGTATGTTTAAGTTCATATCAAGTATAACAAGTGTGTTTGGTTCAAGAGGTTTAGCTGCAATTGAGGTACCTTTCGATTGCTAAAGCTTCTTGGTTCATGCTTGTGTATCTTTCTTATGCTCATTCTAGGCCTTGTTTGGAACTTAAGAACAACAAAGTCAATTTCACATCATTGTTCTAAAGTCTTGATGTTGAGATTCTAGATAAGCAAAAGCTTGTTTCATGTTTAGAATTCATAGACATAGGTTGCATCGACTTTACTTTATCATTTAACATCATTTCCGGTCCTTAAATCCGGATCAAAACTCAAGAAAGTCAATCTTTCGGTTTTGCTTAAAAAGTCAAAATGCGATCTCGGTTTTGGCCGGCGAGATTGATTTTTCATTACTTATCTTTGGGCCAATTTCAGTGATTCTTGTTGTTTTAAAATATTCCCTTGGTCTATTTTCTTGTAGCCATTTTCATAGATTTTTGTAAATTTTTTATAGCCATCAAAACTGCCTCTCTTTTGGGTCTTAACTGCCCTGTTCAAGAACTCAGCATATGCTGAGTTTTCTCAGTGAGTTGCAGATCTTGCAACAAGCTCATCAGAGCTTGTTAGGGTCTGTTCTTTGGTTTAGAAGGACTTGGCCAGGTCTTGATTGAGTCTCTTCTTTTGTTTTCTTGTTTCCAGCTGATTTCTATGCTTATTTTTAAGCCAAAACATGCCACCCTTCTCACTGTTTTTGGCTTAAAGCTCATAATCATCAAATCATTGCAACTTGATAACCAGAGGTTATTGCTTGTTGAAACTTGTTCCATTTTAGTTCTTTTAGTATTTCATAGCTTTTGTTTTGGGTTGGTGGCCTTTGGATTCCATTTGCTTATTCTAGTGCTTATTTCAATAAGCATTTGTGCTTCAGTTGCAATTTCTCCACACAACCCCATGTTTTTCCATTTTTCTAGCTTCCTAATATTATTTTAGACTTTTCCTGAAATTTTCAGATTTTTCCAAGCTTGTTTGCTATTTTTCTTAATTTAAATTAGTTTTAAGCATTTTAATTAGCTTTAAATACAAAAATTAAGAAAAGGTTCAAAAAATAATTTTTCAATTTTCTTAGGTTTAGATAAATATAAAAAGTAAAAAAGTAATTTTCCAGATTTTTCATAGTTTATTTTGTGATTTTAGTAATTTAATTAGTTTTTAATAGTTTAAAATTCATAAAAAATACAAAAATAATCAGAAAAATACAAAAATAGTTTTGAAAATTCTATTTTGATATTTTAGACTTTTCCATTTCATAATTTTATTTTTCTAGCTTAATTTCCTATTTTCTTTCATTTTAGGTAATTATTAAATAGTTAAAAATAGTTTTTAATTAATAATAATTAATTAAATAGTCATAAAAATAATTTTCTTTTTCCAAATATTTTCTTTTATCATTAGGGTTGTAAAAATGTATTTTTCATATTTTTAGGACTTTTATTTCTTAGATTTCACTTTTTATTTTGTGCGTTTACGTAATTTTTATTTAAACGTAAGTTTTTAGTTTTAAGTTTTAAACGTTCATCATTTTAAATATAGTGATAGCGTTTATTTAATAGATTTTATCTTTTAACTTTCTTTAATTTGCATTTAAGCCCTCGTAGTTTATGGGCTTTTTCGTAGTTATAATCATTATCAAATCCTTTTTCATTCAAATCTCTCGATCACTTTCGTTTGACTATTCTCGCATGACTCGTTGGGACTTAACGACTGGGAAACACTATACTCTCCGATCTTCATTGCATTGGTGCTTAAACTGTTTTAAGTCTCTTCTGATTGGCCATTCATGGTGGTCACTGCGTGAGAAAACTTGTGGTTTGCACGCATCACCCGCCAAGCCAATTGACCCCTGTTTTTGACCCCTTCCACAATAATAGACCCCGATCAACTCTTATGGTCAAACAAACACACCCCTTTTCCCGCCTATCTCCTTCCTCCCACCGCTTTTATCGCAAACACTTAACCTCACCATCCTCCATTTCGACCTTCTACTCTCCTTATCCCCCACCTCAACAACCAAACAAGAAACATTTAATGCCTCCCTTCCCCATGCACTCAACCTCCCACTGGCAAAAATAACTTTGGCGCCAAAATTCAATCAAACGGCCATTATTGCCTCAAGTGATCCAATGGTCCAGGATTAAAGTGGGAATTGCTCAGAGGTCAAGTGGGAAGAATTTCACATATAAATAAAGGAAAGAGAAGCTAGAGAAGAGTAGTACTTAGTTTTATTTTTCACATATATGTCGTTTTTAATATTAAAGTTTTAGTATAAGTATCAATCTGTAATCTTTTGTTTCTATGTACTAAACTCAAGCTGTTTTATCAATATAATTTGCTTTCAAGTATCAATTCAAAGTTTTGTTATAGTTTCAAGTTCTTATGCTCACTGTTGAAAAATTCAGTTTCAATCTCTTATAATCAATGCTCCAAGTATCTTTATTTTACTTCAAATAAGCTTATTTAAGTTGTTTATAGCTTTGAGTAAGCTTATAATTCGATTCAATCAAAATTGGTGTTTGGTCAACAAAAGTCAAAATGAGAAGAGATTTTGGTTAGCGAGGCATGGAAGTAGATTTGGGTTGATGCGGTGTTGGATATGGGTTGATAATTGGTTTAGGATAGTGGTTACTGTCTTGTTTGGCAAGCCATTGTGGTGGGACTTTTGTAAGTGTTTGAATATTATTTGTCTCGCCATATTTGCATTAATAATTTAGGAGCTATTTGATAATTGTAGTATTGTTAATTGTGTCATATAAGTAGTTTAGATCTGTTCTAGTATAAATCATAGCTTGGATTTGAGTATTAATTAGAGTGTTAGCAAAATCAGTAGAATAAGTGGTGTTTGGATTTTCTAGCAAAACTGAGATTAAGGGTATTTCAGTGGTTAACACTAGTTTCTTTAGTCTTACTTAGGTGTGATAAAGTCACTTTGGTCACTCATTTGCACCCTAAAATAGCCAAAGTCAAATTTGCATTAAATCTGTCCTAGTGATCACATTTGCTTGAATCAGTTGGTCAAAATGAGTATGTAGGTTTACATTACATAGAGATAGCTTGCGTAGTTTCATTTCATCACAAAACATCATATTCGGTTCATAAAATTGAATCAAAACTTAATTTGGTCAACTTTTCAAAACTGTTTCAAAAGTCGAAAAAAGTGAAAAACCGGCCACCCAATCTTGGGTGATTTTAATTGATTCATTATGGAACAATTCTAGTGAAACTTTGGTTTAAAAACTTCAAGCTGGTCAAGATTTGAAAAATGATTTTGTAGATTTTAGTGATTTTGTACAAGCTCTTAAATAGCTTGTCAAGAAGAGCAAAGTGCACAATGCACCGACTCGATGAATCTGAGTCTGCAGACAGTGTTGTCTGAGCTTGTCACAAGCTCAATAGAGCTTATCTTGGTGCGAATCTTGGTTTATAAGTAGCTAGCCAGGTCTCCTTCGTGTTCCAACATCCGGTTTTGAGTTCCATCTTATTTGAGTAGCTTAATTTCAAGCTACAAAGTAGTAACTAAAATATGTTTTTGCACTTAATTGCAAATCCTCAAATCTGCTTAGTTTGCATTTCAGAGGTTTAGGCTAGTTGATATTAGTTGCTTTTAGTATTTTTAGCATATTATAGCACGTGATCATTTGGTTCTCTGTTGGTACCTTTAGCTTATTTTGAGTCTTATTTAAGCGGTTTCACTGCTGACTTCATATTCTCTCACATAAGCCATTGTTTTACATTTTTCACATTTAGAATATTATTTTAGACTTTTCTTGAATTTTTCATATTTTTCCAAAGACTTTGCTATTTTTCCTCATTTAAATCGGTTTTAAGCCTTTTAATTAGCTTTTATAGCAATAAAATCGTAAAAGCTTCAAAAAATAAGTTTTCATTTTTCCTAGGATAATATAAATATAAAAAGCAAAAAATAATTTTTCCAGATTTTTCTTAGTTTAATTTGTAATTTTAGCAATTTAATTAGTTTCAAATAGTTTTTAATTCATATAAAATAGAAAAATAATCAGAAAAATACAAAATTAGTTTTGAAAATTCTCTTTAGTCATTTAGATTTTTCTAAGTCATAATTTCATTTTTCTAGCTTTATTTCATATTTTCTTATATTTTAGGGTATTATTAAATAGGTAAAAATAGTTTTTAATTAATAATAATTAAATAAATAGTCATAAAAATAATTTTCTTTTTCTAAAATTTTTCTCTTATCATTAGGTTTGTAAAAATGTCATTTTTATATTTTTAGGATTAATATTGTTTCAGTTTCACATTTTCTTTTGTACGTTACGTAGTTTTTTTAATTTAAAGAAAAATCAAAAACATCAATTTAAAAATAGTGATAGCGTTTATTTAATATAATTTATCTTTTTAATTTTCTTTAATTTGCATTTAAGCCCCTGTAATTTATAAACTTTTTCTTTAGTTATAATCAATCATACCCCTTTTCCGTTCAAATTCTCTCGATCACTATTCGTTTGATTATTAATCGCACAGCTCGTTGGGACTTAACGACCTTGGGAAACACTACACTCCTCTTGATCTTCATTGCATTGGTTTGGTCGTCGGCTTTTATTACGGTTGACCATTCACAAATGGTGAACGTGTGATAAAACACGGCGGTTCGAATCGATCAAATTTTTGGCGCGTTCTTGGGAGATGTGCTAATTATCTTACATTTAGCAGATTAGTGATTTGAATATTCACTCCTTGTTCATACCATCCATCTATATCTATATATATATTTTCTTATAAAAATTCAAAAACCCAAAACATCTCGAAACATATAAAACACAAAAATATTTTCCTTTTGTTTCTACATATGTATAAAACCATAAAACTCAAAAGATTCTTCTTTTCCCATTTTCATAATTCCTTCCTTTACTCCGAGATTCCTTAGAGTTAACTCTAGTGCATGCGCACTCGTTCTTCTAGATCATTGAGTCCTTTACGTGATCTAGCAGAAATTCCTAGAAGACGCTCGTGAGCGTCGCCCAAATAGTCGAACCCGAGATTCGTACTATTTCAAGCAACAATATGGCGAACGAACGAACTATGGTGAAATGCTCCGTGCACCCACCGAGGGTTATGGAGATGCCATCGTTTACCGGTAATCAATTCGATCACTTGAATTGAAGACACATTTGATCACACTTGTGTCTACGAATCAATTCCACGGGTTTGATCGAGAAGACCCGTATGCACACATCCGTTGGTTTAACAAATTGACCTCAACTATCAATTTCAAGGATGTGCCACAAAAAGTAATCAAGTTGATGCTATTTCCATTCTCACTTGAGGGACAGCCGGTTGGTGGAAAAAGAACCCCCGATCTATCGAAACTTGGGAGGATCTTGTTCAAAAGTTTGTCAATTATTTCTTTCCTCCATCAAAGACGACTAATCTTAAAAATGAAATTTCGGATTTTGTCAAAATTTCGATAAAAACTTTGGAGAGGCATGGAGAGATTCAAAGATCTCCTCAGAAATGCCCCATCATGAATTCACGGAGCTTCAACAAGTTAATATCTTTTATAATGGGTTGAGCGGTAACGATCAAGATTCTTTGAATGCACATGGCGGTGGCAATATCTTGAATCGTAAGCCTAAAGATGTGATTGAGATTTGCGAGCAAAATCAAAAGTTCCTATTTCTCGCAACAAAGTCAATATTCGAACACTCCCGCTTCTTCATCCAAGAACTCTTACGAGTTAGCGACTCCGATAGCCGCTCTAACGGACGTCATCCGTTGTATGATGAAAGAGGTAAAGGAAATCAAAAGCGAAATTCATAAGCGGAACCAATCAAAGCCGTAAACAAGGTGTGTGAAACTTGTAGTGGTCCCACGCGTATTATGATTGTCAAGCAACCGATGATTCTTTTACCAAGCTCCCGTAGCAGTAAACCACAATCAATACCGACCACAAGTGATCCTCACTACGTGCACCTAGCAAGATGACACCACACGGTTTTCCTCCTGCAAAACCATGGCAATCCAAATCTCTTTGTTCCGAATCAAGGACAAAACTTCAATAACTCTCAAAATTTCAATCAAAAGCGGAACAATTTCAATCAACCATATCAAGCTCCTAATCGGCAAAGTTATCAACAACCTTCTCAAGCTCCCCGCCAAATGACTTCATGAAAATTACCGAGTCAAGCATCGTTCAATGCAAACTCGGATCAATAACATGAGAGTTGAGCTAAAAGGAAATTGATACCACAATGTCTCGCCGAGACAAATGAGTTAAAGAATATGATGAGCGGTTTCATGAACATGAATATGAACAAAGCTTCATCATCTTGGAGGACTCCCAAGCAATACGATTCCAAATCCCAATGCCGAGTTGAAAGCCGTCACCACTCGTAGTGGTAAGGCGACAATGGACCTTCGACTCAATGCCTCCTCCACCAAGAGCAATGAGTCAAGTTACCAAGGATACAACGGATAAGGTGCATTTCAAGCCCACGGCATCAAGACACGTCCCACCTTGGTAGTCAAGCTTTAAGTCCGGAACCGAAGTTCGAAGACAAATTCGAGCCGAAATGACTTCCATCCGGCTCAAAAGTCTAGTCGACTTCCTTACCCATCAAGAATGCATGATGAGAAGCTCAAAGACAAAACCAAAGAGCAAATGGAAATTTTTTCCAAATTTGCAATGAAGCGCACTTTGACATAAGCTTCGTTGATGCTCTCGTTCTAATGCCCAAATTTGCATCCACGCTTAAAGGCTTCTTGAGCAACAAAGATAAGTTATCCGAGATGGCTAAAACCCTCTCAATGAGCAATGCTCGGCGGTCCTTCTCAAGAAGCTTCCCAAAAGCTTCCCAAAAAGCTTGAAGACCCCGGCGATTTTTAATCCGTGTGATTTCTTGGGGATGGTTCAATGCTCCGCCTTGGCCGATCTTGGCGGTAGCATTAACCTCATGCCACTCTCGGTATGGAAGAAACATCTCTTCCTAAACTTACATCCACTTGTATGACACTCGAGCTAGCGAGATCGCACCATAACTCGTCCACTTGGAATAGCCGAGGATGTCGTGGTGAAAGTAGGAAAGTTTCACTTTCCTACCGACTTTGTTGTAGTAAATTTGATGCGGATCTTAGAGTTCCCTCATCTTGGGAGAGCTTTCTTGAGAAGCAGTCGTGCTCGATTGATGTATTCTTTGAAGAATTGACAATACGGGTTGACAACGAAGAACTCACGTTTAATATCAACCAAAACTCCAAACCTCTATCCAAACAGTGTTGCCACAATTGATCAAAAATCGAAAGAATGCAACACTCTCAAATTTCACGGTTAAGAGGAGTCACCCAAAACGTCTTTGAGTTAAAAGCTTTGAAAATCAACCCCGGTTCAAACAAATGGTTTGAAAGTTGTACCGAGAAGTCAAGAGTGTTCTTGATGATGATGATCTAGAATCGAAGACTTTATCGGAAGTGGTGGAAATTGCTAGCTCTAAGAGCACACCACTTGTCCCACCTCAGGAATTAGTTTATCGTGTCGAGTTTGTTAACTCGTGGATGAAACCAAACTCTCTTCGGTTTCATCCGAATTGGATGATGATGTTTGTGATCCAATGGGAGACATTCTTCCCATTGAAGAATTGCTCAAAATGATCCATCATCTCCGAGTCTTATTATTCCCGACTCTTCCATCCCTTCTCTCACCCCCGATGAGGAAGATGACAACTTTTGGAATGAAGTCGATGCCTTTCTTAGTGATGAGTCGATTCCAACAGAATCGATAATACTACTTTGATCCGGAAGGGACATCCTTTTTCGGAAAATCATTGATTGAAGAACAGTTTCCTACCCTCCTCCGGACATCTTATTGACAATCACCATATAAGCTTCAAATTTAAGCTTAAAAATGTCAAAAATGGTGATTTGCTTCTTTCGATGAGGAATGGACATGCATTCTCATGCACATCTTTATTCCATTCTTCACAGATGGTGTGGTTGCTCTTTCCTTTTCTCTTTCGGAATGAGGACACTATCTTTGACCCGGTATCATCCCTTATAGATTCTACTATTAACAATACCGCGGTCGTATCTCGTCGGTGTGGAACTTTCGATGTTCATATGTTTATTAACACCGTGAGCGAAAGTCCGATCGAGATTGGTTTTCCACGTTGTTTCCCATGAACCAATGAATGCGGGGATCGAGTCAAGCTAGCGACTGGAAATCAAAAACAAGAGCACACTATATGGGTTTTCACCCATATTTCGACTTCTTTCTATTTTCTATCACTCCTAATGTGGGCGGTTGCCCCCAACATTGTATATAAGTTTTATCAAAATATATATATATATATATATATATATATATATATATATATATATATATATATATATATATATATATATATATATATATATATATATATATATATATATATATATATATATATATATATATATATATATATATATATATATATATATATATATATCTTCCAAATAATGGCCGTAGTATTTCCTTTTCGTTCTATGTTTCGGCATAACCGTAGGTACTTTGAATATTGAGGCAATATTCATTTCTAGTGTGGGGGATTCTCACAATTTTATCATGTAATTATACGCCTAATTCCCCATTTTGGCCAAAATTTTTTTTGGAGTAAGTGTTACGCACTTACTCGACTTATGGTTATCGATCCGCCATGTCTAATACACAAAAGGATTGGCTAATCCAGAGCAAACGGCTCTTGGTAAAGATATCTCAAATCCTGTTTGACTTGCAATTTGCCCAAAATTGTATGGTATTCAACTCACCATATCTTTAATTAGTGAAGAGTTGGCTAGCCCGCAAGTTTATGACTTGTGGTAAAGGCGATGGAAAACCATAATTGTAATCACTCACCAAAGATAGTATGTATTATCTAAGAGTTGGCTAGTCCGAAGCAAGCGGCTTCGGTAAAGACAAATCAAATCCGTTGGAAGTCGGTGATTTGCTCAAAATCATTTGGTTATCGGTGTACCAAGGTTCTTACTTGAACTGAAACATTTGGCTACTCCAAGTAATGGCTATTGGTAAAGAGATTCAAATCCATTAAGTTTTCTCAAAAGATTGCTAGGGACTAGCAATAGTTTAGTGTGGGGATTGACGAGTGTGTAAATACTCATCATTTTGGTCAAATCAAGCGCAAAACATTTAAAATGCTCGAAATGCATCAAAAATCGAAAATATCTCAAAATTGCATTTTATATGTTTCGGATGCAAAATGTTTAAAATCGGATGAAAAATGAGCTAAGTTTGCATAATTGGCGGTTCAGTCCCCAAGTTTTCAAAAGTTGTCGAAATAGTCCCCGAGCACTTATTTCAAAGAAAAGTCACCAAAGGTCCTTTTAAAATCATAAGTTGTCAAAATTAGTCCTTTGGTGAAAAATATCAAAAGTTTTGAGAAATTACAAGTTTGGTCCTTCAAGTTTAAAATTGGCAAAATAGTCCTTGGCAAAAGTGACCCTTGAAACAACTTTGAGATATTGGCAGATTTGGTCCCTTGTACTTTCAGAAATTGCAAAACAAGTCCTTGTATTAATAACCAAGCCCTAAACCTTTGAACCCTTTGGACAATTTGGACCCCTGCCAAGCCAATTGACCCCCTGTTTTTGACCCCTTCCACAATAATAGACCCCGGTCAACTCTTATGGTCAAACAAACACACCCCCTTTTCCCGCCTATCTCCTTCCTCCCACCTGCTTGCCTGCAAACACTCAACCTCACCATCCCTCCAGCTCAACCTTCCACTCTCCTTATCCCCCCACCTCAACAACCAAACAAGAAACATTTAATGCCTCCCTCCCCTTGCACTCAACCCCCCACTGGCAAAAATAACTTTGGCGCCAAAATTCAATCAAACGGCCATTATTGCCTCAAGTGATCCAATGGTCCAGGATTAAAGTGGGAATTGCTCAGAGGTCAGGTGGGAAGAATTTCACATATAAATAAAGGAAAGAGAAGCTAGAGAAGAGTAGTACTTAGTTTTATTTTTCACATATATGTCGTTTTTAATATTAATGTTTTAGTATAAGTATCAATCTGTAATCTTTTGTTTCTATGTACTAAACTCAAGCTGTTTTATCAATATAATCTGCTTTCAAGTATAATTTCAAAGTTTTGTTATAGTTTCAAGTTCTTATGCTCACTGTTGAAAAATTCAGTTTCAATCTCTTATAATCAATGCTCCAAGTAGCTTTATTTTACTTCAAATAAGCTTATTTAAGCTGTTTATAGCTTTGAGTAAGCTTATAATTCAGTTTCAATCAAAATTGGTGTTTGGTCAACAAAAGTCAAACTGAGAGGAGATTTTGGTTAAGCGGGCATGGAAGTAGATTTGGGTTGATGCGGTGTTGGATATGGGTTGATAATTGGTTTAGGATAGTGGTTACTGTCTTGTTTGGCAACCATTGTGGTGGGACTTTTGTAAGTGTTTGAATATTATTTGAGTCGCCATATTTGCATTAATAATTTAGGAGCTATTTGATAATTGTAGTATTGTTAATTGTGTCATATAAGTAGTTTAGATCTGTTCTAGTATAAATCATAGCTTGGATTTGAGTATTAATTAGAGTGTTAGCAAAATCAGTAGAATAAGTGGTGTTTGGATTTTCTAGCAAAATTGAGATTAAGGGTATTTCAGTGGTTAACACTAGTTTCTTTAGTCTTACTTAGGTGTGATAAAGTCACTTTGGTCACTTATTTGCACCCTAAAATAGCCAAAGTCAAATTTGCATTAAATCTGTCCTAGTGATCACATTTGCTTGAATCAGTTGGTCAAAATGAGTATGTAGGTTTACATTACATAGAGATAGCTTCGATGGTTTCATTTCATCACAAAACATCATATTCGGTTCATAAAATTGAATCAAAACTCAATTTGGTCAACCTTTCAAAATTGTTTGAAAGTCGAAAAAAAAGTGAAAACCGGTTTTGACCCAATCTTGGGTGATTTTAATTGATTCATTACTCGAACAATTCAAGGAAACTTTGGTTTTAAAAACTTCAAGCTGGTCAAGATTTGAAAAATGATTTTGTAGATTTTAGTGATTTTGTACAAGCTCTTAAATAGCTTGTCAAGAAGGGCAGTGCCACATGACCGACTCGATGAATCTTGAGTCTCGCGACAGTGTTGTCTGAGCTTGTCACAAGCTCAATAGAGCTTATCTTGGTCTCGAATCTTGGTTTATAAGTAGCTAGCCGGGTCTCCTTCAGTTCCAACATCGGTTTTGAGTTCCATCTTATTTGAGTAGCTTAATTTCAAGCTACAAAGTAGTAACTAAAAATATGTTTTGCACTTAATCAAATCCTCAAATCTGTTTAGTTTGCATTTAGAGGTTTAGGCTAGTTGATATTAGTTGCTTTTTAGTATTTTTAGCATATTATAGCTTCGTGATCATTTGGTTCTCTGTTGGTACCTTTAGCTTATTTTGAGTCTTATTACTTAAGCAGTTTCACTGCAGACTTCATATTCTCTCACATAAGCCCTTTGTTTTTACATTTTCACAGATTTAGAATATTATTTTAGACTTTTCTTGAATTTTTCATATTTTTCCAGCACTTTGCTATTTTTCCTCATTTAAATCAGTTTTTAAGCCTTTTTAATTAGCTTTTATAGCAATAAAATCAGAAAAGCTTCAAAAAAATAAGTTTTCATTTTTCCTAGGATAATATAAATATAAAAAGCAAAAAAATAATTTTTCCAGATTTTTCTTAGTTTAATTTGTAATTTTTAGCAATTTAATTAGTTTCAAATAGTTTTTAATTCATATAAAATAGAAAAATAATCAGAAAAATACAAAATTAGTTTTGAAAATTCTCTTTAGTTATTTTAGATTTTTCTAAGTCATAATTTTATTTTTCTAGCTTTATTTCATATTTTCTTATATTTTAGGGTATTATTAAATAGGTAAAAATAGTTTTTAATTAATAATAATTAAATAAATAGTCATAAAAATAATTTTCTTTTTCTAAAATTTTCTCTTATCATTAGGTTTGTAAAATGTCATTTTATATTTTAGGATTAATATTGTTTCAGTTTCACATTTTCTTTTTATGCGTTCGTAGTTTTTTAATTTAAAGAAAATCAAAACATCAATTTAAAAATAGTGATAGCGTTTATTTAATATAATTTATCTTTTAATTTTCTTTAATTTGCATTTAAGCCCTGTAATTTATAAACTTTTCTTTAGTTATAATCAATCATACCCTTTTCCGTTCAAATTCTCTCGATCACTATTCGTTTGATTATTCATCGCATGTACTCGTTGGGACTTAACGACTGGGAAACACTACTCCTCTTGATCTTCATTGTATTGGTTTCAGGCTGTCTGGCTTTTATTACGGTTGACCATTCACAAGTGGTCGACTTGTGTGATAAAACACAGCGGTTTGAGTCGATCACCCAGGCGATTTTAGAAAAATCTTGTATGAATCTACGATAGAAACCGCATGACCTAAAAACTCCTAATACCTTTGACGGTAGTAGGATGAGGCAATTAGCAATAACATCGACTTTTGCTCTATCTACCTCAATCCGCTTTTTGAAATCTTATGGCCAAGGACTATGCCTTCTTTGACCATAAAGTGGCTCTTCTCCCAATTTAGACAAAGATTGGTGTCTTCACACCGTTTGAGCATTTTATCTAGATGGGAGACATGTTTGAAACGAGTCCCCAATGACCGAGAAGTCATCCATAAACACCTCCATTGTTTCCCGATCATGTCGTGGAATATGGCCATCATACATCGTTGGAGCGTGCGGAGCATTACATAAGCCAAAAGGCATACGTCTATAGGCAAAAGTTCCGTATGGGCGGTGAATGTAGTCTTCTCTTGATCCCGTGGATCAATGGGAATCTGAAAATACCCGAGAAACCATCAAGGAAACAATAGTATTCATTCCCTGCTAATCTCTCAAGCATTTGGTCCATGAAGAGTAGAGGAAAATGGTCTTTACGAGTGGCGTCATTCAACTACGATAGTCAATGCACACACGCCATCCTGTTACCGGCCGAGTTGGAATTAACTCGCTTTCTTCATTTGTGACAACAGTAATGCCACCCTTTTAGGAACACGGTGAATTGGGCTAACCCAAGGACTATCCGAGATCGGGTAAATTAATCCCGCATCAAGAAGTTTAATAACTTCTGTTTGATAACATCATGGATTTTGGATTTACTCTTCTCGATGTTGAACTGCTGGTTTGAAGTCATCCTCCATCAAGATTTTGTGAGTACAAAACTCGGGGTTGATACCGCTTAATGTCGGAGAGTTTCCAAGCAATTGCTTGCTTGTGTGATTTCAAGACCTTTATGATAGCAACTTTTCATCTTTACTCAAATCTCGAGCAAAAATGACGGTAATTTATCATCACCCTCAAGAAATGCATACTCGAGATGAGGTGGTAAGTCCTTAAGTTCGACTTTGAAATTCTTGATTTCTCAATGACTTGACTTCCTTGTTATGAAGCTTGGCGGGAGGGATTGGAGATGGATCATCATTAAGCAACTTCTCAATGAGAAGTATGTCCCCTCGATGTCGATGGGAGCGTGATCAATTTCCCATGGGCAGAATCACTAGACAAGTATGCTTCAATCTCTTCCAAGATGAAGTCACTTTCCTCAAACGGAGTGAGAGAAGGAGTAGAATTGGCAATGATGGGTTGAGATGAATGAGTGAGATTATCACTCAAGAATTATGATCATAACCAAGAACTTCTTGAGAGTACTCTTGTAGCAACATCAATGATATCTATTCGGTTAACCGACTCGGAATCATAGTTTGCGGAGTACCTCAAGTTTGATCAAGGTTAAAGGTGACAACTTCATTACCTACACGTAATGTGATTTCTTGCTCAAATACATCAATGAGAGCACGGCCCATTCTCGTGAATCCTCGTCCAACAATGAGAGGAACCCGATGATCGACATCAAGTCAACAACCACAAAGTCGGTGGAAAATGGAACTTTCCTACTTTGACAAATCGTCCTCGAAATGCCAAGAGGACGGGATATTGTACGATCTGCAAGCTCGAGAGTCATGCATGTAGGAGTAAGTTCGGAAGAGAAAGTTTCTTCCATCTTGAATAAGGCATCGATTGATGCTTGAACCAAGATCGGCTAAGGCAAAGCATTGACCATTCACGAAATACACAAGGTAAGAGAAATTTTCCGGGATCTCCAAGCTTTTCGGAAGCTTCTTCAAGATAGCTCACGGGTTCTCGATTCGAGGAGTTTCGACCATTTCAAACGACTTTTCCTTGTTGCTTAACATGTGTTTGAGAGTTGATGCAAACTTGGGCATCGAGATGATAGCATCCGCAAAGCTTATGTCAAAATGTAGTTCTTGGAAAATTTGAAAAAATTGTCCATTTGATGGTAGCTTTTTTCGGAGCTTTGCTCATTCAAACGTGATGGGTAAGGAATAGAAGATTTGGATTGGGGTTTTCAACGGAGCTACAGGAGGTTCAAAAACAACTCTGGATTGGATTTGGGTTTCGGACAACTTGAGGATGGACATTGTTGGTACCTCCGTTATTAGTAGGAAGTTCCTTGTCCTTTGTTGCCTCGGGTTCACTTTCCACTACCTTCGGAGAGAAGAAGAAGAGGTAGTAGGAATAGCGGGTTAATTGTATGAAACACCACTTGGTTGTGACCGCCTTTGCATCGCCCCTCGGGTTAGCGATCGTGTTGCTCGGAAGTTTTCTGAGCCCGAGGGTTGATCATTTAAAGACTTCTTTAGATCATCCGATCGTGACCAACAACCTGCTCATTTCATCTTGGGATTTCATGAATTGCTTCAATAACTCATCGGATGATGGTACTGGAGGATGTGGAGGAAATTTTGAGGTCGTATGTTTTGATTATGACCTTGTTGTTGAAAATTCCTTGGTTAGGATTCACGTTTCCACGAAATTGATTCCTCGATTAAAATTGTTTTGATTAAGGTTTCCTTGATGTTGGAAACCTTGATTTGGTCCGGGATAGAAATTACCTTGGTTTTGATAACCTTGGTTCATTCTAGGTTGGTTCGATTCGGTTTTGTATGTTAGGATCGATTAAAACCGGTGGTGCACGATAAGTATTAGCTCGGTAGTTTGGTTCATTTTGAGGACGGTATTGATTACCTCCTTGATTTGAAGTACCGCTATATCATTGGCTTCAAACGGACTACCATCGATGGCGATGACAATTGTAGTATGCATGAGGCCACCACAAGTAACACAAACTTCAACTTTCTTCACTTCACCATGTGATGGTGTGCGTGAAAGTGACTTTCTTTGGTTTGCAAGAACCAAAGCTCGAACAATATCCGTGAGTTTGTCAATCTTAGCATCGGTGCTAGATGTACTCACGGAGATGCGATAGAAGGTCCAAGATTCGATCGAGGCGATATGTCTTTGTTCGGAAAGAACGGACACGGGACTTGTTTTCAATGATTTGCAAGGCTTCTTTTGTGGTCTTGCTCAGAAATTACCTCCAGCGGAGGCATTTAGAGAGTCTTGGTCAACTTGTCTCGGACCATTGTAGAAAGTATCCATTTGCATTAACTCGGTAAAACCATGATGCGGACACTTGCGGAGCAATTCTTTGTAACGATCCCATGCCTCACCGAATGATTCATCAAATCTTTGAGAAAATTTCATTATCTCATTCTTAAGACTTGTAGTTCGGGATGGAGGATAGAATTAGTTAACAAACTTAGTGACTAAATCCTCCCATGTCTTAATGGAACAAGGGGTTGTTTCTCAAGCCAATTCGGGCTTGTCCTCTAGAGAAAATGGGAGCGAAGAAGCTTAATTGCTTCATGTGGGACATTCTTGTATTTGATGGTTGATGCAATCTTGTTGAACCATCGAATATGTGCATGAGGATCATCCGCTCAAAACCATAAAATTGGCTTTGGGTTACAAGATTAAGCAACCGGTTTTGAGCTCGAAGGTATCGACCACGATGGTGGGACAATAATGGCATCTCCGTAACCCTCGATGGGTGCTTGGAGAAGCTCATTCATCGGTTTGTCTTACGCCATTCTGACGGTGGTTGTGCTAGGCGTTCCTCGATCGCGGTGATGGAGCGAACGCCCCTCGTCTCACGAGGAATATTTGCAAGCTCAGAAAGTGGACTTGTAGAATCGGAAGAATGAGTGCGCATGCACTAAGTATAAAAATCAGCCAAAACAAATGCGAGGCAAAACGACAAGTGAACTTAAACCAATAATCACAAATGAAATGGCTTCTTTGAAAAAGGTACCCCAAATCACAAGGACACAAAGGCAAGTTTTAAATCTTTTGTTCGGGAACTTATTAATGTTCACACCCCGGTTGGTAGGTGTCTTGCCTTGATTTGCGGTGGTTGATTTTATGTATTAATTAAGTACCACCGAAAAGACGTAGGTATAGATTTGTGCTAAGGGTTTAAAAACTTTTGGACAATATTTTGGAATCGTCTCGTTTAACCAAATCGTATCTCTTTAAGAATCACCTTAAAAGAAACACAAGCTAGAAAACGTTACGATTGTTTTGTTGTTTTATATTTTGTTTGGTGTTGTTAACACTTTAGGAAAAGTGTTAATGAACTTTTTGATTTATGATAACTTTACAAAAAAAACTGTTAACAAAAGGTGGTATATGTGCAAGTACGGGTCTGAGAATGCTTAAAAACACGCTAAAGCCTCCCCGGCAGCGACGCCAAAATTTGATTGAGCTCCAGACAGTCAGGTTTTATCACACAAGCTAACCACTTGTGAATGGTCAACCGTAATAAAAGTCCAAACAGTCTAGAACTAAATGCAATTAAGATCTGGAGAATATAGTGGATTCCCGGGTCGTTAAGTCCCACGGAGACTTAATGGTGTTTGAACAAATTCAGATGTCGAATAATCACTAAGGATAGTGATCAGTAAGGATTTTGGAATATTTATACCTAAAGAAAAAGTTTTGTAAATTACAGGGGCTTAAATGCAAATTAAAGAAAATTAAAAAGCTAAATTATATTAAATAAACGCTATCACTATATTTAAAATGATGTTTTTCTATGATTTATAAAACAAAATAACTTAAATAAACTATTTTAATTAAAACGTAAGCTTAAATTATCTAAAAACGTGACTTAAAATGAAAACGTGCGTTTATGTAAAAATTACGCGAGTGCGCAAGAAAAAACGTAAAATTTGTGAAAGAGTGTAAAAACAATTTTCTTACTTAATATATGACAAAAGAAAATTTTAGAAAAAAGATTTATATTTTTTTGACTTTTATATTTTTTATTATGAATTAAATATTATTTTAGACTAATTAAATGATTAAAAATACTAAAACTATTAAGAAAAATCTGAAACTTTTTTGTAAAATACTTTATACTAATACAAAGCTAAGAAAAATACAAAAGTTGAAAAAACTTGTTTTAATAAGCTAGAAATAAGCTAATGAACTCGTATAAGCTAAACTGGAAAACAAAGGTTATATATTAAAACGTGCAAAGTTATACCAGTCAAAGACCCAAGGGCAGTTGGTATGGTGTGTGTGTGGTGAGCTGGGTGGCCAGGGTTCGAATCCCAGCACTGGCTTTTTGCAAAATATTATTTTTTTGGACTTTTTCCTTTTAAAACTAAATAAGCACACTTAGATAAGCAAATTATAAAGCGCAACTTTTATGAAAACAACTAATAAGCTCGGTTTGAGCTTATTTTTCTTAATGATTGAACAAGAATTGGAAATAAGCAAAGTATTAAGCCAAGTGGCCAATAAGCTATTCAATAAGCAAAAGAAAACTGGAAATAAGCTAAATAACTTGTAATAAGCTAAATTAACAACTGAAAAAGCACATTTAATAAGAAATAAGTACTGAACAATATCAAATAAGCTTAAACTTAACTGGTTGCACAGGACACTTTTTTAGTTTCTAGGCAACTTTAAGCTTATATTTAAGCACTGAAATAAGCTAAGAAATGAAAATAAGCACTGTAACTAATAAGTTGACCAACTCAGCTTTCCAAAAAGCTAAAGCTCTCCTGTGGTGATGACTAATGAGCTTATGGTGAGCTTGAGAAAAAGCGGTAAACATCGAGTAATGACTCGGTATATCTCGAATCAAATGGGACAAACTAAAGCTATGTGACCTTTTAAATAAGTCGCAAAATGAAATATTAAGCTTGGGACTTAAAGATAGCTAGGTTAGCTTCTCAAAAGCTAAGATTCAAAAGCGATTCTCACTAATAAGCTCTGTGTGAGCTTATTAAAATGAGCGAATCACACAAACTCCCTTGCACGAGGCACTTTTTAAAACAGGTGATCAAAATAAGCTAAGAAATAAGCCATTTAAAAGCTGAACTAGAAATTATAAAAAATATTTTTAGGAAGATGAGCAACTAGATTTTAATAACCTAAAAGCTTAAATCTTGAAAGCTAATAATAAGTCCTATAGAAAAGTTTCTAGTTTATTCAAAAACGACTAAGCTTGAAATTTGACTTTTTAAAATGAACTAAAAGGTTGACTTTTATGAACTTGTGATCAAATCTACACACTGATTATGATGAATTAAGGTGGATTAAGATTGATTTGATCAACAATGATAACTTATGAACACAAAACCATGATTATGGAACATGGATATCAAACAGACAATAATCAAGATGAGGTTAAAATCTATTTTGACTTTTTACTAAATAAGCACCGGTTTTTATGGTTGATCACGAGATATTAAGTACTTATATGACAAAGAACAATAACAAGAAACAACACAATTAACCTCTACTGTGCTTAACTAAGCAAATCCAAACACCACTTAACTTAACTGCTTTTGATGTTTTAAGCACTAAAGCAGATTTTCGGACCAAGAAATCAATTGATTAACTTATACTAACTATTATTAGGCGAATCAAACCGAAATTAACGGACTTTAAACACATAAACTATGAAATGCAAATTTTGAGCAATTGCTTACAAAATGAGTCCAAGCATAGAACTGAGAACCAAAAGCCAAGGACACACCCTATAGCTTCCCAAGAAGCTCTAAACCCAAGGGCAATCCTGTATTTACCCTGCTCCAGCTGTGATTATCATTTCTTGTGATTTTTGATTTTTCACTGATTTTTTTGGTATTTTCTTGTATTTTTGCTTTTTGCTTCTAAACTGATTTTAATGGGTTTCTAATAGCTTAAATAAGCTATATAGAGCTTATATTAGCTTATGAGTCCTTACCAACAACTAATAACAACATTTAGCTAATATGAGATTTTTGACATGAAAATTGCATAACCGAGAATGATACTAAAACTTGAAATTGATTGCTTAAAAAGTTGTATAATACACTGCTAATACTTAAACAAAGACTTGAAAGATTAAAATTACATCGAAATTGATATTTAAATAAAACGACTAAGATATTTTAAAATTACTCTAGATAGTCTTCACATTGCTTCTTCCTTGCTATATAAAGATCTTTTTGGAGCTTGTCGACATCTCTGAGCATTTCCCACCTCATTTCAACCATTGGATTGGTCAAAGTCATCAGAATCGTCCATTTGGAGTTTTGGCGCCAAAATAGTCAAGAGCAGGTTTTTGGCATTTAAAGAAGTTTGGGGGATTGTGGAGGTGGAGGGGAGTGGTTATACAAGTGGAAAGACAGGTGGAAAGGTGGAAAAGTGGTAGAAAACTGCTCTGGTTTCTGGAATTCAGGCTTGGTGAAGGGGATGAACAGTGCATGGTATTTGGGCGCGTTTTGACTTTATTTGACCGAGGATTTATAATAAGTGGGGTCAAATTAGGGGTCAAGGTTTATAATGAGGGGTCTTTTGGCTTTGGTGGGATCAAAATACACAAAGGGTCCAATTGGTTTTGTTATTATCTGAGGACCAATTTTGCAATTTACGCAAACTTCAAGGACCAAACTGTCACTTTTCCAAAGTTATCACAAGGACCAAACTTGACAAACTTTAATAGTACAAGGACCATATTTGATTAACTTATATTTTTAAATATCCAAGGACTATTTTTGACACTTTTGTAAAGTTGAGGGACCTTTTCTGCCATTTGACCAAAGATTCATTCAAGGACCATTTTTGACAACTTAGAATATTTCAGGGACCTTGAATGATAAAACTCCATATTTTTGGATTCCAGGACTAGATTTGACAACTTTTGAAACTTGGGGACTAAAGCGCCAATTATGCAAGCCGGATCGTTTTCATCCGATTTTGATATTTTTGCATTTAAAACACCTAAAACACTTATTTGTGATATTTTTATCATTTTGATGCATTTCGAGTGTTTTCGGATGTTTTGGCATTCTAAACGGTACAAAAATGATGAGTATTTAGACACTCATCATGGTACGTGGTGTTTGAGATTGAGGTTTGATTTGATGTTTGCTTGTGGTTTAAATATGTGATTGCTAGTGATAGTTGTAGATGAAGATGTAAAATGGAAAATTGAAGTGTAAAATGACTATTATACCCTCTTATGGGTAGAGTATAACGAGAGTTAGTGTGGCCCGTTAAAATGAAGGACTAACGATACATAACGTTTCGCATTTAGAGACAGATGGTGCATTTTTTTTTGTCAAAGGATAAAACTCGTCGGTCAACGCATACCACAAAGACAAATGATGTAGTTTACTCTATAAATAATTACCGTGATATAAAACTAATAACTTAGGAGCAATATAATCATGAAAGAAAAGAAGCTTTCGGTGACCACAATGTAGAGATTATATTGCTCTTAAGTTATTAGCCTTATATCAGGGCGTTTATTTATATGTATTAACCTTTGTGTTGGAATTTAATAATCATATAACAATTATAAAAAGTAAAATGCTACGGAGAACGTTCCAAAACGATCTCGTTTGGTGTATACAAATTAACATGGTTTAATACATAATTACTAACCTCTTATCACTTGAACTAAGACAAGTGGTGTCCGTAATTCTTGATCTTGATCTTGAACGAAACACGGATAACAACTAAAGTAAGCTATCTCTACGGTAGCATAAACTACACGTTAAACAAGTATGCTTGAATGCTAGTTCAAGCTCATGAAGAACAAAACGAAACACAAGGTTTTGTGTTTCTTGATTCTTGGCTGATTACCCTAAGGTTTTAGGGTTAGGTTTCGGTCGATTAAAGGTTCGTGAAAGAGAGAAAAAATAGCTCTTGATTTTTAGGTTAGCAAGGATGATAAATTATGAAAAAAAACCAATTTTAGCCACCGCTTTGGTGGGAGAGACTTCATGTATGTGTTCACTGGTGGGAGGTTTTGAGAAAATACCTCAAATGGGACGTGGAGGACCCGATTGATCTGAAAAATCTTGATAATCTATTCGGCCCTGACAAACGACCTCGTCCCGCCGGCCAAAAATCTTGAGCTGCAAAAAAACCAAGTCGGTGGAGACGTCGAGTGCCGGGGGAGTCAAACGAGTAATTTTTCGGGACTTTTATCTTCCGAGTATATGAGCAAAGCTGAAGCTCAAACACTCGCGTACGAGGCGAGGAGACAGAAGAAACTGAGGTACTTGGAGTGTAGAGAGTTGGAGTTTCTCATGCTTGATCCCGATTCGATTCCGCCGCACAAAGCTGCTTACATCCGGAGGAAACAAAAAGAAATAATGAAGAAATATCCGTCAAAATGAATGGCCAATAAAATGTTTACGTTTCGTATGTTTTTCTATGTTGTAATTTTTTTCCCGTATCGTTTTTTTCCGTATCATTATTTTATGTTTCGTATGTTCTTTTTAATATGTTGTATTGTATTTTAATTTTAAAGAATGAATTTTATTTTATTTGAAATTTGAAAATAAATAATTAAATTGGAAGTGGCGGAAATAATGAGTAAGTTGTGTGTGTTATGGTAAGGGGGTTGTTAAAGGGGTTGTGTTATGCTAATCTCGCACCTCGTAAAACCCAAATGAGGAGGTTTGGCAAGCCATCACACCTTATGATAACCTATAGAGAATTGATATCTACACCACATCTTTTGATGTATGCATCACAATTTGTGCATTCGGTTTGTATCGCATGCAATCAGTAATGCACGGGAGTATACATCATCAAAATCAGATGAATATCACCGCTAACCTATATATTAGGCGGATGAGTTTGACTTTGAGTAAATAAACAAATTAGTGTACACAAGTAGCCCCTTTAAAAAATAAATAAATGTACACAAATCTGCTCACATTGATGAGTTCATTAACCGTAAATCAAGGAGCTATTTGTCAAAGAACGTGTTAGTTGAATCACTGGCTAAGGTTTAGATTAATTAAGAGTAGAGTTATTTTACATACCAAATTTTTCTCACATAACAAGGGACTCATCTTCACCATCCATGTAAAAAGAAATCAATGGCTGAGATTAAAAGAATTTTATTATTTCACCTATTTTTATAATTTAAATATCTCTTAAACCGTTAATCGTTAAGTGAAAATATTTATACCATCGCGACGAGCATTTAATTATCTTTCTGAGGCGAGCACTTTGATATACTTTCGAAAAAGAAAAAAATTCGCTTTTTCACGTTTTTCATTATTTTTTCGTTTTTTACGTTCATTGAAATTTGCATAAAGAAAATCATATATGATAAAACACTAAATTGAATATCACATGTGATATTAGTGTTAAATCATATATGATATTACACTAATATCACATGTGATATTCAAATTAGTGTTTTATCATATATGATTTTTAATGCAAAATTCGATGAACGTAAAAACGAAAAAACTTAAAAAAAAGTGAAAATACGAAAAAATATTTTGTCGAAAGTATATCAAAGTATCTATCTAGAAAGATAATTAAATCTTCGTCGAATGATATATTTTTTCGCTTAACGATTAACGATTGAAAGATATTAATATTTGAAAAAATGATGAAAGTGGGGTTTTAAATTGTTGGGATTAATCTCATCCATTGGGATCAAATAAAAATGAAGGGTGAAAATTGATCCTCGATATGTAAATAATCTTTTGTCTCAAACGATCTTAAATCATTAATTAATACATCTTCGACTAAAGTTGTGGATAAATCATGTCTAAAAGTCTATTTTTCACACACTAATAGTTATCTGACTAATACAGCCCGAACTATCTTTTTTTTTTTTTTTTTTTTTTTTTGGATTTGTATCCATTTTGATGTTCGATTATCCGAATAGTAACCGATTAGAGTGATGATTCCGATAAATAGAAATTCCACATCAATCAATGTACCGAATGCCATTGGCAAAGAGCACCAAGTTTGTTGGGTTTTACTAATCATAACAATTATAAAAAACAAGTAAACATCATTAAAGCATGCATCGGAAGTAATAGGAATAATACTTGTAAATTAATTAACCGAATTAAAAGTATATGCGTACCTTTTGCGAATCAATGCAATTAGGGTTTATGGAAAAACCCCAAATTAAGATCAAGAACCAAGAAACCCTAAACCCTTATAAATTAGGGTTTGTGAATGTCGACCAAAACCTTTGTCGACCACCAAGATATGCAAACACAAGTGTATTTGCTCTTCGTTCTTCTGTACACACGTATTAGTAGCTTAATCAATGAGAAAAGCTAGGTTCTTGATCACAATAGATTAACCAAACACCTTTGTTATGCTCAAGGTCACCAGTAAATCCTTACAATGGGGATTCACTGTCGACCTATTTAACAAGAGGAAGAAAGAAGAAGTTTGTCCTTCTATTGAAATCTAGTGTACCAAAGGATGAATACATGGGGATGTATTTATAGCCTTATGGTAGATGTCAAGATTACTATGGTTTCCGATTGGGATTCCATAGGTTCGGCCAAAAACAAGCCCAAATGAGGATTCCTAATACCTTCTCTTGGCTAGTTAACTTTTCTTCATATCCCGTTGACATTTAACGACCAATAGTCACTTTCGATAAGTGCTTATTGCTCATTTAGTCGTTTATTGTGAATTTAATAATTAAACATAATATTTTATATTAATTATTTAAACATCAGCCTCATACGTAAAGAATGCCTTGAGAAAGTGATCTCGAGTTGAATCCGGTTATACACATATTAAATATATCCATAAACCAACAGTTGTGGCTCAACCACCATGTGGCTTTTATGGCGTTTTAGAAATGACGTTTTCTTTGCATAAAAGCGGCCAAAGAAGGAGTTATTATTCAGTGATGTAATTTTACTTTCTTATAGTTGGATTCTAGTAGGAAAAAGACATCTCTAAATTGGATAGAGTGGATTGAAAATCCTTATAACGTTCTATCCTCATCTTTGTAGCTTTTTTGTTCCTAGCCTCTTGCTAGAGCTTAATCTATCTGTTGCTTCTAAATAATATGTTTTATTTGTCACAGACTAGACTAATAAAACATATGATCATTTATTTTCTTGCATAAGAGCAACAATTAATATTTATAACCGCTATGATAAAAACTGTATATTACAGAATTGAACAATTTACTTACATAGCACTAGTTGCAACGATTATATATAGCTTCCTTTCTACTATCAATAGTCAATATGTTCCTCGGTAAAACTGCTGATAATGGTCTAATCTACGCGTGTGTCAGGAAGTGGAGAGTATCCTTCCCTTTTCATTGCGGGAAAAGAAGAATTTTGCTGGTTTGACACCACGTGAAGAATTTACCAAGCACCACAAAGATGTAGTTTCGAAAGGTGAAAAGTGGATGAAAGCCACAGGTGCTCAATTGATGGTGGTTGCAGCACTTTTAGCCACTATATCATTTGCAGCGACCATCACATTTGCAGGCGGATATAACCAAGACACCGGTTATCCTATATTCAGCGAAAAAAATTTATTCCCATATTTTATAATCTATAATTTCATAGCCTTTTTATGTGCTTCAGCATCAATCATCAGTGTCTTATCTCTCCTCACATCTCGTTATGCAGAAGATGATTTCGTGGAATTATTACCCTACAGGTTGATGTTAAGTGTAGCAACAGTTCTCTTGTCTATTATAGCTATGATCACCGCCTTTATTTGCAACTTGTTCCTACTCTATGAGAATCGGTCACAACTGCTTCCAAAAGTTTCCCTTGCGATCACAGTTGTAGTACTTGGCTTTTCTTTTAACCCGATTATGAACCTTTTAACTTATATGTTCTTGACTATGTTTGGCAGGAAAGCTACATTGCGTTATGATGGCAGATTTATGCCTCCCTTTAGAATGTAACACAGTAGCAATTATTTACTACTAATGAATTACTAGTTTGTTTAATTGTTTTCAACATGTCATGTTTTACTTTAATGTAATGCAAGTCCATAATGTACATTAGTACATATCTACCTATAAGAGCATGGGGTACAATAACGCCACCTCCAGCGTTATGCTGAGGTGGCTCGCATTATGATCGTGTTATGACACCGTCCTCCGACGTTATGCTGCTGCGTTGAGGCAGGTGTTACCATGGTAACGTGTGGTGGATGAGAAACGGGCAAAAAAAATTAAACCCCAAAAGGCTAGTTTTGCTTGTTTCATTTTAAAAAAATAAAAAAATAAAAAATCTAGCCCCTCGAATCAAACGGCTAGTTTTGAAAAAGTTAAAAAAATATATTTCAAAAACCTTTAATAAACCACTATAAATACCCACTTATACACAACTTTTTTTTCTCACAATTCCACAACTCAAACTCAAATTCATATACTTCCTCTCTAACAAAAATAAATAAATAAATAAATAGTGGGTCAACATAGACACTATTTACCGTGAACGTGAAGCAACTCGACCTCGCTTGACCCGTAACCCCATCTACCGTGAACGTGAGGTTGCCGAAGTATGTTTGATGAACGACTATTTCATTCAAGATTGTAAGTATCCGCACGTGACTTTTCGAAGAAGATATCATTTGAGCCGAAAACTATTTCTAGAAATAGTCAAAGGTATTGAATCTTATACTTCCGATGCTCTTCCAAGTAATTTTCAATTCTTTAGCCAAGCACCCGATTGTACGGGTGGAATGAGTATGAGTGTTATTATAAGTGTACAGCCGCCATACGCCAATTGGCATATGGTACCGCACCCGATGCGTTTGATGAATATTTGCAAATGGGTGAGCCTACTTCACGTGACTGTCTTGAAAATTTTAACAAGCGCGTTATTGAATTTTTTATGCCAGAGTATTTACGAAAACCAACCTATGCCGACATTCAAAATATTTATGAAAGACATGAGCGTTATCATGGTTTTCCGGGAATTCTGGTAGCATTGACCGCGTGCATTGGGAGTAGAAAAAATTCCGAGTGGGTTGGCAGGGGCAATATGGTAGGGTTATAAAAAATACCCATCAATAATGCTTGAAGGTGTTGCATCGTAAGATTTATGGATTTGGCATGCATTTTTTTGGGTGACGGGGGCAAATAACAATATTAATGTTTTAGATAACTCTCCGTTATTCGGCGACATTCTTGATGACGTCGCCCTTGTAGCTCCATATATGATAAATGGAACCATGTATGAAAAGGGATATTACTTAGCAGACGGAATTTACCCACAGTGGGCAACTTTCGTCAAATCATTCACGGTCGCAACTGACGATAAACATGATACTTTTAAAATAAAACAAGAAAGTGCACGAAAGGATGTCGAACATGCTTTTGGTGTGCTTCAATGACGTTGGGGTATACTACAACAACCGGCACGTCAAATGGAAGTTACTAGGATAAGTGGGAATTATTTTGCATAATATTACTTTAAAAGACCAAAAGTTTACACTAAAGTGAGCATAGCGAAATGTAGGTGAATCCGGTACCACATGTGAGGCAAGAAAGGTGGGTCGACAGATGTGATATCCATCGTCAAAAGGCAAAAGAAATACGTGACAGAGAAACGCACATTAGTCTCCAACAAGACATTATGGAGCATCTTTGGCAAAAACATCTTCAACGACAACAAGAACAAGAGCAAGAGCAAGAATAAGATGAATAAGTATTTGTAATTCGTATATTTTTAAATTTCCGTATGTTTTTAAAATTTTTTATGTTTTATTTATAATAGACTTTAATGAATGAATTATTATTTATGAGGTGATGTTATGAATGAAAAATTATTTAAAGGATATAAATTGTAATTTATAAGTTTTAAAATAAAAGTGGAGCCCAAAATGTGGTGTTATGATAAGGGGTTTTATTTTTTATTTTTTATTTATTTATTTATTTTTTAATGTTGAAATGTTAAAGCTGATTTGACGTTAATGTGGCGTGATGTTAAATGATAACTTGAGTACTCAGATGGTTGGGTCGCTTGTGTTCTGAGCGTGAGGTCTCAAGTCCTAACCTTCATACCTCGTTCTCTAAGGAAAGAGGTTTGCGTTAGTGTAAAAAAAATGACACCTATGAAGAGTATCAAATAAAAAGTTAAGTTCCTTTTTAAAAAGTCACAAAGTATTAACATAGGTAGGTGATTTGCACACTCCTAAAAATGATTGGGACACTTAAAATGTGAGTGTACCAATCAGACATTTATATCCTTACAGGATAAATATTACTAAAAATAATGTGAGGGTATAAATGTCCAAACACTTAAAATTGTGAGTGTCCCAATCATTTTTGGGAGTGTGCAAATCACTTCACATTAACATATGTCTCTTTTGTTTGTTTTAGATAAAATATTGATGAATATTACGTATATAAACAATAATAACATACCTTTTTGTATTCTTTGATAAACATACCAAACAATTTTATTTTAATTTTGTTTCATCAATATTTTTTGATGAACAACTTTCATGTTGAATCTTTGATCAACAATTTGTTTTTTCCACATTTTTTGATGAACAACTTTTTTTGCTGATTTTCTTTGATGAACACTTATTTGATGAACAATCGATGATGAACAATTACATATTTAAAGTTTTGTTCATCACAATTTTGGTTTTTATCAAATAATGAAGCTTCTATTAATTACCAAAACATTCATATTCAAATGAACAACTTCAAATTCTGAAATCACAAAAATGCTTTATTGAAACATTTCATCAAACACCTTATAGATATTTTCATGAATACATGATTACTTTGAGATTTTATGAGAAAAACAAAAAAATAAAGAATTGATGTATGGAAGAGCTTGATATCAATCCCGTGGGGAACCAGTGGTACCGTTTTTTTCGAGCATAAAAGTGTGTATCGGTACCATGTCAAGCGGGATTCTGGTACCATTGTTGTTTCCAGTACTATTACCAGGAAAACGGTATGTATTCGGTTTTTCACGTTTTTTAAAACAAAATTAAACGATCCAAAGACGAAGATATATATTGTTACTTATGTTCGTCGTGGACAACAATATTAATTAACATATAAGCACAACTCATTAATAAATACTACAGGTGAAGAATGTCGAGTACGACGTTTTTCACATTTGTATTTAACAAAGATACACATCATTAACAACAAACATAACTCATTAAAAATAAACATAACTCATTAACAAGCCGTATCAAGTGTTTCCATCCTTTGTTATCTTAAACGAATTCTTGGAGCTAGCCCGCACATCGGGCGGGCCTTGGAGCTAATCATTCAATATTATTGAAATATGATTGATGATGATGATCGTGACAGTTAATAAATGTAAACTTGATTATTTTAGTGATTGATAATAGATTAATTTTTAACTTTTGGAAGGGTTTGTAAATGGTCGATAGTTGTCACTAAGGTTTAAGAGCCTTAAATTTTCTCTACTTTGTGTTTGGATGTTTTTCCGTCTTTTTCCAGTGTAGCATGCATGAGATGAACTAATAAAATTGTTTAGATCTGAAAGTTAATTAAAAAAACTAACCGCTTTTGCATTTAGGTACAAAAACGGGATTTCCTGCTTTTATCTCGTACCGTTTTCGAAGGTACGGACAAGATTTCCTGCTTTTATCCTGTACCATTTTCAAAGGTACCGGTCCCCCCTCTCATATTTTGTAGTCTTAAGACCATATTGTATAGTGGGAACCGATGCCAGTTCGGTACTATGATTCGGGTTTAAATGCTCATCCCTAAATTAATGTTAATTTAGGGTTCGTTAATCAATAATAATTTTGTTTTACCTCAAATTTAACAAAACTCTAATTTTGATTAACTTTGAATTCTTCAAAAAAGTTGTAATTTGAACCAAATACAAAGGAAAAAAATGATAGACACGTGATGAGATAAAGATACCTTTTAAACTTTTTAAAAAGTGAGTTTTTCTCTAATTTCTACAAGGTCGTGACCCATGACACTTGTACACTTTTAAGAGTAACAAGTATCATTATTCATGCATTTAGTTAAGCGACATGTGTGTTTACTCTTGCATTCATAACTTATACAGATATACTAATTAGTAATTAGTAATTAGTAATTATGAGACATCATCACTTGCAATGTGATTATCATTTTTTTACTCTGTCACTTCATACTTTTTATCAAAGTTTTTAAATCGGGATCATATTTAGGATCTTTTTCGTCTTTGTAAGATCGTGATCATAAAATCGAATCAAGGCCCAAGATCCTACTATAATATCATTTTTTAATGATCTTATAATATTATTCAAATCTATAAATTATTATATATTATAAACATGAAATTATATAAATGTTTTGTTGAAGTATTACCTGGAAATATGTATAAAGGCTAATGTTGCCATGTTTGTATTTTGCAGTATTAAGTTGGTGTTATCTTTTGGTGGAAGTTGGCAAAAGTCTTGAAGTAAAAGGGCTGGAATTGACACAAGCTGAAAGTTGATATCAAGGCTTTATATACTGAAGATCTGCTTGGGGTTCTATAATTATTCCACACACGAAAAACACACAGTCTTTCTCTCTTGTTTCAATCAAAAGCTTTGTTAGTTTGTTCTTGTTATTAATTGTGAGGTTGAGTGATTGTATGAACTATTGGCAAGTTAGTCGATAGACTTGCACCTGAGTAGCAGTGGCAAGTTGTGGATTCTTGATTCATTCTATTGGTTTACTGATTGAGATCAGTATCTCTCTGATCTTGTTGTTGCTTTTGGTTGATTAATAAGATTGACTTGAATTGAGATTCAAGTTTGGTTTCTGCTTTGTTATAAAATTTTACATGGTATCAGAGCAAGGTCTCTAATATCTTGCTCTAAAATCATTTTTCGAAAATTTTTAAGGTTTCAAAATTAATTGATTAAAACTCAATTAATCGTGATTAATTGGGTTCTTTTGACTCTAATTGGTTAATTCTAAAAGATCTAATAAAACGCCTAATTTTTCAAAAAAATTAGGGTTTCGGATTTTTTGGGGTTTGGTCTTTGGCTTCGATTGGTAGTTGGTTTTTGTGTTCTTGATCGGTTTACTGGTATTTCTGGTGAATCTTGATGGTCTATTGGTGATTTCCCTGAATCTTGAAATTTAGGCTTTGGTGGTTGTTGATTCTGGGTTGATTGAGATCGTGTGGGTTGTGATTCTTGACTAAGTGAATCAAGAATCATAACATGGGTTCTTGTTCCGCTGCTTTCTGGATTTTGCGTGCACTGTAACACCTCTCGCACTTTTTACTTTATTTTCCTTTCTTATTTCTTGTTTAGATTGACGGAGAGTAGGATTTGGGATTGTTGAAGTTGAGATTGTTTGTGAGAAGTTGTTGTGCTGTTGCTCTTTATCTGTTTTTTGTTTGCTTGATTCTTGTGTGTTCAGCCCTTGACCTACCACCTTGAGTGGCAAGGAAGTCTGGGAACTACCTTCTTGTCCCTATCTTGTGTGTTTTCTTGATTTGTTTTTACTATGTCTTTGCATGGTTATACAGATGATGAATTTCTGGCTGATGAGCCTGTTACTTTAATTAGTAAATTGGACATTAGTAATCCTTTGCATTTACACTCTAATGATTCTGCCACCTTAACGGTTGTGTCTATTAAACTAAAAGGGACTGAAAATTATAATGTGTGGTCTTGTGCTATGTTGTTAGCTTTAGAAGGCAAGAATAAAATTGGATTTATAGATGGGTCTTGTGGAAGATCTAACATTGATGAAGTCCTAGGTAGACAATGGGACAGGGTGAATGTTGTGGTATTAGGGTGGATTTTGAACTCTATATCAGAAGAGTTATTCTTGGGGCAAATTTTTTCTAAAAAAGCTTCTGATGTATGGAGACAGTTAAAAGAAACATTTGATAGAGTTGATGGTTCATTTGCCTTTAATCTACATCATAAAATTAACTCTTTATCTCAAAATGGTAGTTCTATTGCTGAGTATTTTAATAGGTTGAGCACTTTGTGGAAACAATTTGATGCTCTAATTCAGTTAACTAGATGCACTTGTCATGCTGCTGAGGATTTTAAAAAACATATTCAGTTAATGAAGCTTATGCAGTTCTTAATGGGGTTAGATGATTCTTATATGCAAATTAGAAGTAACATTTTGTCTAGAGATCCTCTCCCTGATGTTAAAGGGGCTTTTGCTGTTATTTCTAATGAGGAATCTCATAGGTCTGTGGTCACTGGTTCAGGTGCTGGGGCTTCCCAAAGGTCTCAGTCATCTGTGTTTAACTCTAGTGTGCCCAATAGGGGGAACTCCCAGAGGCCTGCTACCTCTGGAGGTTCTTTTAGACCAACTAATGGCTCTAGAAATAATGATAATAGAAGGACTGCTGGTGGTCCTGTCTTAGTTTGTAAGCATTGTGGGTTTAATGGTCATATTGTGGATAGATGGTTTAAGCTCATTGGTTACCCTGCTGATTTTGGTAAAAATAAAAGAAATGGTAATAATCAAGGTGCTCAAAATTTTAATAAAAGATTTGTTAACAATAACAATTCTGTTGGATCTAGTTCCACTTCAGCTTTCTCTGATGAACAGATTTCAAAGCTTCTTTCCTTGATCAAAGAAACCTCTATTAATAATGTTGGAAATGGGAAAAATGTTCATGCCAATATGGCAGGTATTGTTTTTAACAAGAGCAAATTCTTTAATCAAAACTTTCATAGGTTTTTTTTGTCATAATAGTAAAATGAGGGATGCACTTGTTGCAGCTGGTGTTATTGTTGACTCTGGAGCCAACCAACACTTAACATACACTGACAAATTTTAAGTGAATGTCATTGACATTTCCAAACTTGGTATTAAGGTTTCACACCCCAATGGTACTGAAGCTTTAATTACCAAAGTTGGAAATATTATACTCACTAAACATTTGACTCTGTATGATGTCTTGGTTGTTCCTGAATATTGTGTCAGTTTAATGTCTATTCATAAAGTGGCTAGAGATAGCAAATTTGTTATTGCTTTTGATGAAGCTAACTGTTATGTTTTACCTCAGGATTTGAGGGGGATGAGTGTTATAGGGATTGGTAGACAAGTGGATGGTTTATATTACTTTGATGGAGATCAAGGTACTGACCTAGGTGTTAAGAATTTTGAGTCTGTTTGTGGTTTGCCTAAGAAAACTTGGCACTGCATGCTTGGTCATCCTTCTAACCAAGTGCTACCAGTGCTTAAAGGTGAAATCAATTTTCAGGATAAAAATGAAATTGAGCCTTGTGACATTTGTGAAAATGCTAAACAAAGTAAAGAGCCTTTTCCATTACGTGATCATAAAACTAAAAAACTTGGTGATCTTGTTCACTTGGATCTTTGGGGTCCTTATAGAGTTAAAAGTAAAGAAGGTCACAAATATTTTTTAACTGTTGTGGATAATTTCACCAGGGCTGTGTGGGTGTATTTACTTAAGAGTAAATATGAGGTGTTTGATTGTATATTGGTCTTCTATAATCTCATAAAAACACAGTTTGAAAAAGGTGTTAAGATTTTTAGAAGTGATAATGGGACTGAATTTGTTAACAATCAATTTTCCAGTTTTTGTAAAGAAAAAGGTATTATACATCAAACTTCTTTTGCTTACACTCCTCAACAAAATGGGGTTGTTGAGAGGAAACATAGGCATCTCTTGAATGTGGCCAGATCCCTTATGTTTCAGGGGGATTGCCTTTGTTTTTATGGTCTGAATGTATTCTAACTGCCACTTACTTGATTAACAGATTGCCTTCTTCAGTGCTGAGTGGAAACTCTCCTTACAATCTTGTTTTTGGTAGAAAACCTAAGTTTAGTCACTTAAGAACTTTTGGGTGTCTCTGTTTTGCTACTATTCTTACCAACAATGATAAGTTTAGTAGTAGGGCAGAGAAGTCTGTTCTTGTTGGCTATTCTAATTTTCAAAAGGGTTATAAATTGTATAGTCTTGAGAGGAAACAATTTATCTTCTCTAGAGATGTTAATTTTTTTGAAAATGTGTTTCCTTTCAAGATAAAACACTCCTCTGCTACTCCTGACCCTCTCAGTCAGGGTTTAGAGCATGTTAATTTCTTTAATGAAGTGACATGTGATAACCCTGACACACCCAATGATGATAATACTCAGACTGATACCCCTTTGGGTAACAACATTCAAAATGATCATCATGAGGATGATGGCAGCAACTCCTTGCATCTTGGCAGCCCAACTATTGACCAGGAACAGAGTGATTTAGGGCACTATGTTGGTTCCAATGAGGTTGCCAGTACAAGTGAGATGGCTGCAACACCTCTTCGTGTAAACACTTCTGAGGGTGTCAGTAGTCCCTTACCATAACAAACAGAAGAGTTGGTTTTTGATAATAATGATCAACCTTCTTTAAGAAGGTCTGATACAACATCTGTTTTTCCAAATAAATATAAAGATTTTGTGGTTGATTCCAAAGTTAAGTATGGGCTTGAAAAATTTGTTAGTTATTCAAAACTTATTTCTGAAAACTTGTGTTTTGTTGTTGAGCTAAATAAAGTTGTGGAACCAAAAACTTTTAGAGAAGCTTGTAAGGAACAGCACCAGAGAGATGAAATGGATAAGGAAATGCATGCTCTTTACAGTAATGATACTTTTGAAATATGTGAATTACCTGTTGGTAGAAAGGCCATAGGGAATAAGTGGGTTTATAAGATTAAGTATAAGTCTTCGGGTGAGGTTGAAAGAAATAAGGGTAGATTAGTTGTAAAAGGTTTCACTAAAAAAGAAGGTGTTGACTTTGATGAAACCTTTTCTCCTGTGATTAAGATTGTTACTGTTAGATGTGTTGTTAATCTTGTTGTTCAAATGTGTTGGCCTATATATCAGCTTGATGTTAATAATGCTTTTCTTTATGGTGATCTTAATGAAACTGTCTATATGACTTTACCTGAGGGTTACTTTGATGTTAATGATAAAAGAGTTTGTAGACTCAAAAATTCTTTGTATGGGTTGAAACAAGCACCCAGGCAATGTAATGCTAAATTGACTAGTGCTCTTATTGAGAATGGTTTCAAACAAAGCAAAAGTGATTACTCTCTTTTCACTAAAAGTGACTCAGGTAACTTTGTTGCTTTACTTGTTTATGTGGATAATATAATAATCACTGGGAATAATTTGGAAGAAATTGAAAGTTTTAAAGCTTTTTTAAAATCTAAGTTTCAAATTAAAGATTTAGGAAAGCTTAAATACTTTCTTGGCATTGAAGTGATTGAAACTGAGCAAGGTGTTTGTTTAACTCAAAGAAAGTATTGCTTAGATTTATTAACTGAGTTTGGGTTACTTGCTTGCAAACCTTCTGCTTTTCCTCTTGAACAAAATCTGTTTTTAACTAGTGAACCTACAATAAATGATCCTGTGATAGATAACTTGACTGAGTATCAGAAGTTGATTGGAAAGTTGATTTATTTAACTCATACTAGGCCTGATATTGCTTATTTTGTTCACTGTTTGAGTCAGTTTATGCATAAGCCTCTTAGGTCTCATTTGAAAATTGCACTTAAGGTTTTGAGATATCTAAAAGGTTCTCCTGGGAAGGGTATTCATATTACCAGGTGCCCAAATGTTTCTCTTGAAGCATTTGTTGATGCAGACTGGGCAAAATATGTTATAACTAGAAAATCTGTCACCGGGTATTGTTTGTTCTTAAATGGTTCACTAGTTTCCTGAAAAATAAAAAACAAAATACCATTTATAATTCATCAGCAGGGCTGAGTACAGGGCCATGGCCTCTGCTACTTTTGAGGTTGTTTGGGTCCTTAAAATTCTGCATGATTTGAACTGGGAACATTTTCTTCCTATTAAACTTTTTTGTGATAGTCAAGCTGCCATTAAGATTGCAGCTAATCCTGTGTTCTATGAAAGGACAAAAAAAATTAGAAATTGACTTACATTTTGTAAGAGAAATTTTTTTGGCAGGGGTCATAAAAACTGAAAAGATTCATACTGCAGATCAAACTGCTGACATTTTGACCAAGGGTTTAGGCAAGCTTCAACATAACAAGCTTGTAGGTAAACTGGGTATGATTGATATGTTCCAGGTTGGAGTTAAGTGGGGATGTTGAAGTATTAACCCAACCTGGAAATATGCATAAGGGCTAATGTTGCCATGTTTGTATTTTGCAGTATTAAGTTGGTGGTATCTTTTGGTGGAAGTTGGCAAAAGTCTTGAAGTATAAGGGTTGGAGTTGACACAAGCTGAAAGTTGATATCAAGGCTTTATATACTGAAGATCTGCTTAGGGTTCTATCATTATTCCAAAGACAAAAAACACACAGTCTTTCTCTCTTGTTTCAATCAAAAGCTTTGTTAGTTTGTTCTTGTTATTAATTGTGAGGTTGAGTGGTTGTATGAACTATTGGCAAGTTAGTCGATAGACTTGCACCTGAGTAGCAGTGGCAAGTTGTGGGTTCTTGATTCATTCTATTGGTTTACTGATTGAGATCGGTATCTCTCTTATCTTGCTGTTGCTTTTGGTTGATTAATAAGATTGACTTGAATTGAGATTCTAAGTTTGGTTTCTGCTTTGTTATAAAATTTTACATGTTTAATGAAAATGTTGTCTTAAATTATGAGTATAGAATTTTTAAGAAGAATCACATGTTATTTTTTTTAATTACATAAAAACTTAAATCATAAATTTGTAGTTTTTTAGTTTGCAGTTCGAGAAAAGTAGGGGTGTCAATCGAGTCGTGTTCATGTTAACCTATTCGGGTTCGTGTTTTTTACCCAAATTAAGTACATAAAAATCAAGTTATATATTTGACCCAAAAGTAGGAGTGTCAATCTGAGATATATTCGTAATTCACTCATATTAAGTACATAAAAATATAGTTATATATTTAGAGTCTTATATATTTAAACGGGTTCACGGGTTGACCCGTTTAATACTTACTCAACCCAAACACGACCCGTTTATTAAACGGGTTAGACGGGTTGACCTGTTTTCGACCCAAACATGTTTATCCTCAACCCAAACCTGTTTAACTTCGTGTCGTGTTCGTGTCGTTTATCGTGTCGTGTCGGGAACTGCCACCCCTAGAGAAAAGTTAGATAGGATCGGAGTAGATCTTAAGATCCTATCATCAAGATCGTGATCTTATAAGATCTTAAGCTTGTTAAGATCCTACGTAGGATCCGAATCGTTTTTACTTTGTAGAATCATAAAATCGTAAGATCCTAAAATCATGATTGAAATCTCAACAACTATGCTTTTTACACACTTTTTCTGTTTACTTATCAGCTTTGGAAACAAGATGCTAAATGGCAAGAATTTTACTCATAAACCTTATGTATGGATATTTAGTATTTATGGATTTGAAGTTAATATCTATCGTATTCTGTTGCTTTTGTCAAGTATAATTTTCATTTACCACTTACATGACATGTTGTGCGCTTCATTTCTTTGAAGACTTTATCTATATGTGATGTACAACATAAGCTTTAGTACCCATTCTTTTGGGTTACTTTATAAAATGCTTTCAGCCCTATGTCATCGATAATGTGTTTATTGTTCACTATAGGGTCTTTTTTTATCAAACTTTCAAAGGATTTTACACAGACAACCATCGAAGAAAATAATGGCCAGACCCGGACGCCCACATAGCACCACCTTTAATATAAAATTCAAGATCACGAAAATGTTCCGCCGCAACGCGACGGACGCCCCCTACTTTTTAAATAGATGGATGCACTAATTGCTACATTTTATATCATTGAATATGACAAATAAAGAGTATGTTTATTTTCTTAAAATAACTTAAAAATAAGTAAAGTATGTTGTCTAAATTACATTTTTAAATATGCTAGCAGGGTACCTGTGTGATGTGGTGGCGAGTATCTTGTGACTAAATTTTCGGCGAATAAATGTTATTTTGTTTTAGGCTGCTGGATTTCAGATTTATGTTTTGGAAGCTTAACTAGATTGTACATTGTTGTTAAATAATTGTATATTTTGATGAATGAGTGAATTAAATTATGTATTAATTGTATATATTGAATAATGTTTTTTTAGTTTTATTTGTGCTTCAAATACTTGTAAATTATGCTTTTTTTTATTTGTATATGCTTAAAAATATTGTATTTGTATTGTGCTTAGATAATTGTATATATTGGTGAAATGGTGTTTTAAATTATAGTTGAGCACTAGCGTCTAACGGCAGCGGTTTCTAATTTTCGATAAAATTACTAAGTGGATTTTTTTTTTTTTTTTTTTTTTTTTTTTTTTTTTTTGAAAATTTGTTTTTCTAGTGCTCGGGTATCCTCTTCGAGGAACCGTTCCTCTTATGGCATAGTTGAATAGCGGGACAATGAAACACTAACAATAAATCGCAAGTACACCAATAAAGCATTTACCTACTAGACAATAACAGATTGTCGAATCTATTCAAAACATCAAAGAAAGTATAACTTTTAAATCTAGGATATTGAAATAAATAGTAATATTTTTTAGACGAAACTACCTCAAACTAAATATTACTCCCAGTATGATCAATATTACCCCAAACACCCTCTTTAAAATAAAGTTCAAGAACATAAACAATTCAAGACCATTACTAACATTTACTTACCTGATTAAAAAAACATACACAAAATGCTTAAGAAAGTCATTGGCCTCGGTTATGAACACCATGTGTCTCATTTCTTTTCGAAAAGATGTTTTAAAATAACAATCAGCTTCCAATATGTTATATTGCAGTCAGATATTGAACAAGATTTCATATGAATTACCTTGAAGATCTACTCCGTATCAAACACTATGACCATTAAAGATATTAAAAGCACACAAACAAACACCATATCTAAAGTGAACCTCACGACATCGACAGAGCTACAAAACGAAAACCACCAAACCAACCAACGGATTCGGGTTTCTTCAGAATCACCGCAACAACATATTTGGAACCACCGGTAAGATTTAAACTTTGTAAAAAAATCTGACACAAAATTTACACATAAAATTTTGAACATAGTTTTTTGACTAAAATACACCGTTGGTCCCTAAACTTGGCAAGACGCATCGCGTTGGGACAAAACTCGGCCTTTTCATCGTGGGGAGTCCAAACCTTAGCCTTTAAATGCCAAATCAGTCCCTTTGACCAATTCTCTGTTAGTCAAAGTCTGTTAACTTCCCCATGTGCCTTGCACATGAGGGTAAAATCGTCATTTCATTATTTTGGTTTATCACCCTTCATCTTCATCTTCCTCATGTTTAAACCCAGATTCCGGCGACCTTAAACCCATAATCCGGCGACCAAAAATTATATCATGTGTATTATTCTTTTTTATATCAAACTTTCAAACATTTCTATGTGAAATTTATATTGTCTTGATGTCACGAGGGTTGTAAAATTTGCTATATTGGATGATTCATTATCTTGGTCGCCGGATTGATGTCACGAGGGTTGTAAACTTTCAAACATAAATGATATATTGGATGATTCATTATCTTACAAAGATTTATCTAAACCAGTCAAAAATAATGCTGGAGCAATTGCTGCTATCTGGGCTCCAGTCATAATGATGAGTTGATTCAATAGTCAATGCTTCATAAACGCACTCATACCCATCAATATATACACATCATGCTTTTTGATACAATGTTTAATGTTAATACATGTCATTTTAGGTATATTTCATGGACACGCAGATTTGGTATTCTGTTTTCTGTGCAATCTTTGGAGGACTATATGGAATCTTGCATCATCTTGGAGAGGTAACACATTAACTTATAATTTTAAAAGTTGGATATTATCTGACACTTATTCATTATGTCTAGATACGCATGTTGGGTATGATGAGAAGTAGATTTCAAGATTTACCTTTGGCATTCATGAGATTGTTAATCCCACATCCTACGAAAACTCACAAACATTTAAAGAGGTGTTAGGAATTAGAAAATTTCATAGTGAAGTATCGGTCACCTTAAATATAATCTAGCATAAGTTAGCTCGTAGACATTACGTTATTTACTAGTTATTTAGTTAGTTATTTAGTTTAGTGCAACACCGTGGAGGAAGGACGGATCTTTACCTACTGTATGCCTGATCCACAGTCCGAAGGAGGACGTTTATCATGTAACTATAAATACCCTCTACCTCCCAAGGTAGAGGGTTGGACCTTTCAATCTAACATTCTTTCTTTTGTTACTTTCTCTCTCTAGAAAGGCTCCCACTCTACTTTATCTCTCTAAACTCACTTGCATAATTCGTTCTATATATTGAATGTATTATGTGTTTATGAAATCCAATATCTTACAATTGGTATCAAGAGCCAAGGTTTGATCACTTATCTTTCATGTTCTTGGATTTCTAGTGGTTTTCATAAGGTTTTTGGGTTTAAATGAGTTTAGAGTATTTTGCATCATTTGGATCATCTCTAGCGTTAAAGTTTTGATTTTGATTGTACTTTTGTGTTTAGAATCATCATAAGTGTTTAGGTTTTGATTTGAAAGGATTGAATCATCGTGGTTAGGCTGTTTTTGGATTGAAAAGTGGTGGTTTTTTGAATATTGGTACAAAGCGAGTTGAGTCTCGTAGTGATTTTCTTGGAAGCGAGTTGCTTGAAAGGGAGTTGACAGCTAAAGCGAGTTGTCCTATGCGAGTTGCCCACATAAGCGAGTTGTCTGCTTGCTTATTGAAGCGAGTTGTCCTATGCGAGTTGCCCACATAAGCGAGTTGTCCTATGCGAGTTGCCTACATTAGCGAGTTGTCTGCTTGCTTATTGAAGCGAGTTGTCCTATGCGAGTTGCCCACATAAGCTAGTTGTCTGCTTGCTTATTTAAGCGAGTTATCTGTTAAGCGACTTATCAAGGACTGTGATTTGTCAATTCCTGTGATGTGTCTCTAAACCTAACATACAAAACCCTTGTTTTCAAATCCAAATTTTCTGGAAAATCACAAACTTAACCAAAGTACCAACATATTTTCACTTCCTCATCATCTTCTAGTTCCTTTACTACATTCTACTTCTCACTATCTTACGGTTTGGTCTTGATTTTAGTAAAATCCCATGAAGATTCTATTTCTCGATTTAAATCACAGACTTGTAAAATCCGTGTACACATCAACATCATGTCTTACACTCCGATTACGTAATTTCGAAGTACTCAAACTGTATGATGTTGTTGACAACCATGAGAACATTAGCTATCTTGAACAGATTCTGATGATGGAATCAATCAATGAGGATGTGAGATCTCCGTGTTCGAGAATCTAATGAGAGAGAATTGCACCCGGTCTAGGCTACGAATACCATGCATAAAGAAAGTAGCATTGAACCTTATCAACAACTTCACTCACCTCATGTTACTTCTACCCATAACAATGGAACGAACATGTATTGCCCTTTTCCATCGTGACTTATCCACATTAATGTGAACTTTCTTTGTTAAACATAGAGCAATTGAGCTACAACTTGACAAAGAGAAGGTTCAAAAGGATAGTTCTTGTCTTTGCACTTCAAGTGATCTACAAACATTTTCAGTCATTCATTAGAAGGGAATTCTCATCAGATTATGATCAAGACGCGACTGAAATGTCTTTCAAGAGACACACTAGAATGGAAATTAGCATGTTCACAGAGACACTTATCCATCTCATGGATAATGTGGAGAAGTATATTGAGGAATTTACTCAGAAAGATGAAAAAGTGGATGAGAGTCTGGTGCAGTTGAAAGATATTTGTGATGAGTCAGGTAATGTATCAGTTGAAAAGTCGGGTGTTCTTGAATGCGAATATCATAAACAACAAAGAATGATGTAACCAATGCTCAAGAACTCCCGTCACACAAAAAGTGGATGTTGTGATCAGAAAGGCGAATGAATCTCTTGCACAATCAATAAATTGTAGTGTTGAGACCGGTATGGCATCGATGATGGATCGCTTGACACCGAATCTGAGGCTCGAGACAAATAAGCTTGAAACAACCAAGAGTTCAATGACTCTTGTTACACATGATGTGGATGCAAATATCGATCGACAATTGAACCGGTTTCATGTGATGACGCATACCTTAAGCGATCTACATAGTGCATCCGCTATGTACCTAAACAAACCGATCTTAATCTTGAACATGATTCTAATAAATGTTCCTTGGTTGAGGTCGAGACTAATAAATTCAAAACAAATGATATGGTTGATAAAAAGGCTTTTGATGAACTTTCAAACAAATTCTCAAAACTTGAAAAACATTGCATTTCTCTTGAAATTGCAATACAAAGAAAGGAGGAAAGTTTTCAAACTAAGAAACCATGTAAAAATCCGGAATTTCCTGAATTTCGTGAGTTTTTTAAAAATTAACGATTTAAAAGCTCAACTTCAAACCAAAAACTCGACTATCAACAATTTGAAGAAACATATTTCTGATATGCATGTGAAAAGTAATTTGGTTACAAGTAATTCTGATATTAATGATATTGATGATATTCAAATGAGAAATGATGAATTAGCGGTTTGTGTGGCCAAATTACTAAAGGAAAATGAGTCTTTGAGAAAGCATCACATAGAACTAAGTGACTCTGTCAAACAAACTAGAACTAAGTCAATGGAACAAACAAAATCTTTGATAGAAAAAATTGATGATCTCAAAGCTCAACTTCAGGAAAAGAGTTTCGCTATTGTTGCCTTAAAGAATGAGCTTAGAAAAACCGTAGGGAAAAGTGTGAACACTAAGTTTACAAAACCATCAACCTTGGGGAAGCCAGTTTCTCATACCACTAGAGATCGGTCTGTTGTTAGGCAGCCTACTGCATTCATATCTGAAAGAACAAAATCTTTAAAGACAAGGCTTGCCTCCCAAGTTGATGCGATAAAAGTTTTGTCAAAACCAGTCACTTCACCTGAGTTACCTAAGAATAAGGCTTCTAGTTCAGTTAGCCCTCATCAAGTAGCTACTTCTACTCCCAGCACCTCTAGGATTAGTTCGAAAACAGTGTCAAAACCAAGTATTAAAACCCAAAATTCATATGATATGAATGACTTGTGGAAGAACTATTTTCTAGAACAAGCTAGGAAAAAGGCACAGATTCGAAAAGACGAATTTTAGGTGAAAGACCTAGGGTGATGCATTCCACGAGATGTCAAGGCACTGCTAGTAGTTGTAAACCATTACCTAAGAACACTCAAAAGACTAGGGGTTGGCTTGCATCTAAGATTAGTTATATGAAGAAGAATGCTAAGCATGTGGAAAATGAAATTAGAAATTCTGAGTCTTTTCCAAATAAGAAACATTTTCCTAACTCACATGCTAAGGTACAATCCACTAAGACTGCCTTCATGGCTAAGGTTCAACATGTTATGAAGCAAAACAAGTCCAAAACTTCGCCTAGATGGATCCCAACTGCTAAATATTTGGTGTTACGCCCCCAAAACGGAAATTTTAAAACTTTTATTAATGACAAAGAAAGAAAGAAAACTGAAAGTTTTATTTTTAAAACGTGACGGCGCCGGAAATATTTTACGCCGTCGTACAATATTGTGACTCGAGAAAGATTTTTGCGGCGCCGATATTAATCGTGATGACCGAAGGATTTTGGTAAAAATGCGACGTCGGGTTCTATTGACGCCGTCCGAGCTCAAACCTGCACATTTTGTGCAGATTTTCTGCACTTTAACTTAATAAACTACATATCATTTAACCATTTTCACAAAACTTGTAGACAACTTGTGACTCATGCAAGAACAACTATTACCAACAATTCCAAGACTTTTAACCTTCAAAATGAGAAATCGGCTTATTGCCAAACATCATTTTAGCTCCATGACCCATATTTACAATAACGTGACACATTGATTTGATAATTTAGGAAACTTAAACATAAAAACAATTACTAACGGAGAGGAACCAAGACACTTGAAAATATACCAAAACAACTTGACTCTTTGGGGCTTCCAACTTTAACGCCTTGGTTCCAAAGACAAGCTCAACTAGAGCTCAAGCAAAATCCATCCTATACTTGAGTCTTACCTTTATCCTCCTTGCTAGGACCTACAAAAGTATCATCAACTATAACATAAGCAATTGCTTAGTAAGTAAATGGGTCAAATGCAAATTAAAACTATAACAATACATAAGAATATCATGGAGCAACTATAACATAAGTACATACCTTAAAATTGGTATTTACACTACTTGACATATAAAGCTATGGATCCAAGCTAACTATAACAAGCTCCAACAACTATAACATAATCAAACAATCATATTTATTATGATAATACATTAACCCACTATACTTACCTCAAATTGTTCAAGAGGTTTTAACCAAGTAGAATCACCACTTCCTTAAGTTTTCTAAACAACAATTATGTTAAATTAGAGATTATAACTAACAATTTCAAGAAATTGAACATCTCCTATTACTACTTTTAACTTCTCATTTCAAAACCCTAATTATAAGAATTGGGGAAAATACTTACTTAATTAGAGATATGAAATTAAGATTCTCCCTATCTTGATAATCACCACAATAGGTCCGAATTTGGATTCAATTAATGTGTTCTTGATGTCTTCTTCTTCTCTTCTTCTAAACCCTTTCTTCACCTTGAAGTTCCTTTACAATTTCTGGATATCTCACCTAATTGCTAACTTCTTCTTTTTAATTAAATTACTTAGCCTTAATGGCAACATTTGTCCCTCTATTCTAGGATTCTTTTATATAGATCACAAAAGTTCTTATTCTTTCTTACTAGCCACAAAATTTAAGAAACATATATATATAATCTAACAAAAGTTTAATACTTCTATATAACAATACCTTGACGGGATACGGGTGTAACAATTCACCCCTCCTAATAATTGATTTCATCCCCGAAATCATGTTTGGAAAAGTTGAGGATACTTGCTCTTCATTCTTTCTTCCGGTTCCCATCTAATGGTTGTACCCTTTCGATTTTTCCATTGCACTTTCACTAAAGGAATCTCTTTATTTCTTAGTTGCCTTGTTTTTCTCCCAAGTATTGTCTCCGGTTCTTCTTGAAATGTTAACTTCGGATCGACCTCAACATCATCTAATGTAATTACACTAGCTTCGTCTGCTAAACATTTTCTTAGATAGGATACATGGAACGTATTGTGAATTCCTTTCATCTCATTGGGGAGATCCAATACATAAGCTACTTCACCAACACGTTCTATAATCTTGAAGGGTCCAATGAATCTTGGCCCTAACTTTCCTTTATGTTTGAACCTAAGAACACCCTTCCAAGGGGAAACCTTAAGCATAACATAGTCTCCAACTTCGAATTCAATTGGCCTCCTTCGATTATCGGCATAACTCTTCCATCTATCTTGGGCCACCTTAAGTCTTTCCCTTATCGTTTCGATTTTCTCGGTTGTTGCTATTATTATATCCGTACTAGCTAATTCTCTTTTTCCCACTTCATCCCAACACACCGGAGTTCTACATTTCCTACCATAAAGCATCTCATAAGGTGGCATTTCAATGCTAGCATGATAACTATTATTATAGGCAAATTCGACTAAAGGTAAATGATCGTCCCAATTTCCCCCAAAGTCAATTACACAAGCTCTTAACATGTCTTCTAGTGTTTGAATAGTCCTCTCACTTTGTCCATCCGTTTAGGGGTGGAAAGTCGTACTCATGTGTAATTTTGTACCTAATTCTTCTTGGAAACTTCGCCAAAATGCTGAAGTAAACCTTCCATCTCTATCGGAGATTATTGAAATGGGTACCCCATGGCGTGTAATTATTTCTTTCACATATATCTTAGCTAACTTGTGAACGGGCATATCTTCCCTAATGGGAATGAAATGTGCACTTTTGTTAGACGATCTACTATTACCCAAATTGCGTCATGCTTTTGGTTGTTCTTGGCAACTTTGTAATGAAGTCCATTGTAATCTTTTCCCATTTCCAAATTGGTACTTCTAACGGTTGTACTTTACCATATGGTTTTGGTGCTCGGCTTTAACCTTCAAACAAGTTAGGCATTTTCAACATATTTCACACAATCTCTTTTTATACCCGCCACCAATAATCTCTTCTCAAATCATGATACATCTTGTTAGCCCCCGGATGAATAGAATACTTTGACTTATGGGCTTCATCTAAAAGTAACGACTTAACATCACTACGGAAAGGTATATAAATTCTCCCATACCGTGTCTTGAGTCCACGACTATCTTCTTCAAAATGAGGGACATGGGAAAAGATTCGCTCTCCTTTCCAATTTTCTTCCTTCAAAGCTTCCTTTTGAGCTAACTTAACCTTGTCGAAAAAATAAGTAGTAATGATCATCTGCAAGGAATGGATTCTAGTAACTTCATCTTGACCTTTCCGACTTAATGCATCGGCTACCACATTCGCCTTTCCTGGGTGATACCGGATTTCACAATTGTAGTCTTTTAGTAAATCTAGCAATCTTCGTTGCCTCATGTTCGGATCCTTTTTATCGAGGAAGTACTGAAGACTTCGATGATCGGTGTAAATCACAAATTTCACACCGTAGAGATAATGCCTCCATAATTTCAGTGCAAGAACCACTGCCGCAAGTTCTAAATCATGTGTCGAGTAATCTTTCTCATGCTTCTTTAACTGTCTTGAGGCATAGGCAATTACCTTGCCTCTTTGCATAAGGACACAACCAAGGCCGAAATATGATGCATCGCAATATACAACCATGTCTTCTGGTCCTTCCGGTAATACTAAAATCGGAGCTTCACATAACCTCTTTCGTAAGGTAGCAAAAGCATCATCTTGTTCTTTTTCCCACTTGAAAGGGACATTCTTCTTGGTAAGCCTAGTTAACGAGGATGCAATCTTAGAAAAATCTTGTATAAATCTCCGATAATACCCTGCCAATCCTAGAAAGCTTCGTATCTCTCCCACGTTCCTCGGAGCTCGCCAATTCATTACTGCTTCTATTTTTGAGGGGTCTACCTTAATACCTTCCGGATTAACCACATGACCGAGGAATTGAACTTCTTGTAACCAAAATTCACATTTCGCAAATTTTGCGTACAACTTTTCTTTCCTTAGAGTTTCAAGAATCTCTCGTAGATGAACCTTATGCTCTTCCTCGACCTTTGAGTAAACAAGAATGTCATCAATAAATACAATTACATACTTATCCAACATTGGCCTACACACCGATTCATTAGGTCCATAAAACCGCAGTGCATTCGTAAGTCCAAAAGGCATAATCAGAATTCATAATGTCCATATCGTGTCCTAAAAGTCGTCTTAGGAATATCTTCTTCTCGAACCTTCAATTGATGATAACCCGAACGTAGATCAATCTTGGAAAACCATTCGTACCAAGTTGGTCAAAAAGGTCATCGATTCTTGGTAAAGGGTACACATTCTTCACTGTTACCTTATTCAATTCTTGGTAATCAATGCACATACGCATACTACCGTCCTTCTTTTTGACAAACAAAATCGGTGCTCCCCATGGTGAACTACTTGGACGAATAAATCCATTATTTAACAATTCTTGAAGTTGACTCATCAATTCCTTCATTTCGGATGGGGCTAAACGGTAAGGGGTCTTCGCTATCGGTTTGGCACCGGAATAAGGTCAATGCGAAATTTACTTGTCTATCGGTGGACACCGACAATTCCTCCAGAAAAACATCTCGAAATTCATTAACAATGGAAACATTTTCAACACTTGCCTTCTTAATACTCGTATCCACCACATGGGCCAAAAATGCACAACAACCCCGTGATAAATATCTCCTAGCCTTCATTACGGAGCATAACTTGAATTCTCCTTTTCTTTTATCTCCATATATTACTACCTCTTGGCCATTTGGATTCATAACTCGTACCATCTTTTGATTACATAAAATGGCGGCATTGTGATTACTAAGCCAATCCATACCTATGATAACATCAAATTCTCCAAGCACTATAGGGATTAGGTCGATCTTAAATATACTATTATCCAATTTCATCTCTACATTCCGAAACACATTAATCACAACTACTACCTTACTATCAGCTATTTCTACTTCAAAGGGTTTGGAGAGTTTAGATAATGGGGATGTTAATTGCTTGCTAAATTCTAATGACACGAAGGATACGCTAGCTCCCGAATCATAGAGGACTTGAGCAGGAATGGAATTAACAAAAAGTATACCTTTAATGACATCGGGTCCCGACTTTGCTTCCTCTACTCCCATCTGGTAAACTCGTGCCTTAGGTTTCGGAATTTCAACTTTTTCTTCTTTGACCGTCTTCACAATCTTAGCATCATTTGTCCTTCGACCTGGACACTCATTCAACTTGTGCCCAACTTGATTACACCCATAACAAATAACCATCGGTTTCGGGCATTCCTTACTCATATGACTTAAAGAACCGCACTTGTAACATCCCGGCATATTAAGTCTACACTCACCATAATGAAGCTTGTGACACTTCTTACATTGTGTCTTGCTTTGATTTCCTCCAACCCTTCTACCTGAATCAAACCTTAGCTTTTTACCTTCCCTATCTCCGAACACTGGCTTTCTCTTAATCTCCTTTTCTTCCTTACTCTTCTTTCTCATCAAATCCGCCTCTCTCACACGAGCCCGGCTTAGAAGATCTTCCAAAGTACTACACTTAAACGGCGAGGTTACTTCACGGATTTCATCCTTTAGCATCCTTTGGAACCTATCTACCTTAAGCTTCTCATTATTATGGTACTCGGAGCAATAAGGAACCATATCATTAAATTTCTTCCATAACTCATTCACCGCTTCATTTGTTTGCACTAAATTAAATTCTTCTCGAATTTTGTCAATCTCCTCCACGGTGCATACTCAAGTAAATAATTCTTTGAACTCTCTCCATGAACATGAATCCGACCAAGCCTCCCTTTTTCACACACTTTCCTTCCCACCAAGTCCTAGCACTATCACGAAGGAAGTTGATGGCATATACAACCTTCTTTGCCTCTTCACACCCACTTGTGCGAAAGGCACCTTCAACAAGCGATAAGCCATCTATTACAAGCTATAGGATCAAGGGTTCCCAGAATTTTGGCACGTCACATGCCGTAAAATCACGGTAAGATGATTTATCATTCCTTGTAACCCTACCATGACCTTCTCCTCTTCTTAGTTCGCAAACTCTCTTTGCATTACTTGTATATTTAAAGTGGTCTCTTTGACAACATACGATACGGATTTTTCTAGCGCCTTTCCTATCCTTCTCCTCATTAACACATCTAAATCTTTTACTTGTTCATTAGTAAACCCTTCTAAAGTAGGACCCTCCGAACTAGAAGAAGAGGAATTTTCGAGATCATATCATTTTGGATGGGTCACTTGTCAAGACCCGACATGTTTAGAGGTAGTAGCCTTTATGGCTTCCTTTTGATGGGGAGTATTCATTTCTTCTTCATTGTAACATATGACAACATTCGATTAAGCAAAATCACCTGCAACCTATAAAAATAATATAATTCTTTCAAAACTCACCCTAAACACCACCCGCACAAAACCTTAACGATCTTAGGTAATACATATATGCCATCTTCTTATAACCACGGTGGCCAAGCGTAGTTATAAAAACATGTAATGTATATACTCCTTAAAATCATCAAGGAAGTGTACAAGTAGTATAACTATTACTAATACTATTCACGCGGCCTAAGTCTAGGAAATTCTAAGACAAAATCCTAAATCTCTTAGACCAAGGCTCTGATACCAAGTTGTTACGCCCCCAAAATGGAAATTTTAAAACTTTTATTAATGACAAAGAAAGAAAGAAAACTGAAAGTTTTATTTTTAAACGTGACGGCGTCGGGAAATATTTATGACGCCGTCCGACAATATTGTGACTACCGAGAAAGATTTTTGCGGTGTCGATATTAATCGTGACTACCGGAAGGATTTTGGTAAAATGCGACGGCATCGGAGTTCTATGTGCGACGACGTCCGAGCTCTGACACTGCACATTTTGTGCGATTTTCTGACTTTAACTTAATAAACTACATATCATTTAACCATTTTCACAAAACTTGTAGACAACTTGTGACTCATGCAAGAACAACTATTACCAACAATTCCAAGACTTTTAACCTTCAAAATGGGAAATCGGCTTATTGCCAAACATCATTTTAGCTCCATGGCCCATATTTACAATAACGTGACACATTGATTTGATAATTTAGGAAACTTAAACATAAAAACAATTACTAACGGAGAGGGAACCAAGACACTTGAAAATATACCAAAACAACTTGACTCTTTGGGGCTTCCAACTTTAACGCCTTGGTTCCAAAAGACAAGCTCAACTAGAGCTCAAGCAAAATCCATCCTATACTTGAGTCTTACCTTTATCCTCCTTGCTAGGACCTACAAAAGTATCATCAACTATAACATAAGCAATTGCTTAGTAAGTAAATGGGTCAAATGCAAATTAAAACTATAACAATACATAAGAATATCATGGAGCATCTATAACATAAGTACATACCTTAAAATTGGTATTTACACTACTTGACATATAAAGCTATGGATCCAAGCTAACTATAACAAGCTCCAACAACTATAACATAATCAAACAATCATATTTATTATGATAATACATTAACCCACTATACTTACCTCAAATTGTTCAAGAGGTTTTAACCAAGTAGAATCACCACTTCCTTAAGTTTTCTAAACAACAATTATGTTAAATTAGAGATTATAACTAACAATTTCAAGAAATTGAACATCTCCTATTACTACTTTTAACTTCTCATTTCAAAACCCTAATTATAAGAATTGGGGAAAATACTTACTTAATTAGAGATATGAAATTAAGATTCTCCCTATCTTGATAATCACCACAATAGGTCCGAATTTGGATTCAATTAATGTGTTCTTGATGTCTTCTTCTTCTCTTCTTCTAAACCCTTTCTTCACCTTGAAGTTCCTTCACAATTTCTGGATATCTCACCTAATTACTAACTTCTTCTTTTTAATTAAATTACTTAGCCTTAATGGCAAAATTAGTCCCTCTATTCTAGGATTCTTTTATATAGATCACAAAAGTTCTTATTCTTTCTTACTAGCCACAAAATTTAAGAAACATATATATATAATCTAACAAAAGTTTAATACTTCTATATAACAATACCTTGACGGGATACGGGTGTAACATTTGGAGTCTAGGAATAACGATAAGTCTTCCACCGTGCATAAGAATGTCACCAATCCTAGACCTTGCCATAAGTGGATTCCGTCGGTAAAATGTTTAAGGATGTTGGACTTAGGTGGATGCCTTGGAAAGTCATTTCATCGATGACAAAATCAAGGTTGACTGTGAAACCCCAAAGGGTTTGGATACTAATGTCACTAACCAAAATATATGCAATCAAGTTTGTAATATTAGTGTAGGTAGTACTTACTCAGTTATAGATACTTCGATCCTTCACTACATGGATTGGCTTAAAGTATGGATTACAAATGGATTGATATCTCATAACTCACGGGGTCAAGTAACTCAATCTTGATATTCATTCGGCAATGACGTATGAACACATCAGTTCATGCCTCGTACTCTAAAGAAAAGAAATGTGTACGCTTCAGTGCGCATTATCTTCGGAAGAAGAGAAATCTTCTTATTTATGACCATTCTCGTCAACATGCTTCATACTTTTTCCATGCGCTTTCAGTCATCAAGTGAACTGGACTATTGTTGATTGTTCTCTTATTCCACTTGCTCAACTATAATGACGATGGCGACATCATGTGCTAATTTTGCGGGGGAGAAGTGTGAATATACTACATTTTTTGAAGATATTCACTTATTCAATCAAGAATGGCAACTCCGTATGCAATTCTTAAGGGGGAGAAGAAGTGTGAATTTTTTTGCATAGTTGATTGATATTTGAGAATATATGGTCAAACGGCTCCTAACTCATGTAAGAACCGAGCTTCTTTATATCACGGGCTGATATGATTAAATTACAAAGTGCTTCTAGTTGCTGGGCTGATTTCTTTGATGAACATCTTTCTCGTTCTTATTTGATTGGGAGGATTTTAATTAAGGGATTTGCTATTTACAAGTTAACGGAATGCCTTTGGTGTGAAGAAGATGTTAACTGCCTATTTCCCCATTCGGACAATCTTGAAGAAGGTCGAGTCTACAGTCTGTTCTACATTTTCTGCTACATGTTAGAAGGCTAAAGACAAATTACATTTGATGATCTAAAGACTTCTTCTTATTCCGGGCTGAGAGGAACACTTGAAAATCATCGTCAGTTTAGGGGAGAGCACTAATTGGGGGTGATTGAAAAGCCAAATTTAATCCCCAATTAGACTTGCTCATATTCTTTAGCAATGATTCATTGTTTGATTTTTGATGACTCTCCTCCAATGCCTAATGCTTCACTTACTAAGGATAATTGGGATTCATTGTTTGGGACTCATTGTTTTTCAAAGATATGTTTGATGAGTACTTCCAACCTCGAACGAATGTTGATCATCCAGCTTCTGAAGCTCATGCTCCGGTTCCTACCGACTTAATCGGTTCACCATCTAAGAAGTACTTCTCGTAATTCTCAAGAAACCTTATCTTCGCCATTTCACAAGGCGTTCATAATGACTATCATGATATTAGTAGTTGCACTACTGAATAATGATCCGCTCTTTGGTATTCCTTTGCCAAATCTTCACGGATTATTGTTCATGAATAATGATCCGCTCTTTGGTATTCCTTTGCCAAATCTTCACAGGTTATTGTTCCTCTCATTGTGCATGCTATAAATCAACCACATGAACATTAAGGAAAATGACTACCTCATCCGCTAGAAGACATTTTTGGTAAATCTTCCAGATCAGTTTCTACATGTATACCTTAAGGAAGAATGCATTGATGTTGAGGAATAATTTGCTCCGGTTCATTCAGTGGGTCAATGTTCATCCGATTGTATGTTTATTCACGTGTTGGACATTTGACACAAGTTGATTACTTCGAAGTTTCTCATTTATCACTTATTTGAGGTTGAAGTTGACATTCACAAAGGCGTTTTCTTATTTGATAACTTGCTCGGGCTTAAGAATTTGAGTTGAAGTCTTGGGTTATCTAGTTACTAGCAATGAGGTGGATGGTTGAAGGCCCAGTTAACTATCACTATTAGGAGTTACTTTGTTTTACTCTGTCACACACATATGACGGTGTGGATAATCGCAAGAGGTGTTAATGTCTCATACTTTGCTTGAGTAGTGAGTACTTAGAAATTTGCTTGAAGCATAAATTCTCGACACCGCTCTTCCATTATTAAGTGCAAGCTTAAGATACAAATGTGGAAATTTGACTTGGTCTCAAGTTTGGTATATCGGTGTTCTTCATCGTGGTCACTTCAAATTGTCTACATATGGGTTGATAAAGATAGTCAGAGAGAGTTTCTCTAGCAGTTGATTCTCACAGGATTCATTTGAGCTAATTGTTGTTCTTTTCTATTTCAAGAATATTTGGTATGTATAATGTGTTGCTGTTTCTGAGGTGTTAGCCTTAATACTTTTTATTAGAAGTGATGGTCATTCACATTTAGGAACTTTGTATCGTGTGTTAGATATCATACTAGAATAGTCAACGGGCTCGTAGATTGGGCTAAGCTAATTGGTTAGACGTTAAGTTAAGCTAGCCTTATGAAAGATATTATCCAATCCAACCCAATCCAAGCCCATGGAAAGCCTATTAGGGCATCTTGTATTTAGACTATAAATACCCCTCAAAGTCTCATTTGAGGGGTGTGCTTGAGTGTGTGTGTGTGTGTGTTTCTTTGGAATAAAGTTTCCTTCCTTCTCTCTATCTCTCTACAAATACATACGCATAATATATTCAAGTCACCATCTCCATCTCATCTTAATCTTTCTTTGCTTCAGATTACGCACAACATCTTTGTGTTTAACGTGGGTTTATATTATACGTGTTCTTGTTGTGTGGTAAGCACAATATTCGTGGTAAAGTTGAGTAAAACAAGGTCCTACAATTGGTATCAATCGCCTAACAATAGTTTAGGAGTGTTTGTGTTCGAGTTTTGTTGAAACTTTTTCTCCAAGTTTCATTTTTTATATAAAAATGCTAGTTTTTTGCTTAAAGGTTTGATTTTTACGTGGTTTTAAGCTTAAAGTTGTAGACTTTATTATTTTTTAAGTGTTTTAGAAGAAGTTTGTGCAAAAGAAATTAGTTGAAAATGTGTTTTTGGGTGAAAAGTAGCGTTTTTGCAAAATCAAGCGCCCCACGCGAAGCAACTTTTGGTCAAAACCTTTTTTACGCAGAAGAAAAGTCAAAACCCTAATCCCTACGCGTAAGGTCTACGTAAGAATTTCGTTTTCACGCATAAGTTTTTGGTGCGATTCTTCGAGCTTCAACGGTTACTCGCTTCCTCACTTGGATAAGTTTGTGGAACACTCGACTATTGGATATCTTTTACATCGTGATAGTGTAAAGGATTTTGGGCAAAACCCTAGATTTACGCATAAGCTAAATCTTACGCAGATAATCTCTCACGCATAAGCATTTTCACGCCTAAGCTTGTCTTACGCATAAGTAAATCCTACGATAAGGATTCTACGCTTAAGTTTTTAGTCACGATAACTCTATTGTTACGCAGAAGTTGGGTATTACGCGTAATTCTCGCCACGATAAGAATCCTACGCCTAAGCATCCCACGCTTAACTTCTTCTCTACGCCTAAGCTCTTTATAGGTAAAATAAATAAATAAATAAATAAATTTAAGGGAGTCTAAACGTTCAATTTTTACGCGAGATTCAAATTATGGTATAACTTGGAAAATTTTGGTCAAAAATTCAAATTTTTGGACCCAAATTCAAATTTTTTCGGTCAAATTTGGCATCAAAATTGTCAAAACTCAAATTTTGGCGGGAAAGCTTGAGTAAAATTTAAATTTTAGGGAAGTCTAAACGTTCAATTTTTACGCGAGATTCAAGATATGGTATAACTTGGAAAATTTTGGTCAAAAATTCAAATTTTTGGACCCAAATTCAAATTTTTTCAGTCAAATTTGTCGTCAAAATTGTCAAAACTCAAATTTTTCATACAACCTTATAATTGATTTTTACTGTGAATTTCAAATTCTGGGAGAAAAAATTTTACGCCTAAGACCCAAGTTCACGTGTACGACTTTCAGCAAAACTTCAAACGGCCATAACGGATTAAACACAACTCGTTTATCGTTGAATCGTTCCTCCATCAACTTTATCTGTAATACCTTCATCAATGGCAACTCAACAAGACATTCATGCAGCCGGTGCCGAAAACCGTCCTCCTATGTTGGAAAAAAGTAGTTATCTTCAATGGACAAGTCGTATGCTTCGTTACATTAAGACCAAACCTAATGGAAAATTGATGATTCAATCCATTACGAATGGACCCTTCATGCCTCGACAAGTCCAAGACCCTGGAAATGCTGATGCAACACCTCCCGTCCCACCATTTTTTCGCCTTCAAAAGAATCAAAATACTCAAGAGGATCGAAGCAAGTTGAAGCGAGATGACATGGCAATTCATATTGTCCAATTGGGTTTACCAAGAGACATCTTTCTTCTTGTGAGACGGCCAGAAACCGCTTTCGATATGTGGGAACGCGTTAGACGGCTTTGTCATGGAAATGTAAATTGGTCAACAAGACACGGAAAACAAGTCGCTAATCGCTGGGAGAAGTTTACATCCACTCTGTGAGAATCCATTGAATCCTACTATTGGAAGGTTCTGCACTTTAATGAATGAGCTTATCAGAAACAAGTTGACACCCAGAACTATCGTTCAAAACATCAAATTCCTGAACAATCTTCCAGAGGAATGGGGACGATATGTCACTATTGTCAATCAAACAAAAGACTTACATCAGGTGAACTTTGATCAACTAAACGATTTTCTGAAACAAAACCAAGCCGAAGTCAATGAAGTTAGGAAAGAAAGATTGGCAAAGAATCATGATCTATTGGCACTAATTGCAAAGACTCAAACTCAGTGAATACACAACAACAAGCTTCATCATCTTCCACTAACAACAACTTGCTGCAATACATTCCACAACCACAAGCTATTTTCCCTCAACAACAATTCTATCCACCGGAACAACAAGTAATTCAACAACAACAATATCCACAATACCAGGAACAAGGAATCACTGATCTTGAAATTGAACAAGAAGAGGCTTTGTCACATGCTTTTGCATTCTTGGGTAAAGCATTTAGAAGTCGCATGGGTAATCAAAGCGGTTCCATATCGAGTAATCGGTTGGGTCGTAATGTTGGAAATCGATGGGATGAATATTGGGAATAGAGCGTTGGGTAATCGAATGGAATGTTGCGACCCAGCTTGTTGGGAATTATGGAAATATGAATCGTGGTAATCGGGTTATGTGTTTCAACTGTCAAGGAGTGGGTCACATGGCAAGGAATTGTCCTACTAAGCCGAAAAAGAAGGATCTTTCATATCTTCAGAAAGCTATCATGTTAGTACAAAAGGAAAACGCAGGACTTCAGTTGAGTGCTGAGGAACATGACTTTATTACTATTATGGATGATTTGGAAGACCGAGAGGACATCAATGCAAACCGCATCTTCATGGCAAATCTTCAGAGACTAAACGACACCGACTGACGCACCTCCGCCTATGACGCCAACGCAGATCCGAGGTACCAATCATTGATCCATGCTATAACAATGTCATATGTGATGTGTTTACTCATGACGAACAAGATTCTCGGACGCCAAGACCTACTTATGATACATACCGACAACCGAGTTGTAGCAATACGAACTCAAACTCCGATGTGGATCCTAATGGAGGCTATGTGGCACAAAATATCGAGACTAATGAGGAAACACGTGCTTATTTTGAATCATTAATCAATAAGCGTGGCATTGAAATTGAGAAAGTTAGAACGGTCAATTGCGGTTAAGGTCGCGAATGCTAAATTGACCACCGAGCTTGAGTTACAAGGAGAACTAAAAGCCTTTGAATTTCATACAAACAAAGTATCGAATTAGAAATTGGTTATCGAGATTGCTTTTAAGAGAAAACAATTACAAATCAAGTATGACACACTTGATGTGAATTTGAACTTGAAAATAAAATCTTTAAACAAGGAAATTTCGATCTAAAAACCAACTTTCTAAACAACAAGCAACTTATTTCGATCTTGAAAAGAGAAGAAGGCTTAATTGTCGATTTTTCAAAACGAGAAGATTCTCTTCTTGATGAAATTCTTGATAACAATGAGATGATCAAAAAGTTGGAAAATTTGCTTGTAACAACGGGTCATTCAGCCAAATCAACCAATATGCTGATTAATCAAGTTAATCCGTATTATCATACCACTCAAAAAATGGCTCTTGGTAACAAACCTCCTTGTTTCCTCAAGAAAGCTCAGAAAGAACGGAATGTGTTGAACAATGGAAAACCTTTGCATGAACCCATAATTGTTCATGATTCTCTTGAAATGTTAGAACTATCTGATGAGAGTAGATCAAAAATGAAACAAAAGAATCCAAATCTAAAACCAATTGATTATAACAAATGGAACAAAATTAATGGAATTACTTTTGTTAATCAAAAAGAAAAATCAAAGTTTTCCACCACACCAAGTGTTTCAAACAAAGTGTCATAACCAGTTTCAAAACCGCCCACTCACGTAGTTGTCTCAAAATCACTTTCAAAATCGAACAAATGTCTTCAAACAATCCTTTTAACACAAGTGATGCTAGAAGCATTTTAGATGATGTTAAAACTAGAATTGGGACACTTCAAGAGTCATTAAAACTAAAACCAATATTACTACTAATATCTGGTTTACTCGTCATGATGACGAAACGAAAATTTTTTGAACAGAATTGCCCTCAAATTGAATGCCATCAACTAAAGGGTAATTCATTTTGAACAAGCATTTTTGAAAGAAATAACTGACTTTGTCAAGGACCATAAATCCATGGTAAAGCAAGCTAATGACAGTGTTGAACACATCAAAGTTTTGGAAAATCTAAATACCGATATCATGTCCATTATCTTACAAATATATTATGTTGAAGATCATGAAAGACTCCAGTCTGAGACCTCCGCTATTATTTCAAAATATGAAAAAGCTCTTGAAAAACTTGAAACAGAAAACGTGTCCTATTTTAAACAACTTGATCGAAAATCTGAGGAATGCAAGTATGACAAACTGTCGTATGAGCGTGCCTACAAGGACATGAAAGAGCAAAATGATCTTTTGAGAGCTCAGTTGGAATGTCTAAAAGGGAAGTCTCTGGATACTAAGTTTGCAAAACCATTGACTGAGGAGAAAACATATGTTCCTAAACCGGTTTTCAAACCAAAATGTCTATTTCTCGTTTCCTCCAAAAGTCAATGAGAAAATGATATGTCAAAAACAAATACCCACGGTCTTTGCCTATTAAAAGAGAATTGTCAAAGGTTTTAAAAACTTGTTTTTCATAAAGAAAAGTGTTTACACCTGGCATTTCTAAGACTAGTACACGGAATGTGACCAAAAATCCAGTTAAAGAATCTATTGGTTCTAACGACATGGTCAACAATCACTATCTAGAAGAAGCTAGAAAAAAGGCACATACTCGAAAAGACGGAATTTTAGGTGCAACATCTAAGGTGATGAATTCTACAAGATTTCAAGGCAATACTAGTAGTTGTAAACCATTACCTAGGAACCATCAAACGACTAGGAATTGGCATGCATCTAAGAGTAGTTACGGGAAGCAGAATGCTAAGCATGTAGAAAAAACACTAGAAATCCTAAGTCTTTTTCGAACAAGAAACAATTTCAAATGACGTAGTGACAATGTTAAGGTAGTCTGTCCTAAACAAGAATGTTGACAAGAATGTCTGTCCTACATGTCAAAAATGTGTCTTTTCACTAATCATGATGCCAATGTACAATCCACTAAGACACCAAATGAAACAAACCCGTTGAAAAGATGAACATGGATAAGAAACCTACTAGGTGGATCTCTTCAGACGTAGTTTTCAAAAATGAGTCTTCCACGATCCGAAAAGAAAACAACTCTTAGATCTTACCTTAGGTGGATACCCACGGAAAAGTTTTCAACAAAGTAGGTCTTAGATGGATTCCCACTGGAAAGATTTTTATACTTACACCAACACGTATAATAGTGACAATCATCGGGATAAGGAAGTAGAAACCAATATAACTATCGACAAGTGAACACCCTCAAAGTGAGGAATCAAATACTTCTAACATCGTTATTTGTGAAATCTCTTCGCCTTTGGTTGCGGTGAATCAAATATCTCGTAACCTAGCTCATCGAGGGTTCTAATTCGTAAACTCTTCTTCTTCATTCTCTCTATCGTCTATTTTGATTTTCCATTTCTTCTATAAAACCAACAAAAGCAAAATATAAAAATATAAAACTTTCAAAACACAAAACAATAGAAAATCAAAATACAAAATATTCTTCTCACGACATGTCTCTCAGATAATCGATATTCTCAGACGTTTCTAGAGATGTCATTCAACAATGATCTATATATACAGATGCTTGAGCGAGAGTTCTTTAAATGTTTTCTAAAACATGTCGCTTCTCAACAAAAAATTCTTCAATGATGGCTTTCGATACTTGAAGACGAAACCCGGACTTCAAATTAATGGCTTCGGACACATCGATTCGGGACCCGCTCAAAGAAAGTGTTAGTGCAAATATTACGATATTTAATCTATACAGTCTCGTTTGTTTTGATTAACATGTAACTTGTAATACATAACGTAAAATGTACAAGTTACTTGTAATCACACGTTGTCTCAATATACATTCAACACCTCTCGATGTCTCAAGTCCTCATATGTTACAACACAGGTTCGTACATGTTTGTTATATGGCATTATGATCAAACCCATTAACAAATCATTTAGAATGTTTAAAATACATTTAGAGTCACTAAGTATTTTAATAGGTTAACCATTCTATTTCGAACCTCATTTTACATTTTGCATTTACAAGTATTTCATACAAATACTAAAGTTTACTTACACTTGACAAAATATATTTTATTTTGACAAGCACTCTTTTACAAAAGGTAACTAGACATTTTATTAACTAGTTACATAATACATTTTACAAGTTTACCTTGATAAACTTTTTAATCTAAAAATGGAAATACATGTTACATCATGTCATGCATCATCTTTGAAATCCTTGGAAGATCACTTGAATATTTTGGTTAGATTGATACTCAAATAAATCAAATGTGATCTTAGTAAGATTTGGTAATATCTTGCAAAGATTTGAAGAAAGATTTTTTAGATTTTATGTCAGGTACCCACGGTACCAAATTGTATAAAGGACGGAACCCTTTTAAGGGGTCCGTGGTTCGTGGACGCTCCTGTCTACTTTTGGCTATAAATAGAAGCCCATTGTTTTCCCATTTCTTCACCACTTCAAAGCACATCTTCTCCACCTTCTTGCATACATTTAGATCAATCATTAACAATGTAGTAACACACATTAAACACCCTAATGATCATGATCATAATGCTTCTAACATTCATCTTTGTTGTAAGCATACTCTTTGATCAACCAAGGAAATCTTGGAGATCTAGCCATCCCCACTCACCACAAGTTGAAGATCTATTACAAGAAGTTTAGGGAAATTGTGATCTTCATCATAAAGGCTTCCTATCAATGGAAGTTCTGTAATACCTGAAATTCTAAAATTCACAAAAAGACCAAAATACCCCTACAATCAAAAGTATGAAAAATTAATTCAAAAGAATACCAAATAAGATATGTAAATTCAGAGAATTTTAAGAAATATCCCACATGATCTAAATAAATATTAAACACTTTGTAAAGGTAATTTTATAGTTTACAACTTTATAAAAATTAGTTTTGTATTTTATAATTACCGAATATATTTAATTAACTTTATAAAAGAAATAAAACTAAATACAAGCCCCATATAATTTATATTAGTAAGAGTCCATTTATTTTAAGTCCAATGTATTATAAAGCCCACAAGAAAAATAATAGCTCAAGTATATATACAAATATTCGGCCTACATAATCCCTAAATACCGATTAATCACTAAACCGACTTCAAAACCCTTCACAAGTCGACTTCCAGTTTCCAGAGCCTGAGACTATTTTTCTTGGACGAGATTCAAGGCATAGAAGGTGGGAAAAATAGTGGTTGAGCTCCAGAATTGTTGTGGTGATCGTTGTGGGTTTTTGAGGAGATTAGGGTTTCGACAAAAGGAGGTTTTTGTGTCTTCTTGTTCTAACGCTTCAAGCTCTTCAAGGGTATGTTCCTAATGATGAATTCAGTCCTATAAGTCGTATATAACATATAAAAATTAGCCATGCATGATTTATATGTCGTATGAAATTATTTGAAATCCAAAACCCTAAAAGCGTATATAAATAACGAATGAGCTTTAAATATTTTTAGAGATCATGAATCTATTTTTCCAGAAGCTATTACATGTTATAAGACCTGAGTAAAATACATGTTTATGAATTTGAAGCTTGTGTGATTTGTCTTGGGTTTTCTTGATTCGAAACGCATAAAAAGGAAAGGTTTTTAAAAGGGTCGATTAGGGTTTTTCATGAACTAGGGTTTCCTTGTAATCATTGAAGGTAATTAATGAAGTATTAATGAGGAGCTAATGATTGGTGTAACTTAGGTTTAGGGCTTGCTTTTGAATTATGCCCTAATCGGTTCTAAATAAAAAGGTTTGGGTTGATTTTGTAAATATTGAAACTTAAAGGTTATTTTTGTAAAACATTAAAATACATGTACTAAACGTATAAAATAAGTGTGGGGGTTAAACGTGTAATTTTGAATATTTAGAGGGCCATTTGAATTGTATTTAACTTAAAGGGGTATGTTTTGTAAATTCTAAAACCTTTGGGCTAAAAGTGTAAAATCTGATAATAGAAGGTTGGATCGTATAATTAAAGATGTTAAAGGTGCAACATGTAATTTTGGGTAATTATGGGTCAACATGTGTAAATGAATTACGTAAGGACATGTACGAGTTTTGAGGTAACCGGTTTGTTTCCATATCGTTCTAGGTCAAAGTGGAAGTCATTAAAAGGAGTAACATGTTAATTGAATGCGTAATAAATAATATTGAAGGCATGGAAACCCTAGAACTAAATGGGAAGTTGATTAAAGGTTAAAGGTTAATTGTGTAATTTCGTTATTTCATGTGAGTTATAAATTATGTAAACTACTTTGAAAGAGAGTCTTAAAACCGTCTTTGACATTTGTAAACCCTATGCTATAAATAATGATCATATAAGCTCTTAAATAAGATGATTATCATATTAAACCCATACGTTTGGCTAATTAATAATTGAAACCCTAAAACATTGGAATTCCGTCTATCACTAAAAATGGGAAGAATCTGACAACTCTAAAAGTATTAATGAGATTAATCCGTTATACTAATAAGTATTAAATAAATCATAATCTGTGTAGATTCGTTGGAGGAGACGCAAGTCACATCTTCGTATTCGCTCATTCGCTTGCTTTTCTTCTCATTTGCTTTAAGGTGCGGATATTCTGTCTTACTTTAAGACACTTGTGTTATCGTTCGAGATATTCGACCTTTTCAAGAAAGGTCCTCATGTTTTCCTTCTCTCGTCATTCTCTCATGCTTATTAGGATTTCCATGCCATTGCTATGAACCCTTTTCGAATGTTTGATCCATCACTTATCTCGAATTTATGTTCTAGTGAACTATGCAATATCCGATGTGAACTTATGTTAGAAGACTTTGTTATATACATTTGTTGAACCCTGCTACATTTGGGTTATGAACTTATGATTATGAACCTCTGGTTATGAACTTCTGTTTATGAACATATGATATGCCACTATGATATGAACTTATGATTTCTGACTATCTGAATATGCACCTTTTGATATGAACTATCTGATATGATTCTGTGACCTTGTGTATGACTATGATTTGTGCTATATCTGAAATCTGTTTGACTTAAGTTGGTTGACTATAACCAAACATTTAACTAGTCATGGGGGTTCCATGTCCGTATCGATGATGCACTCGATATGACTCTAGGCGAGAGAGTGATGTTCGCCACGTCTCGGATGGTGAAGCATATTTTTGAATATGTAGGAAGGGCGTATGGATGCATCCTAGATCCGATCCGTTATCCGATATGTTATCCGGTGAATGATGTCGGTGCAACGCGTCTTCACAAAATTCTGGGAGCTAGCTACTCCATATATGTACATGTATTTTCTGAAGTTACGTTGGAAGAAGAAAGATATTTTGTTATGATATGTTAGTGAATGTGCTTATGACGTATTTGTTTAAGTGATTATTAATTGCCATAATAAGATAAGATTGCTACCTGATTGTATATCTGATATTATGATCTGTTATCGTTACGTGAATGTGTCGATTTGCAAGATGAATGTGCTAGTGTATAATTGAGTGTTTTGAAGGTTAATTATCTGTCTGCGTAAGTGACCTGCCATGTTAAAACTCTGCTAAGGTTAGGATTTGATATGAGAACTGTTTAGATATTATGTCTGCCATGATTTGTCTGTTGTTTCCGCTGCTATATTATTGAATTAAGTGCTATAAATGTTGATTAACTGATTTGTACGAATGCCATGTTTATTTTCTAGAACTGTTTTCCGTTAGTCTTTAGACATTTCGTTTGGCTTATCGTTATCTCGTTATTTTGGTATGCTATGTGTTTGGTTGTTCGATATGTTCGTGTTTGTGTCATTGATGTGCTATGTGATGACTAAGTTGTTATGTGTTTGTTTGGATTTCGTATATACGTGTTTCCGTAATCCGGAAAGATCCTTCGTCATTATTTTCGTTTGATTTCAGATTCGATATTTATTTTGTTTTAGTTTGTTTTGTTATATCCGTTCACTGGGCTTTGTAAGCTCAGCCGCACTTTTCTTTTCCTGCGGCAGGTATTAAGCATTTCAAGATGAGCTTATGGGATAGCTGATCTGGGTTTGAGAGTAGAGCTGAGAGCAAGACTTTACCATAGAGATCTTAGATTTATTTTGAAGTTTTAGCTATTTATGTTTTCTTTTTGAATATTTTGTAAAGGCTTCCGCTATTGTTTAGTTATTATAGTTCTGATATGAAACCGTATTGTGATATCTTTACCCTTGTCGGGTCGGGGTGTTACAATTTATGGTATCAGAGCTCTAGGTTTTAGGACCCTTAGAGCTTAGGCTATGACCTGTGAGAAGTGGGTAGATTTAGGATTTTCCTTTCTGCGTACTTCTTTGCGTACCCTATCGTATTTAAGTTTTGCTGATAGTTGGTATTCTTTTAGATGGTTATTCCCCGTCGCGCTAGTTCATCTGATAGGAATAATCGAGGACCGGCTAGGCAACATAAGGAGAAGACGAAGTGGGCCGTTATCATTGCTACGGGCTGCACAAGGTATGGTAAGGTGAAGAGGACTAACAAGAGGATAAAAGTTCCGGCCAATATGTGGCCATGTACCATCGAAGAGAAGCTGATCTTGAGGACCATTGACGGGGAGGTGGTGGAAGAATATGAAACTAAGGTGGTTGATAACGAAGGTTTCACTACTACATATCATGATAGGGGCCCCAAGTTCGTTGAGGATGAAGGAGAAGGACGAGCTGAGAGTCGCGATCTGTATGCCTTCGTGGATCGTGTGCCAGAGGAGGAAGAGAGGAAGCGTAAAGGTGGCTTTGCTAGTGGCTTCCTACCACAGCCTGAAGGAAACAAGAACGGATGGATAAGCGAAGAGGAGGAGGAAGAAGAGGAACCCAAGGAAGAGTACGAGGTGGAGTCGGAAACGGAGTCTACGGCTACGAGTAGGTTCAATCCGACACAAGAATAGGAGTTTCGTTTCTGACTTGTTACTCTCTTTATGAGAATTTTCTGACGTTTGATTTTGAGCTAGGCCTTTTGTTTTTCATCTGACGTTTGAATCTAGGATTTTAAGTTTTGTTTTGGAAGATCATCGTAAGACGATTCTGCGAATTTTGTTTGATTAATGGAAATAAAACAAAATTTTGGAGGTATAATTTCTGTCTGATGTTGTTTCTTTCTAATAGATTCGCTAAGTTTCCGTTAGTCCTCATAAGTTTAAATCATTTGTTAGTTTTCTTGGTGATGTTGTTTAATTTCCGTTTGAATGAAGTATGGCCATCATGATGGTATACTCATGTGTATCCGTTTGTTATAGTATGTTACTTGCTATCGTATGTGATCCGTATGTGGTATGTTTTGTTTTGATATTTGTTATGTGTTTTGTCATGGCCCGAGACCGAATATAATGACAATAAGAACTTGTTATGTGATGCAAGTATTATGACCTGATCAACGTAATAATACCGAGATCACATAATCAACTTATTGAAGGTATCTGACGTCCGGGAAATGCCTGTGATTGATGTGTGTATAGGTTTGACTTATATCATTATTTGGCGCCCCTCATGTTCGTTTGAATTCGCACCTATTTGTGAGATGTTCGTCGATATCTGCTTCGTATAAGTTTTGTACGTTTGGGATCCGAAGTTGTTATGATGTGCGTGACCTCTAGATTGCTATGACTATCTTAACCTTATATGTCTTCCCATATTTTGCGACTTTTGAGGCCGATAGGATTTATTTACATCTATACACATGATGTCCTCATCATTAGATATCCGAATAAGTTGGAATTTGTCGTTTGATTTTCAAGGCCTCATCATTCTCCGCCATTATTCTAATGAGTATATAATTATCTATTATAAGTATTTGACTATTTATTTGATTTCTGAATAAGTATGAGATTGAATATTCTGATAAGAAATCCATTTATTCCAAGATAAGATTAATGTTCGATATATTCTTAGAAATTCTGAAATCCGATTCGTTCTCTGTTCTGTTCCGCCTTGTCCAATTTCGAGGACGAAATTTTCTTTTAGAGGGGAAGAATTGTAATACCTGAAATTCTAAAATTCACAAAAAGACCAAAATACCCCTACAATCAAAAGTATGAAAAATTAATTCAAAAGAATACCAAATAAGATATGTAAATTCAGAGAATTTTAAGAAATATCCCACATGATCTAAATAAATATTAAACACTTTGTAAAGGTAATTTTATAGTTTACAACTTTATAAAAATTAGTTTTGTATTTTTATAATTACCGAATATATTTAATTAACTTTATAAAAGAAATAAAACTAAATACAAGCCCCATTTAATTTATATTAGTAAGAGTCCATTTATTTTAAGTCCAATGTATTATAAAGCCCACAAGAAAATAATAGCTCAAGTATATATACAAATATTCGCCTACATAATCCCTAAATACCGATTAATCACTAAACCGACTTCAAAACCCTTCACAAGTCGACTTCCAGTTTCAGAGCCCGAGACTATTTTTCTTGGACGAGATTCAAGGCATAGAAGGTGGGAAAAATAGTGGTTGAGCTCCGAATTGTTGTGGTGATCGTTGTGGGTTTTGAGGAGATTAGGGTTTCGACAAAAGGAGGTTTTGTTTCTTCTTGTTCTAACGCTTCAAGCTCTTCAAGGGTATGTTCCTAATGATGAATTCAGTCCTATAAGTCGTATATAACATATAAAATTAGCCATGCATGATTTATATGTCGATGAAATTATTTGAAATCCAAAACCCTAAAAGCGTATATAAATAACGAATGAGCTTTAAATATTTTTAGAGATCATGAATCTATTTTCCAGAAGCTATTACATGTTATAAGACCTGAGTAAAATACATGTTTATGAATTTGAAGCTTGTGTGATTTGTTTTGGGTTTTTCTTGATTCGAAACGCATAAAAAGGAAAGGTTTTTAAAAGGGTCGATTAGGGTTTTTCATGAACTAGGGTTTCCTTGTAATCATTGAAGGTAATTAATGAAGTATTAATGAGGAGCTAATGATTGGTGTAACTTAGGTTTAGGGCTTGCTTTTGAATTATGCCCTAATCGGTTCTAAATAAAAAGGTTTGGGTTGATTTTGTAAATATTGAAACTTAAAGGTTATTTTTGTAAAACAGTAAAATACATGTACTAAACGTATAAAATAAGTGTGGGGGTTAAACGTGTAATTTTGAATATTTAGAGGGCCATTTGAATTGTATTTAACTTAAAGGGGTATGTTTTGTAAATTCTAAAACCTTTGGGCTAAAAGTGTAAAATCTGATAATAGAAGGTTGGATCATATAATTAAAGATGTTAAAGGTGCAACATGTAATTTTGGGTAATTATGGGTCAACATGTGTAAATGAATTACGTAAGGACATGTACGAGTTTTTGAGGTAACTTCGGTTTGTTTCCATATACGTTCTAGGTCAAAGTGGAAGTCATTAAAAGGAGTAACATGTTAATTGAATGCGTAATAAATAATATTGAAGGCATGGAAACCCTAGAACTAAATGGGAAGTTGATTAAAGGTTAAAGGTTAATTGTGTAATTTCGTTATTTCATGAGTTATAAATTATGTAAACTACTTTGAAAGAGAGTCTTAAAATCCGCCTTTGACATTTGTAAACCCTATGCTATAAATAATGATCATATAAGCTCTTAAATAAGATGATTATCATATTAAACCCATACGTTTGGCTAATTAATAATTGAAACCCTAAAACATTGGAATTCCGTCTGTCACTAAAAATGGGAAGAATCTGACAACTCTAAAAGTATTAATGAGATTAATCCGTTATACTAATAAGTATTAAATAAATCATAATCCGTGTAGATTCGTTGGAGGAGACGCGAAGTCACATCTTCGTATTCGTTCATTCGTTTGCTTTTCTTCTCATTTGCTTTAAGGTACGGATATTCATCTTACTTTAAGACACTTGTGTTATCGCTCGAGATATTCGACCTTTTCAAGAAGGTCCTCATGTTTTCCTTCTCGTCATTCTCTCATGCTTATTAGGATTTCGATGCCATTGCTATGAACCCTTTTCTCGAATGTTTGATCATCACTTATCGAATTTATGTTCTAGTGAACTATGCAATATCCGATGTGAACTTATGTTAGGAAGACTTTGTTATATACATTTGTTGAACCCCTGCTACATTTGGGTTATGAACTTATGATTATGAACCTCGGTTATGAACTTGCTTATGAACATATGATATGCCACTATGATATGAACTTATGATTTCGACTATCCGAATATGCACCTTTGATATGAACTATCCGATATGATTACGTGACCTTGTGTATGACTATGATCCATGCTATATCCGAAATATGTTTGACTTAAGTTGGTTGACTATAACCAAACATTTAACTAGTCATGGGGTTCCATGTCCGTATCGATGATGCACCTCGATATGACTCTAGGCGAGAGTGATGTTCGCCACGCCTCGGATGGTGAAGCATATTTTGAATATGTAGGAAGGGCGTATGGATGCATCCTAGATCCGATCCGTTATCCGATATGTTATCCGGTGAATGATGTCGCAGTAATACGCGTCTTCACAAAATTCAGGAGCTAGCTACTCCATATATGTACATGTATTTTCCGGGTTACGTTGGAAGAAGAAAGATATTTTGTTATGATATGTTAGTGAATGTGCTTATGACGATTTGTTTAAGTGATTATTAATTGCCATAATAAGATAAGATTGCTACCGATTGTATATCCGATATTATGATCTCGTTATCGTTACGTGAATGTGTTGATTTGCAAGATGAATGTGCTAGTGTATAATTGAGTGTTTTGAAGGTTAATTATCTGTCTGCTGTAAGTGACCGCCATGTTAAAACTCGCTAAGGTTAGGATTTGATATGAGAACTGTTTAGATATTATGTACGCCATGATTTGTCATTGTTTCATTGCTATATTATTGAATTAAGTGCTATAAATGTTGATTAACTGATTTGTACGAATGCCATGTTTATTTTCTAGAACTGTTTTCCGTTAGTCTTTAGACATTTCGTTTGGCTTATACGCTATCTGTTATTTTGGTATGCTATGTGTTTGGTTGTTCTGATATGTTCGTGTTTGTGTCATTGATGTGCTATGTGATGACTAAGTTGTTATGTGTTTGTTTGGATTTCTGTATATCTGTGTTTCCGCAGAATCCGGAAAGATCCTTCGTCATTATTTTCGCTTGATTTCAGATTCAGATATTTATTTCGCTTTTAGTTTGTTTTGTTATATCCGTTCACTGGCTTTGTAAGCTCAAACCAAGACTTTTCTTTTCTGCGGCGGTATTAAGCATTTCAAGATGAGCTTATGGGATAGCCGATCCGGGTTTGAGAGTAGAATGAGAGCAAGACTTTACCATAGAGATCTTAGATTTATTTTGAAGTTTTAGCTATTTATGTTTACTTTTGAATATTTTGTAAAGGCTTCCGCTATTGTTTAGTTATTATAGTTCTGATATGAAACCGTATTGTGATATCTTTACCCTTGTCGGGTCGGGTGTTACAAGTTCATTTAGAAGTAGTTATTCATATCCATTAGACATTTGTGTCATGGATCATTAGTGTAAACATCATTGCATCATAACAACACTTTCACCAAACTAGATTAGATGGTTTATGTGTCGCGCTATAAAACACAAGGTTTGTTATGTTGGGCCATAAAACATAATGGAGTGGTTGTACCCTTGTAAAAGAACTCGACATCTAGCTTAGTGTCGGAAATATTGTATAAGCGACGTTAGGTTGGTTCTACCGAACTAGAACCCGTATTTAGCTTTGTACCGAAAAGTGTGTTTACGATTGTAAGGTTTTCTCCACCGAGAAGGGAGCTTGTTGATTTAGTGAAGTAACTCTCGAGTTGGGTACTAGGGAGTGGAGTAGGCGGAAAGGAGATCCGTGACCGAACCACTATAAATCCTCGTGTTCGGTTTGCACTTTCCTTTCTTTATCTCTTTACTTTTATACTTGCACTATACTATTGTTTGTGATGTGGTTTGGTGTTCATGATTGTGTGACAACTTAGTTTAATATGCTTTATATTAGTCACAAACAATAATTGGTACTTTCATATTATAACAAGCTTCATAAGCGATTTGATACTAAAGATCTAAAGTTTTTAAACGATAACGTATTCACCCCCCCCCCCCTCTATGTTTCCACAGAAAGTAAAGTGCTTAACCAAATTAAAGGTTTCAAATATATTTTTTCAAGCACTATTCCTTAAAACATAATGGCTTGCAGTTACTTCAGACTGTAACCCGATCTTTAAAGAAAGGAAAGTGCTATGCAAAATCGATTTTCATAAATATCGAGCACTTATCCTAAAACAAATGAAGATAATTTTCTATAATATCTTCAAATGATTTTCAAAATCTTTATCATCTCATGCATCGCTGATTCAAAAAATATTTTCAAAAGATTTTCAAAATCTCTCACATTTGGTACCAAGATAACTCCTCTAAACCCTTAATTGATTCTAAATTTTCTCGTATGAAAAATATGCTTTCGCTAAGGGGAGTATAAAACTAATATTGTTCCAAAATTCATGTTAAATCGTTTTCTCCAAATGCTTTCCGAAAACATATCTTTTAATCATTTTGTTTCAAAACATCATGGATATGCTATTTTGAGGGGAGAAACGTGATTCAAATGTGATCAAAAATATTTAATGATCGTTGTTTGAATCTCAAATGAGCTCGACTCAGACGGAACCAATGAATTGACGGGAATCAATGTCAGTAAATGTACCATCTTGAGAAACTCGTGATAGACATGCACTTTCATGGGTCTAACCTCCTTTTCAAGGAGTGTTTACAACTTCAAGTTAGTTAGTAGAGCTAGTTGTCACCTAAAAAATGGTAATGGAACTCTTTAACTAAGCAATGTAACCGTGTCTCGTGGGGAATTGTCTATTATGAGCCGATCAATTCAAAAAGTGTGAACTCTACCCTATGTGCGATTTCATCCAAAACTTATAAGCACATGTGAAGGGGAGTGTTTCGAAAATATAAAACTCTCAAGTGTTCCAAACATATTTTCTATCAAAACTCTTTGAGAGATTTTCAAGAAAATGGTTTTATGGCAACAATAGGACAGATCATGGAGTTATAAGGTGACTAAGGATAGGAAATCCGTTCTATGATCCGCCAGAGTCGAGGATCTACCCAAGGACATCACAAAGAGTTAGTACTAGAAGTCCTTAGGTATGATTGAAAAAGGAGTAATGTGAGAAAGGAGAAAGAAGGGTTGAAGAATTAAAAGAAAAGTAATGAAAAGGGTGAAAAGAATAGCCTCCATATTCAACCTTAGGGCGTAAATCGGGTTCAATACATATGTCACTGGATGTCACTTAGATGACACCGTATTGAAGACAAAGACGTCATGGACCCAGTGACGCATCGCACTAAACCTTCTAGCTACTCAATTCCTCTTAAAAGGATTTGTTTCATTCTCACCGGGAACCCTACATAATCTATCGACTTCTCTTAGAGATCGTTGATATTGAAGAAGGAGACCTCTCCCTAGTCTCCGCTCAGAAACCAAAATGAACTATTGAGTCTAGAGCCACGAGATTCATCAAAAGATCTCATAGGAACACTTGACATGACATCGCTTGTTGTTCATCAATAAGGACACAAGTGATATATTCTAGAGTCCCACGAGATCTTAGCAATCCGCTGAACATTTATGTGAGGTTTCACAATTGTGATCTCTCGATTGAATGGAAACTCCGCTGTGGTCAACATCAACAACCACGACAAGCAGTCACTTTGGTAATTCCCGTGGATTACGCTTAGTGTGTCTCAAATGGTCTACAATCGTGGAGAGATGCTTTGGTGTACTTCAAGGACTCATCCGAATTGTAGATGTGCTTCAGATATCGTGTTATCTCACTTGTGGGACTCAGGTTCAGAACGGCCTTTGTGAGAATTAGAGCGTGTTTTCACACTATGTCGTTAACACCCTCGAAATTCAAACTTGTAAATGCCGGAATCCGCTTATTACTAACCTGTTTTTATGTTTTCTTCTTATGGAAGCTCCGGAGCGGATTTATCGTGCAAAATCAAAGGCAACACAAAGTTAAAGACGATTCTTCGTCAATGTCAAAGAATCTACAAAGTATAAAGACTCGAGAACTACATCATTGGTAACCAAAAGACAAATAGAAGTGTGAGCATGGTGGAGAAAGACGTGGAGACACCTAACCAACGAAGTTGACAAATGGCTATATACCACATTATCTGATCACAAAGCATGAAGGAACAAAGAATCAAGACTATTCTATATCTACACGCGAAGTTCAAGCTCAAGGAAAGTAAAGATCTTATCAAGTGGAGCATCTTTTGAATGACCACCCCTTAGGGGGAGATTTTTAGCCTTAATAGTTTTTATTAGAAGTGATGGCCATTCACATTTAGGAACTTTGTATCGTGTGTTAGATATCATACTAGAATAGTCAACGGGCTCGTGGATTGGGCTAAGCTAATTGGTTAGACGTTAAGTTAAGCTAGCCTTATGAAAGATATTATCCAATCCAACCCAATCCAAGCCCATGGAAAGCCCATTAGGGCATCTTGTATTTAGACTATAAATACCCCTCAAAGTCTCATTTGAGGGGTGTGCTTGAGTGTGTGTGTGTGTGTGTTTCTTTGGAATAAAGTTTCCTTTCTTCTCTCTATCTCTCTAAAAATACATACGCATAATATATTCAAGTCACCATCTCCATCTCATCTTAATCTTTCTTTGCTTCAGATTACGCACAACATCTTTGTGTTTAACGTGGGTTTATATTATACGTGTTCTTGTTGTGTGGTAAGCACGGTATTCGTGGTAAAGTTGAGTAAAACAAGGTCCTACATGAGGTATCAAAACCTGCAAGGGGGAAGGAGACATACATCTAAACACACAATGCGTACACGTGATGAAACTAATACTTCTTCTCTATTGAAGTAATCCCGGAAAGACAAATGTCATAACCGTAGAGAAACTCGGTGTTTACTCATTGCCTTTGGTGTGTTATTCCAACCATTTAGGAGGAAGTGGTCTATGGATACTTTCGGTATGTGTTAACTCAGCCTTCAGTAGAAAGAAATATGAGAAAAATATTTGGAACGTGAGATGATATTGTTTATTGACATCTTCTACATGACTTATGATAAAGTGCTTCCGGTTAGTGTTTCATGTACACAGTGTAATGATGATTCCGATGATAAATTTACTGTGATGTCGCTGTTTCTACTCTAGTTGGGTACTTGTGTACATAATGGGTTGATTGGTTATATGGAAGATAACTAGAATGCACTTGGTAAAATGAAGATGTTGATATATGGTTCCCCTGAATAGACAACTGCTCAATCTCGAAGAGTAATGTGTACATCGGGGATGCTCAACAAGTTCATGTGATCTCGAACTTAATCATTTATTCCGGGTTTGATAACCACAGCGATGATCCATGTTTCAACCTGTTACTTCGGTGTTTTCTTCTTCTTCGGGGTGTTGAGCTTTATTCAGTGAGACCGCTTTGTCTTCTCTACTTCTTAGGGAAATGGTCTTTATTCGATGTTTGTCGGTTTGGGGTAAAGTTACCAAAGATTCAAATTAAGAAGGCTCATGTTCAAACGATTTTCTTAAAAGCCTCGAATGCTTTGGTGGTGAAAGTTTAAGAGATGCTAATTTCTTTCTTCTACAAAGTGTTGAACGATTTCCCTATGTCGGTATTTCTTGTATCATCATCTTCTTAAACTATTACTCTATCTGTACATATTTTATCGTAAAACATATAAAAAAAAAAAAAAAAAAAAAAAAAACTACAAAACCTATAAAAATCGAAAATTTGAAAAATACCAAAAATATTGTTCTTCAAAGACATGTCTTCTTATATCGATAACATCTACGGTCTTAGAAATGTCATTCAATAATGGCACGGGACCATAGATGAAGTTCGAGCGAAGGTGTAAATATTTCTTTTCAAAACATGTCACAAATCAAATGGCTTGCAGTTACTTGATCGTAACATGTGCTTAAACCATGGTTTGCTATTATTTCGAGATAGCAACCCGCTCTTTAAAGAAAGGAAAGTGTTGCGCTAAACCAATTTTTCAAATATTTGGTGACTTATCCTAAAACAAAAATGAGGAAAGCATGTCAAGGATCATTGCTTCTACACAAATGTTTTTCCGTCTAAAATTCTTCGAAAAATACTTGTTGTTTTTCAAAAATGGTGGAAATTGAGTTGTTTGTAAATCAATCAGATTCAGAGTTTTCGTTAAAATTGAAAACTCAATCAATGACTTCAGCTCTTTTAAACTTTTCAGAAAATAAGTCATTGATTGAGGGGGAGAATGTTTTCAAACCTATATCATCTAACGGGCTTTCTTAATTATCCTAAATGCTTAACTGAAAAATGATGTTAACCTACGTTGAAGGACTAGGGCCTAGGATATGATTGTTAGGATTAGATGATTAGAGTTTGATAAACACATTATTCCCATGCCATATATGAATTGATTGATATGTTGGATTGACTTTTATTAGTCGATTGCTGTTTGGGTGATGTCAACCACCATATATTTGTATGTGTGTTCACTAACATATACAGGTATATTGGTATATAAGAATGTTCCCGATCCAGATCCCACAAATGAAGATGATTGGATGCCGAAAGGAAAGGGTTACTATATCTTGGGTTGACAAATGAGGAAACGGAGCTTAATTGGATTTCTATGGAGAGTTGGCAAAAATGCAACGTAAGAAGTCTCACTGCTTCAGCAGACGATTTTTCTTCCAAGCCCTACAACAGCAACATAAGCTTCTCAACCACCTAACGTATCTTTGTGCAGGATACCATTTTTAAACAATTTTGAAAAATATTGTTTTGAAAATGGAAAATATTGTTTTGAAAATTAATTGGACTTAATTTTCAAAATCACTGGACTTCATTTTATCAAAACCTATGTCACTCAATTATCAACTTCGTTCATCGATTGAGGGGGAGAGTGATTTAAAATAAAATATTTTCAAACAATATCTCTTCATAAAAGTTCGGTTTGTACGTTAAAATGTGGTGATCTAAAGATTTAATGTTATGTCATGGTATGATTTTCTTTAAAACTCAAAGATCCATCAAAATGAAATTTTTTCATTCTTGTTTGACCGTGAAATTGTCATATTTTACTTAAAGATCTCTTAAAACAATCATACCGACACTAACAATCTTTAATGTCTTAAATTGGTCCTTATCATCATTTTTCAAAATTAAATCTTGCCACGCCTTTCCCTAAACTTTTCTAAATGATTTTAATCAATTGGGATCACAAATCTCAATTGGTTTGAAAGTTTTGATCTGGGGAGAAATCGTGATTTAAATCTCAAATCTGCTTTAATGGAATTGGTTTAGTCCTTCAAAGGCACTCCGCCTCCATGTGTCAAACGATTTCAATATACATAATGCACATGTTGAGGGGGAGCATTTATCCAATAACAAGATGAGTATTTAAACCAGCACATATTCTCTCATGTTTTCTAAACCTAATTAAATCACTTGAGATCCAAAATCTCAAAGGATTTGATATTTTGATCGGGGAGAATTTTGATTTAATAATGAAATCGATAAAGGTGATTGTTTGATTTAATTGTGCGGGATGCTCTCTCATATGTGTTAAACGCTTTGAATCTTGAAGCACATATTGAGGGGAGCATTTCAAAATAAAATAAACTATCGAGGTACAAAAGCTTTTATGTTTTAACATAAAGTACCTTGATTGAGTTTTAAATGGTTTTCTTAATGGTTTTTGTGATCGTGGATGTGCTTCAAAGAACTCTTCCTCTATGTGATAAAATGATTTCAAATATCCTATGCACATATTGAGGGGGAGAATTTTACCAAGAAAATCAAATGGCTTTTTCCATAGAAATTGTGATCAAGAATATATTTCAAAAGAACTCTTGCCTCCACGTGCTAAACAATTTATAAAATCATATGCACATGTTGAGGGGGAGCATTTCTAAAAGATCAAAACAATTAAGGTACAAAATGCTTTGATATTATATCACAAGTACCTTGATTGATTTTTCCAAATGATTTTTCAATTGGTTTCAAGAAAGAAAAGAACAATACCAAAAACCGACCAATTTACTTTATGCATGGTGATATAAGGATTGTTAGGTTAGGTATTCGTTCCCATGATCCCGCCAGAGCCGGAGGGATCTACCAGGACAATCCACTAGTTAGTGTAGAAGTCCTTAGGTATGATGAAAAAAGGAGAAAATGAGAAATGGGAAGAGTGTGACCGAGACAGAGCTAGTAATCGAATAAACCCAACAAGGTTCTAGTTATGAAATCTCGGTAAGTTCAAGGGGTTGAAGAATCAAAAGAAATGAATATGAAAAGGGTGAAAAGAAATAGCCTCCAATAATTCAACCTTAGGGCGTAAACCGGGTTCAATACATATGTTACCGGTGTTTACTAAGGTAACACCGGTATTGAAGACAAGACGTCATGGACCCAAAGGACGACCGCACTAAACTTCCCAAGCTACTCAAGTTCCTCTTAAAAGGGCTTGTTTCATTCTCACGGGAACCGACATTATCTATTGACTTTCTCTTAGAGATTGTTGATATTGAAGAAGGAGACCATCTCCCTAGTCTCGGCATAGGAAACCAAATGTACAATTGAGTCTAGAGCCAAGAGATCATCCACAATATCTTATTAGACACTATTCTTGAAGACTTGTTGTTTCACACAATGTGGAAAGTAAGAATATATTAAGAGTCCCACGATTATCCTTGTGGTATTGCGTAACATCCAAGTGATATGTAAAAATATTCACGATGAAGATGGAAATCCTTTAGAGCCAACATCAAACAAGCTCTTGGTGGGTGACATGTGAGATCTTTCTAAAGATCAAGCTTGTGACAACCGGACAGAAAAGATTGGCGATTCACTCTTGAATCTACCTTGGTCCGAGGATTGGAATTGAATACTTTTGAAAACCATTCGATGTGCAAAACTTCTTTCTCTAGCACGTCGAATGTGTATTCATTTTCAAACATAAAAGTATCTCGATTGAAAATACTTTTGAAAAACCATTCGATGTAAATCTCTTCTTTCTCTAGCACATCGAATGTGTACTCATTTCTAATACAAAAGTATTTTGATTGAAAATGGATCTTTCTCATAAAACCTTCGTCATTGCAAAACTCTTTCTTCAAGCAATACACGATTTTTTCAAATCATTTTCATCAATTAGTGAATCTCAATTATTGGTTCACTCACTCCGTGTTGTCTTCTTTGAGACGTTACGGTTTGAGAACGGCTAGAACAACCGCGAAACCTCGTCAAGGAGATTCTTAGGAATCCAACCCGATCACAAAAGACTTATATCGATCAACGGGGAACCGTGGCCGTGTACCTCAATTCAATGAATGTGATCAAAGACACTTTGTGTGTTTTATTGCTAATCGTTGTTTGCGGTACACTTGGATGGTTGCGGTGATCGATATTGAGAAGTCAATCCAAAGCCGCATGCTCACAAAGATCCACACTTAAATGAAGAAATCATGACTAGTCTTATCTACATAACTGGCTCGGATATTTTTATACTATGCTTCTGCCACGCAAATATTTTGAACCAAAGAAAGCTTTCGCTACTCGATGAAAAGATGTCATGATCCGAAAGTGTGAGCATGTCGGTCCAAAAGTCACAACTTCACATGATGGCAACACAATAAAGGGTGATCCGAGATTTCATCAGGTGATGATCTCAATGAAAGATCAAGATCATCAAAGATGTGGATCAAGATAAAGGCCTCCACTTAATGTACAAAGTTATCGGACTTTAAAGAATCATCGCTAAACCACAAAGATGCAGATGTTGAAGAATTAATGTCTACTAGCTCAAGATCAAGATTAAATAGAATGCTAGGATTCAAATGTAAACATGGGGTGACCTCCTTAGGGGAGATTGTTAGGAATTAGAAAATTTCATAGTGAAGTATCACCACCCCAAATATAATCTAGCATAAGTTAGCTCGTAGACATTACGTTATTTACTTGTTATTTAGTTAGTTATTTGGTTTAGTGCAACACCGTGGAGGAAGGACGGGTCTTTACCCACCGTATGCTCGATCTACGCCCGAAGGGACGTTTATTATGTAACTATAATACCTTCACCTCCCAGGTAGAGGGTTGGACCTTCAATCTAACATTCTTTCTTTTGTTACTTTCTCTCTCTAGAAAGACTCCCACTCTACTTTCTCTCTCTAAACTCACTTGCATAATTCGATCCATATATTGAATGTATTATGTGTTTATGAAATCCAATATCTTACAAGAGGAAATCTTTCTTGAGGGAGATGTTTCAGAAGGTACAAGTTACAATCTTTATTATAGCTCATTAATTGTTCTTGTGGTCCGAACTCACACTGGTTTCTTTCTAGCTGTCCGAGAGACAAATGAGGAATGGTTGTAAGATATAGGATTTCACAAACACACTAAACCATAATCACATGAGGCGTACAAGATGTTTAGAGAGACAAAGTTCTAGAGAGAGAAAGGGAAGAGAGTTGGGAACTATGTGAAACAAAGAAAAATGGTATTGAGCTCCAACCTCTACCTTGGGAGTGTAGAGGGTATTTATAGTGTCTTACAAATAAACGCCACCTACGGGTCATGGATCGTGCATACTGGGTAAAGACCGTCTGTCCTCCACGGTGTTACTTAACAAACTACTTAATAACATAACTTGACTACTTACTACGAGCTTTTAACGAATATATATACTTGAGGTGATCGACTCTTTAACAACCGAATTTTATAATTCCTAACAATCTCCCCTATGGAGGTCACCTCAATTTACAATGAATACAAACAGATATCACATTAGATTGTTCTAGGATTCTTGATTAAGTTCTTTGCTCGAGAGCTCGTAGTCTTGATTCTTCATGTTCGCATGTTTGGATAATTTCAAGTGGAGGTCTTTAATCGATCCACGTGATGATGAGTTTTGAGCCGCTTTGATATCATCACTTGCATAAATCTCGACTCTTCCATTGTGATGTTGACTTTTGTGATGTTGTGACAAGGGGTGACATGCTCACATTCTCGATCATAATTTCTTTTCATCGAGTAGCGGAAGCTTTAGTTGATTCATGATATTTGCGGCAGAAAGCGTAGCATGGAGTGAAAGTATCGAGTCGTTGAAGCACTTATCATGATTTCTTTAGAGATGAATGTGTGTGAGCATGCGGCTATGGATTGACCGCTTCATCTCGATCACCGCAACCGTCCAAGTGTACCGCAAACAACAAGTTAGTTAATAAAATACACGAAAGTGTCTTTGATCACTTCACGAATTGAGGTACACGCCCACGCTCGTTGATCAAGACAAGTATTGCTGTGATCGTTGATTCCTAAGAATCTCCTTGATAGGGTTTCGCAGCTTGTTCTAGCCATTCTCAAACTGGAACGTCTCAAAGAAGACAACACGGAGTGAGTGAAACAGAGAATTGAGATTCACTAATTGATGAAAATAGATTTGAAAAATAATCATATACCGCTCAATAGAAAATGTTTTTGCAATACAACGAAGGTTTTAATGAAAATCAGTTATCAATCATAAACACCTTTTATTTTGAAATATTAGTACAAAGTCGATGTGCTAAAGAAAAGAGTTTTTAAGCACAACGACCGGTTTTTCAAAGGTATCCATCAATTCATAACCTGAACCAGGATTGATTCATAATTATGAATCGCCCCATTGTTTCTGTTCAGTTGTCACATGGTTGATCTATTGGATAGATCTCACATGCCACCCACCGTGAGCTTGTTTGATGTTGGCTCGAAGGCTTTCCATCTTCATTATGAATATGTTAGCATATCACTCAGATGTTCTGGCAATATCACAAGGATAATGCGTAGGACTCATAAGATATAATCTCTCTTTCCACATTGTGTGAAACAGAAAGTCTTCATAGACAGTGTCCTAATGAGATTTTGTGAATGATCTCTTGGCTCTAGACTCAATTGTGCACATTTGGTTCCTATGCCGGAGACTAGGGAGAGGGTCATGTAGGATATTAGATTTCACAAACACATCATAACATAATAATATTAGGCGTATGGTTTAAGAGTTTAGAGAGAGAAAGTAGAAGGTGGGAGCCTTTCTAGAGAGAGAAAGTAAACAAAGAAAGAAAGGTTAGATTGAGTGAAGGTCCAACCTCTACCTTGGAAGGTAGAGGGTATTTATAGTTACATAATAAACGTCCTCCTTCGGATCGTGGATCGTGCATACAATGGGTAAAGACCCGTCCTTCCTCCACGGTGTTGCACTAAACTAAATAACTAACTAAATAACTAGTAAATAACGTAATGTCTACGAGCTAACTTGTGCTAGACTATACTTGGGGTGACTGACACTTCACCATGGAATTTCTAATTCCTAACAATCTCCCCCTAAGGGAGGTCACCCCATGATTTACATATTAAATCCTAGCATTCTATATTATCTTCAGTCTTGCGCTCGTAGACTTTAATTCTTCAAAATCTGCATCTTTGTGCTTTAGCGGTGATTCTTCAAAGTCCGATTACTTTGTACATTAAGTGGAGGTCTTTGATCTGATCTATATCTTGATGATCTTCGAGCATACTTTGAGATCATCAGCCACAGTAAATCTCTGGATCACCCTTTGTTGGGTTGCCATTACGTGATGTTGTGACTTTTGGACCGACATGCTCACACTTTTGGATCATGACATCTTTCCATCGAGTAGCGGAAGCTTTGTTGGTTCATGATATTTGCAAAGCAGTAGAAAGAGCATAGTATAGAAATATCGAACCGGGTTATGTAGATATGCACTTAATCATGATTTCTTCAATTGTGTGTGGATGTGAGCATGCGGCTTGGATTGACTCCTCAATTTTGATCACCGCAACCGTCCAAATGTACCGCAAACAACAGCTAGCAATAAAACACACGAAAGTGTCTTTGATCACTTTCGTTGAATTGAGGTACACGCCCACGATTCCCGTTGATCAAGACAAGTATCGCCTGTGATCGTAGGATTCTAAGAATCTCCTTGATGTGGTTTCGCATTGTTCTAGCGTTCTCAAACCGAACGTCTCAAAGAAGACAACACGAGTGAGTGAACCAACAAATTGAGATTTATCGATTGATAGAAAATGATTTGAAAACAATCGCGTATTGCTTAAGAGAAAGAGTTTTTCAATACGACGAAGGTTTAGAAGAAGAAATCAATTTTCAATCATAAATACCCTTTTATTTTGAAAACATAATACACAGTCGAAGTGCTAGAGAAAAGAGTTTTTGAGCACAACAACCGGTTTTTCAAAGGTATCCGTCAATCCTTTTCCTGGACCAAGGTTGATTCAAGATTGAATCGCCCCATTGTTTCTATCCAGTTGTCACAAGCTTGATCTTTTGAAAGATCTCACATGTCACCCACCAAGAGCTTGTTTGATGTTGGCTCTAGAAGGATTTCCATCTTCATCGTGAATATTTTCATATCACTTGGATGTTCTGGCAATACCACAAGGATAAAGCGTAGGACTCTTAATATATTCTTACTTTTCACATTGTGTGAAACAACAAGTCTTCATTAATTTTGTGTCCTAATGAGATATTGTGGACGATCTCTTGGCTCTAGACTCAATAGTGCACATTTGGTTCCTATGCCGAGACTAGGGAGAGGTCTCCTTCTTCAATATCAACAATCTCTAAGAGAAAGTCGATAGATTATGTAGGTTCCCGTGAGAATGAAACAAGCCCTTTAAGAGGAACTTGAGTAGCTTGGGAAGTTTAGTGCAAATGCGTCACTGGGTCCATGACGTCTTGTCTTCAATACCAGTGTTACCTTAGTAACCACCAGTAGCATATGTATTGAACCCGGTTTCTGCCCTAAGGTTGAATTATTGGAGGGCTATTTCTTTTCACCCTTTTCACATTTAATTCTTTTTCATTCTTCAACCCCTTCAGTGCTTACCGAGACTTCATTACTAGAACCTTGTTGGGTTTATTCTAGTTCTAGCTCTATCTCAGTCCGCACTCTTCCCATATTCTCATTTTTCTCCTTTTTTCATCATACCTAAGGACTCTACACTATCTAGTGGATTGTCCTGGGTAGATCCCTCCGTTCGGCGGATCGTGGGAACTAATACCTAACCTAACCATCCTTATAACTCCATGCATAAAGTAAAATGGTCGGTATTTTGGTATAGTTCATTCTTTCTTGAAACCAATTGAAAAATCATTTGGAAAATCAATCAAGGTACTTGTGATACGAGATCAAAGCATTTTGTACCTTAATAGTTTTGATCATTTAGAAAACCTCCCCTCAACATGTGCATATGATTTAGAAATTGTTTAGCACATGGAGGCAAGAGGACTTTGAAATATTTTCTTGATCACAATTTCCATGGAAAAGCCATTTGATTTTCTTTGGTAAATTCTCCCCTCAATATGTGCGTAGGATATTTGAAAATCATTTTATCACATAGAGGAAAGAGTTCATTTGAAGTACATTCACGATCATTAAAAACCATTAAGAAACCATTTGCTCCCCCTCAATATGTGCATCGATAAACGAAAGAGTTTAGCACATATTAGAGAGAACTTGAACTTTGAATCAAAACGATCATCATTTATCAAATTTCATTATTAAATCACAAATTCTCCCCCGATCAAAAATATCAAACCCTTTGAGATTTTGGATCCCAAGTGATTTATTAAGGTTTAGAAAACATGGGAGAAAAATGCGCCTGGTTTAAATACTCTTCTAGTTTTTGGTTAAATGCTCCTCCTCAACATGTGCATTGTATATTTGAAATCGTTTGGCACATGGAGGCAGGAGTGACTTTGAAGGAAAAATTACCCCATTAAAACAGATTTGAGATTTAAATCACGATCTCTCCCCGATCAAAAATTTCAAACCAATTGAGATTTTGGATCCCAATTGATTTAAATCATTTAGAAAAGTTTGGGCAAAGACGTGGCAAGATTTGATTTTGAAAAATGATGGATAAGGACCATTTTAAGACATTAAAGATTGTTAGTGTCGTATGATTGTTTTAAGAGATCTTTTAGTAAAATAAAACAATTTCACAATCAAACAAGAACATAAAAATTTCATTTTGAAGATCTTTGAGTTTTAAAGAAAATCATACCATGACATAACATTAAATCTTTAGATCACCATATTTTAACGTATAAACGGACTTTTATGAAGAAATATTGTTTGAAAATAATTTATTTTAAATCACTCTCCCTCAATTGATGACCGTAGTCGATGATTGAGTGACTTATATTTTGATAAAATGAAGTCCGGTGATTTTCAAAATTTAGTCCAATTTATTTTCAAAACAATATTTTTCCATTTTCAAAACAATTTTAATCAAATTTTTCAAAATGGTATTATCACTATTATCATGCACAAAGATACGTTAGGTGGTTGAGAAGCTCGCTGTTGTTGTTTGTAGGGCTTGGAAGAAAACCGTCTCAGATGCAGTGAGACTTCTTACGTTGCATTTTAATGCCAACTGAGGTCAAATTAAGCTCCATTTCTTCAATCACTTAGAAGAAAACCATCTGCTGATGCAGTGAGACCTCTTACGTTGCATTTTTCATGCCAACACTCCATAGAAGTCCAATTAAGCTCCGTTTCTTCATTTGTCAACCCAAGAGATAGTTACCCTTTCCTTTCGGCATCCAATCATCTTCAATTGTGGGATCCGGATCGGGAACATTCTTATATACCAATATACCGCATACGTTAGTGGACATACATACGATATATGGTGGTCGACATCACCCAAACAAGAATCGACTAATAAAAGTCAATCCAACATAACAATCAGTTCATATAAAGCATGGGAATAATGTGTTTATCAAACTCTAATCATCTAATCCTAACAAGCATATCCTAGGCACCTAGTCCTTCAACGTAGGTTAATTGATTTTTAATTAAGCATATAGGATAATTAAGAAAGTCCGTTAGATGATATAAATTTGAAAACATTCTCCCCCTCAATCAATGACTTATTTTTCTGAAAAGGTTAAAAGCGCTGAAGTCATTGATTGAGTTTTCAATTTTACAAAAACTCTGAATCTGATTGATTTACAAGCAACTCATTTACCACCATTTTGAAAACAACAAATATTTTTCTGAAGAATTTTAGAAGGAAAAACATTTGTGTGGGAACAGCAGTCCTTCGACATACTTTCCTCATTTTGTTTTAGGATAAGTGCACGAAATATATGAAAATTGTTTAGCGCAACACTTTCCTTCCTTGAAGAGCGGGTTGCTATCTCAAATAATAGCAAGCCATTGTTTAAGCACGGGTTACGATCAAGTAATCGCAAGCCATATTTTGAGACATGTTTAGAAAGAAATATTTACACCTCCTGCTCGAACTTCATCTAAAGTCCCGTGCCATTATTGAATGACATTTCTAAGACCGTAGATGTTATCGATACCAGAAGACATGTCTTGAGAAAACATATTTTTGGTATTTTTCAATTTTCTGATTTTTATGGGCTTTTGTTGATTTTATATTTTTCTATTTTGTTTTTGTTGGTTTTATATTTTTGTATTTTGTTTTTCTGATAAATATTTACAAAGATAGAGAAATAGTTTAAGAAGATGATGATACGAGTACCGAGATAAGGAAATCGTTCAGCACTTTGTAGAAGATAGAAGTCATCATCTCTTAAACTTTCACCACCAAAGCTTTCGAGGCTCTTGAATCGTCGAAGAACTTGAGCCTTCAAAAGTGAGACTTTGGTAGCTTCCCCAAACCGACAAACTAAGAATAAAGACCATTTCCCAAGAAGTAGAAGTGAATAAAATGGTCTCATTGAATGAAGCTCAAGACCCAAGAACACGAGAACACCAAAGTAACAAGTTGAAACATTGATCGTCTCGGTGGTTATCAAACCGAATAATTGATGAAGTCCGATCACATGAACTGTTGTAGCGTCCCCGATGTACACATTACTCTTCGAGATTGACCATTGTCTATTCAGGGAACAATACATCAACATCTTCATTTTACCAAGTGCATTCCGCTTATCTTCCATATAACCAATCACCCATAATGTACACAAGTACCCAACCGGAGTAGAGACAACGACATCACAAGAATCGGTTGAATCACATGATCTTCTCTGCGGATGTCAACTCCGAATAACCGATTAAGCTCGATCATGTGAATATGTAGTGCGACCCGATGTACACATATCTCTCCCCGATGGTTGCGATCTCATTGGAATCATCATTACATTGTGTACATGAAGCACTAACCGAAGCACTTTATCATAAATCATATAGAAGATGTCGATAAGCAATATCATCTCACGTACCAAATATTCTTCTCACATTTCTTCCAATTGAACGTCAAGTAACACATACCAAAAGTCTCCGAGACCATTTCCCCAAATAGTTGGAATAATACATCCTTCCCCAAATAGTTGGAATAATATATCCTTCCCCAAATAGTTGGAATAATACACCAAAGGCTACGAGTTAAACACCGAGTTTCTACGGTTATGACCATTGTCTTTCCGGATAACTTCAATCGGTAGAAGTGTTAAGTTCATCATGTGTACTCGTTGTGCTTTTAGATATATGTCTCCTTCCCCTTGCCGGTTTTGATACCTCGTAATCAAGCAAAACATAATATACCCATAAACTTGAAATCTTGTGAGAAGAACTCAAATAGCCCAAATGAATCTCGTGAGAATCAATTGCTATGTAAACTCTCTCGACTATCTTTATCAACCCATATGTAGACAATTTGAAGTGACCATTGTTGAAGAAAACCCGATATACCAAACTTGAAACTCAAGTCGAATTTCCGCATTTGTATCTTAAGCTTGCACTTAATGATGGAAGAACGGTGTCGAGAATCTATGCTTCAAGCAAATCTCTAAGTACTCACTACTCAAACAAAGTATGAGACATTAACACCTCTTGAGATTATCCACATCGTCATATCGCATGTGACATCGAGTAAAACAACGTAACTCCTAATAGTGATAGTTAACCGTGTCTTCAACCAACCACCCCGATCGCCGGTAACTAGATAAACCAAGTCTTCAACTCAAAATCTTAAGCCCGAGCAAGTTATCAAATAAGAACACGCCTTTGTGAAAGTCAACTTCAATCTCAAATAAGTGATAAATGATTAACTCTAACGTAATCAACTTTTGTCAAATGCCCAACACGTGAATAAACATACAATCGGATGTATATTGACCCATCGAATGAACCGGAGCAAATGATTCCTCAACATCAATGCATTCTTCCTAAAGGTATACATGTAGAAACTGATCTGGAAGATTCACCAATAATGTTTTTAAGCAGATGAGGAAGTCATTTTCCTTAACGTTCATTTGGTTGATTAACAGAGCAAACTTAGGGAAGAATATGATCCGTGAAGATTTGGCAAAGGAATACCAAAGAGCGGATCATTATTCATGAGTGCAACTGCAATGATAGTCATTCACAACGCCTTGAGGAATAACTGGAGATTAGGCTTCTTGAGTAGTCTGAGTTGTACTTCTTAGATGGTGCATCTTGATCAATGGAAATTGAAGGAGGTGAACCAGTTGAGTCAGCAGTAACCGGAGTAAGAGCTTCAGAAACTGGATGATCAACATTTGTTACTGGTTGGAAATACTCATCAAACATATCTTGAAACAATGAATCCCAAATAATAAATCCCAGCTATCCTTAGAAGTGAAACATTAGGCGTATGACCATTATACAAACATCCATCAACATGTAGATCCACTTCCCCCCCTCAAAAATTGCATATGATGTTGCCAATGCCATTTTTGATTTGAACAAGTGAATAAGAGTAAACTCCAATGAATGTAGATCCACTTGATGACTAAACGACCATGGAGAAAGGCATGAAGCTCTTAGATGGAGAATGTAGATGAGAATTTCTTTTAAATTGAAGATAAAACGCACTGAATTGTACGCCTTTTATTTCTTTGAGGAACGGGGCCTGAAGTGTTATCTACAGACTCCATAATGATGAAGTACGAGGCCCGAATCGATGAATGCAGACGTCATAGCCAAATGAATATCAAGATTGAGTTACTTGAACCCGTGAGTTATGAGATATCAATCCATTTGTAATCCATACTTTAAGCCACCCATGTAGTGAAGGATCAAGTATCTCGCAATCGAGTAAGGACTACCGCACTAATATTACAAACTTGATTGCATATATTTTGGTTAGTGACATTAGTATCCAAACCCTTTGGGGTTTCACAGCAACCTTGATTTTGTCATCGGTAAATGACTTTCCGGTAGGTATCCACCTAAGTCCAAAGATCCTTAAACATTCTACCAGACGGCATCCACTTATGGCAAGGTCTACGATTGTTGATATTCTTATGCAAAGTGGAAGACTTATCGTTATTCCTAGACTCCAAAGATTTAGCAGTTTGGATCCATCTAGACGAAGTTTTAGGTTTGTTTTGCATCATAACATGTTGAACCTTAGCCATGTAGGTAGTCTTAGTGGATTGTATCTTGGCATGTGAATTAGGAAAATGTTTCTTATGTGGAAAAGACTCAGAATTTCTAGTTTTGTTTTCTACATGCTTAGCATTCTTATGCACATAACTACTCTTAGATGCACGCCAATCCCTAGTCTTTTGAGTGTTCCTAGGTAGTGGTTTACAACTACTAAAGGTGCCTTGAAATCTTGTAGAATTCCTCACCCTAGGTCTTGCACCTAAAATTCCGTCTTTTTGAATCTGTGCCTTTTTCCTAGCTTTTTCTAGATAATAGTTCTTCCACAAGTCATTCATATCATATGAATTATGGGTTTTAATGCTTGGTTTTGACACTGTTTTCGAACTAATCCTAGAGGTGCTGGGAGTAGAAGTGGCTACGTGTTGAGAGTTAATGGAGCTAGAAGCCTTATTCTTAGGTAACTCTGGTGAAGTGACTGGTTTTGACAAAACTTGTTTCTCATCAACTTGGGAGGCAAACCGTGTTTTTGAAAATTTTGGTCTTTCGGATATAAACGCAGTAGGCTGCCTAACAATGGACCGGTTTCTAATGGGATGAGAAACTGGTTTCCCCAAGGTTGATGGTTTTGTAAACTTAGTGTTCACACTTTTCCCTACAGTTTTCCTAAGCTCATTTTTAAGGCAACAATAGCGAAACTCTTTTCCTGAAGTTGAGCTTTGAGTTCATCAATTTTGCTATCAAAGAGTTTGTTTGCTCCATTGACTTAGCTCTAGCTTCTAGTCACTTAGTTCTATGTGATGCTTTCTCAACGACTCATTTTCCTTTAGTAATTTGGCCACACAAACCGCTAATTCATCATTTCTCATTTGAATATCATCAATAGTATTAACATCGTAATTACTTGTAACCAAATTACTTTTCACATGCATATTAGAAATATGTTTCTTCAAATTGTTGATAGTTGACTCTTTGTCTTGAAGTCGAGTTTTCAAAGTGTTAATTTCAAAAGTTCACGGAATTCGTGAAGTTCCGGATTTTACATGGTTTGTTGTTGAAAACTTTCTTCTTTACTTTGTATCGCAATTTCAAGTGAAATGCAATGTTTTTCAAGTTTTGAGAATTTGTTTGAAAGTTCATCAAAAGCCTTTTATCAACCATATCATTTGTTTTGAAATTATTAGACTCATCCTCAACCAAGGAACATTTATCGAATCATGTTCAAGATTAAGATAAGTATGTTTAGGTACATTAGCGGATGCACTATGTTGAATAGTTAAGGGTACCTCATCACATGACACCGCTCATTTCTCGTCCGATATCTCGCATCCACATCATGTGTAACAAGAGTCACCGCCTCACGGTTGTGTCAAGCTTATCTATCTCTCGAGCCTTTGTATTTGTTCGATCCATCATCCGGTGCTTTACCCGACTCATCATTATTTGTTGTCTCGACATTGCATTCAAAGAACACCCGATTCTTCAAACGATACATTACCCAACTTATCACAACAATCTCTCAATCGCACTGCGGACACTCATCAACTTTTTCATCCGTCTCGAGTAACTTCCTCAATATACTTCTCCACATTATCCATGAGATGGATAAGTGTCTCTATGAACACGCTAATTTCCATTCCAGGTGTGTTTCTTGAAAGACATTTCAGTCATGTCTTGATCATAATCGATGTAAATTCCCACCGATGAATGATCGAAATTGTTTGTGGATCACCAAGTGTAAGATGGAACTATCCTTTTGAACCTTTTCTTTATCAAGTTGTTGTTCCAATTTTTCTAAGTTCAACAACAAGTTTCTAGTCAGTGTAGGTAAATCCTGACGGAAGATGGCACTACATGTTCGATCCCTAATTGTGGACAAAAGCTGTATGAGGTGAGAGTGAAGTAAATGATAAGGTTCAATGTTATTTTCCATTAGCATGGCATTTTGTAGCCTAAACTGGTGCAATTCTCTCTCTTTAGATTCTGAACACGGAGATCTCACATCCTCATTGCTTAATTCAATCATCTTTAATCGATCAGTGTAGCATACATTATCATTGTTGTCCACAAGATCATACAATTTAAGCACTTCAAATCACCGGGTCAAGAGAGTAAGACATGATGTGGTAGAATGCACGGGATTTTACAAGTCTATGATTTAAACCGAGAAATAGAATCTTCATGGATTTTACTAAAATCAAGACCAAACCGTTAAGCAATGACCAATTGAATGTGTTAAGATGACTGATGGATCGACACAATGATAGACAATTGTGTGATAAGACATATGATTGTTTGTAGGATTAGCAGAGATGTTTTTTGGTTGAGATTTGGATTGGTTTATGCCCGTTTTAACTAATAAATTTAGGTCTAAAAACATAAAAACCTTAATAACTTCTGTTTGGAGCGGATTTAGGCCTCGAAGATTTTTAGTTCATTTGGCGTGCCATTCTCCTCGTTCTCACGGTCGTTTTGATGGGTAGAACGCTGAAAACGGAGTTACGGTTCAAAAGTTATGGCCGTTTGAAGTTTTGTCGGGAAAAGTCAACAAGTCGCTAGGAATTATGAAGACAAGTCGCTAAGCACCAAGTCGCTAAGAATTATGAAATCAAGTCGCTAAGAATTATGACAACAAGTCGCTAAGCACCAAGTCGCTAGACACGGTCAAGTTGCTAAAGAACAACTCGCTAAGATCCAAGTCGCTAGTATTAAGTCGCTAACAATTTACATTACAACTCGCTAACAATTTCTGAAGCAAGTCGCTAACCTCACCAAGTCGCTAGCCGTAGTGGAGAATCCACTAACTTGTACTATTCTTCGGCTTGTCTCAATAGACAAGTCGCTAGGCTCAAGTCGCTAACAACTAACACTGTAACTCGCTAACTTTTACTGAAGCAAGTCGCTACGATGAAAAACACTACGAGAGCCAAGTCGCTAGCAAGAAAAACTTCAAAAACACACTTTTCAATCCAAAACAAGCCCAACCACAGTGATTCAAGCTTTCCAAATCAAAACCCAAGCACTTACAATGATTCTAAACACAAAAGTACACCCAAAATTCAAACTTTAACACAAGAAATGATCCAAATGATGCAAAAACCACTAAACTTTTTCAAACTCAAAAACCATCTAAAACCACTAGAAATCCAAGGATATGTAAGAGAGATGATCAAACCATGGCTCTTGATACCAATTGTAAGATATTGGATTTCACAAACACATCATAACATAATAATATTAAGCGTATGGTTTAAGAGTTTAGAGAGAAAGTAGAAGGTGGGAGCCTTTCTAAGAGAGAAAGTAAACAAAGAAAGAAAGGTTAGATTGAGTGAAGGTCCAACCTCTACCTTGGGAGGTAGAGGGTATTTATAGTTACATAATAAACGTCCTCCTTCGGATGTGGATCGTGCATACAATGGGTAAAGACCCGTCCTTCCTCCACGGTGTTGCACTAAACTAAATAACTAACTAAATAACTAGTAAATAACGTAATGTCTACGAGCTAACTTATGCTAGACTATAGTTGGGGTGACCGACACTTCACTATGGAATTTCTAATTCTAATTCCTAACATCTCTAAAAGAAACATCGAACCCGGTTTCGACCTAAGGTTGAATTATTGGAGGGCTATTTATTTTCACCCTTTTCATATTCATTTCTTTTCATTCTTCATCCCCCGATTGCTTACCGAGACTTCATTACTAGAACCTTGTTGGGTTTATTCCAAAGACTAGCTCGGTCTCGATCGCACTCTTCCCATTTCTCATTTTCTCCTTTTTTTTCATCATACCTAAGGACTCTACACTATCTAGTGGATTATCCTAGGTAGATCCCTCCGGCTCAGCGGATCATGGGAACAAAACCTAACCTAACCATCCTTATAACACCATGCAAAAAATAAATTGGTCTGTCTTTTGGTATTGTTCATCAGCCATTGAAACCAATTGAAAACCATTTGAAAATCAATCCAGATACTTGTGATATATTATCAAAGCATTTTGTACCTGAATTGCTTTTGATATTTTTTAAAAAGAGCTCCCCCTCAACATGTGCATCATAATTCTAAATAGTTTTGGCACATGGAGGCAAGAGGACTTGAAAATCTCAGATTTAAAAGAACAAAAGTTTCGATTCTTTGATCAACAATTTCTAAAAGATATCAACATCACTTTCCCTATCAAAAGTAGTAGTTTTCATACTTTGTAAAGAATGTTTTAGGAAAGGATGTGGTTTTCAAAAAAAAATTTGCTCCCCCTCAATATGTGCATTGAGATTTAAAAGCGTTTTTGCACATATTAGAGAAAACCTGCACTTTGGAACAAGTTAATCACGTTTCAATCATTTTTGGTTTAGAATAGGTGCTCCCCCTTAACATGTGCATGGAAAATTTGAAATCGTTTGGCACATGAATGGAAGAGAGTTTGCTAAACACTTATAAAACCAATTATCAAGTTATCAGTTTAAATCCAATTTAAATCACAAATTCTTCCCCGATCACACTTCCCAAATCCTTTGAGAGTTGTGATCTCTATCGATTTAAATTAAATTTTGAGAGCTTTCTGAGGAGAATAGTGACATGCTTTTGAAAAGAACATTTTAACTGATAAGGATCAGATTTTCAGACTTTAAACTCCATTGTTTAAACATGCAAGAGTATCTTTTGAAAACATAACGATGGCAAAGGTTTTGAATCAATTGTATAAAACATTGTTCTTTTTTGATTTTCCAAAAAAATATGAACCTTGCTCATTTACGTGCCAATTGTTTGAAAAATAACCTTTTTAATTCGATTGAAATCATTCTCCCCCTCAATCAATGACACAAGTTGTTGATTGAGAGATAGAGATTTTGACAGATGATAAGCACTGATGATTTACAAGAATAGAGTCCGAGTTATTTTTCAAAGCAATTAGTTTTCATTAGATATCGAATGATTGTTTGTAGAATCAGAGGATGAGATTAGAAACATACGTTAAAGCATGGCTCTGTTCTTTCTTTAAAAACGGGTTACTACCTGAAATAACAATAAACCACCATTTTTCTCCGCCTCATTTTTTTAAGCAAAATTATGTACATTCGAAGAACATCTAAAGACCCGTGACATTCTTTGAACACAAAGTCCGTAGATGATATCGAATAAAGAAAAACATGACAAAATAACAAATTTTTTTTTTATTTTTTTTTGAATTTTTCAAGATTTTCTAATTTTTATGGAATTTTGAAAATTTTATATTTTATATTTTTTGTGGGTTTTGAAATTTTGTATTTTGCTTTTGAATAAATATATACAAGAGATAGATGGATAAAGACCTTTACTCCTCGTCTTCCTCTTGAAGACGCTGAGTGTTTCGGTTGTAGACTCTTTAGACCAAGACGTGGAAGGATAAACTCAAAACGTTCTCTAGGAAGAGCTTTGGTGAAGATGTCTGCTAATTGGTATTCAGTCCTCACAAAATAGAGTTCCACCACACCTTTTTCCACTTGTTCCCGAATGAAATGATGTCGAATGTCGATGTGCTTGGCTCTTGAATGTTGAACGTTGTTGCAAGAGAGAGCAATGACACTTTTATTATCACAGTACAGAGGGATTTTGTTGAATTCAAAGCCATAGTCAGATAATTGGGATCTCATCCATAGGATTTGAGCACAACAAGATGACATGGCTATGTATTCAGCCTCTGTAGAGGAAATAGAAGTACTCATTTGTTTCTTTGAAGACCAGCTCACAAGCTTATCACCCAAAAACTAAGCACCTCCGGACATACTTGACGAGTATCTTGACACCTGCATGATCTGCATGACCATATATGTCGTTAGTGACATACCGGTGTCCTTCGGTACCAAAGTCCCATGTTGATGGTTCTTTGGAGATACCGAAAGACCCGCTTAACCGCTTCAAGGTGCTTTTGGTAGGCTTAGCACGGTATCTAACACACATGCATACAATGAATGTAATATCGTGTCTATTGGTACGTAAGGTACATCGTGGATCCAATCATACTTGATATTTCGCTTGATCTACCATGATCCCCGAGTGGTCCTCATCCAGTTTGGTATGTTCCACCATGGGAGTGTCAACGGTGACACAAGTGTCAAATCCAAATTTCTTTAAAATTTCATTTGCATATTTAGATTGATTAATGAAAATGCCTCCGGACTTTGTGAAATTTGTAATCCCAAGAAAAATGACATTTGTCCCATCATTGACATTTGAAATTTAGAGCCCATCTCCTTAGAAAACGGTAACATTCATTGGGGTCGGTCGAGGCAAAGATAATATCATCAACATAGATTTGAACGTGAATTAAATGTTTGCACGACTTTCGGTGAACAATGTCGGATCAATCGCTCCTTTGTCGAATCCAGTAGATAGAAGAAACTTTGATAGCGTATCATACCATGCCCTTGGAGCTTGCTTCAAACCATAAAGAGTCTTTTTCAAATGATAGGCGTGAGTAGGATGCTCGATTCACAAAGCCTTCAGTTGGTCGACGATACGACTTCTTTAAGATCTCCGTTAAGAAAAGTCGTCTTTACATCCATCCGATAGACTACCATGTTCTTACTTGCGAAGATTCGCCAAGAAGATTTAGATTGCCTCAATACGAGCAACAGAGCAAATGATTCTTCAAAGCCAATACCTCCTCTCGACGGTATCATTTTGCAACCAATCGAGCCTTGTTCTTTAAAACATCACCATGCTCATCAAGTTTTACTTTGAAGATCCACTTTAGAGCAATGATCATAGCACAATCTGGAGCGGTACTAATTCCCATACATCTAGTCGATCAAACTCATGAATTTCTTCTTGCATGGCATTGAACCAAATTGCCTTCATTCATAGCAGTTTAACATCTTTTGGTTCGACCTTAGAGTACGGAGTTGAAGAAGCACCATAAGGCATCGGTTGCAAGTTGTTTCGTGTGGATCTCGGACGAGAGGGTTTCCAATGATTTTGTCCAATGGATGATCATGTGTCCATTTTCTAAGGTGTTCATGTGGTTGTTGTTGAGGAACCAAGTAGCAGAGTCGATATCTCCGATGAAGATGGTTCTAATGATGATTCGAGAGCAAATATGTTTTCAAATGGTACATCTTCGGAGTAGCAAAGGATTCTCTCCATCAAGGATGCGAAACAATTCCATGATGTACACTCGATGATTGATGATTTGTTGATGAGACAGAGTGATCGGTGCGCAGCGCTTCTTGACTTAATGACATAGAAACCGATGGGTTATCTTCATTGACAGGATAGGAGCAGCCTACATGATGGAATTGACAAATCATTATCAGTTGGCTCATATTGTTCATCAAACATTGGATCAAACAGTTTCTTTAAGTCATCTTCTGAAGGAGGTACATAAGGAGTTGCTGGCGAAGAATCGTATACAAGAGTAGAACAGATGGGACTACTTGATGATGCGGGTCCAGAACTGGGTTGTCCTGGATCCATTGGACCGGTCAGCTCATCGAATGTAACGTGAATGGTTTCCACGATATTTCGGGTTCTTTTGTTGTAGATTCGGTATCCTTTTCTGTTTGGTGCATATCCTACAAATACTCCAATGTCCGCTTTAGCTTTAAGTTTACCTAAGTCTTGGCCCTCATTAGTTGGATAGCACAATGCACCAAACACACGAAGGAATGAGAGATTAGGTTTTCTATTGTGGACAAGTTCATATGGAGTTTTTCCATGAGCAGTGTGAATTAGGGATCGATTTTGAGTGTAGCATGCAGTGGCAAAGGCTTCAGCCCAGAGAAACATTGGAACCTTTGAGTAAATCAACATTGTTCTTGCGGCTTCCACAAGAGTTCGATTTCTTCTTTCAACTACACCGTTCTGTTGAGGAGTTCGTGGAACACTTCTTTGATGACCGATTCCAATACTTTCATAAAACTCACTAAGTTGTTTATTAACAAACTCGGTTCCATTGTGCATTCGGATGATTTTGGCGGTTTTGTTAAGTCGAACTCGCAACTGCTTGATAAGTTTGATGATGATATCCGGAGTTTCATCCTTTTCCTTAAGAACTTAACCCAAGTGAATCGAGAGTAATCATCAACCACAACTAACACATATTTCTTCCCAAAGATATTATGCACTCTCATGGGTCCACATAAATCCATGTGAATTGTATGAAGAACTTTGTAACCGAGTTTGTAGGTTTGGGTTTGTGGGCATACTTATTGCTTTTTCCCAATTGGCATCTTTGAACAAAGATGATCCTTTTCATACTTTAGTCTAGGTAAACCTACAACTAAGTCCTTTCTCGAGAGATCATTTATGGTGCCAAGTTCAAGTGATTGAGACGACGATGCCATAACCATGACTTTGTTTTGAAGCCTTGACAACAAGCAAATTGGAGAAGACTTCATCATATCTTCGATAGAGATGGTGTATAGATTTGAACCATGAGTTCCTCTTAAAAGTTCTTTACCATCAAGTTCTCTAACGAAATAAGTATTTTTTTCAAGGCCACTTCTAGATCGTAATCACGAATAGACCAACAGAGAATAAGTTATGACCAAGACCTTCACGTAATATACCCCGGAGATAACACTATCACCGACCACATAATCTCCATAACCCATAATTGCACGAAATGATCATTCCGAATCTAACAGTCCGATAAATTTACTCACAAAGTTCATGAGCCGAGACCGGTCTCCAAATATATGCTTGGAACAACTGAGTCCGGTACCACGAATCGATTTGAACGATCCGCAATTGAACACGACAAGAATGGATAATCGGATAATTGGATCCCCATGCAAGAATGGGTTCCATTTGGTTAGTAACAGTGATTGGAACACCCACATCATAAATAGAAACATTGGAATCATTAGGGATAAATGCAGTGCTAGTGTCCGTATTATACCTATTCAAAGTATATTCACTTCTTAAGGGAATAGTTCTACCAGTAGGCATCCACTTCCTAATGGGCATTGATCTAGATAATTTACGGCACATCTCATTATGATTGAATTTTCGCCGAGTAGGTATCCACTGATAACCTATGTTACTAAATTTCCTCACTGTGGGTTTCCAATGTTTCCTAACCTTCTTCCGCCATTGCTTTCTAGCCTTCTTAGCTTGATTTTTTGCATTAACAATCTTAACAGGGTATTTAACAGCATTAGACAAATCATTCACACCACATTCATGATTAGTAACTGAAAACAAACAGTCATCATTACATGGTTTGCAGATAGTAGCAAAATTTGAATTAATTACAGTACGCTTATAGCTAATACTAGAATCAACACGATTTGTTTTATTCAACTCAACCTTAATATTCCTCGGGTGATCTTCTACTCTCTTCCAATGCACATTCTTAGCTTGCGAGGTCCTATCTTGCTTGGTATTTCCTGGAGGCTTTGACCGCTTGCTTTTATGTCATGATTACTCACAGAGGGAATTATGGGAACATTAGTTGGTTAATCTACTTTTGCATTCCCGAACTAGACGTGCACGGATCCGAACGCTTGAAGGCACATTAGTATTCACTTTCTTATCTGGGCATAGAATGGTTTGTAAACTTGGCACTAGGCATAGAACAAGGCATCACAGACTTTACCTTTCGCACCTAAGGATTTAGGACATGTTGCTATTAAATATTCTAGCGCTCCCGAGATCGTTTGGCCCGAATGCAAGAAAACCTAATTTCTATCAAGAGGATTATTTATGAAATCCTCTTCCACAATCTCACTAAGACATTCTAGACTATCCTTAAGGTGAGCAAAGTAGTTATGAAACACAAGTTCATTATTCCTAAGATGAGGAGGAATGTATTTAATCATCACAAGATATTTGCAATCCGAGGATGACTTTGATGCAACATTCTCATTAAAGACAAGTGGCGCTTCCTTTTTCCGACTCTCGATTCTTAATTTCCTTTTGTAAAGACGTTATTATTTCGTTGTTCTTGTCACGAGTGACTTTGATTGAATCATATAACTCCTTAAAGTGTTGTTTCACCTTTTCATTTTCTTCTAGAAAACTCTCATTTTCCTTTTGTAAACATTAATCAAGTTTCAAGATGAAAGGTCCGAGAACTCGAGAATCTAAAGGAGGAGGCATTTGGGACCCAAATACATTGTTCTTTTCACCCTTTAATTGTGAAATTTGGGCTTTCAACTTTTCGATCGTGTCACAATGAGCTTGAATTTGTTCGTCACGTTTGTTTATCTCGAAAAAGCGCATCAAACTCGGAACATCCGAGGATGTCTTGATATTTGAGGTTTTGACATTTTCGTAAGATGTTGATATTTTAGTTGCAAATCAAAATGTTTAACTTCTAGTTTAGAAAGATGTTTTACCAAATTATCGTGATCATCCCGATCAATTTTATCATTTAGTTATGAGTTTTGTTTTCAAGCTCAATGACACGATCATGGGAAACTTTCAATGCAATAGATAATTCATGAAATCAAGAAACAAGAATAGAGTGCTTAGTAACAAGATAAAACACATCTTGAGCAACATGACTTGAAATCAAATTCTCATTTAAGATATGCAAGTTCTTCCTTTCAACTTCATTATATTTGAGTTCTGCTCATAATCATTGACCTCAACTATCATAGCATCAAATTCCTTTTCCATTTCTTTAATATCCGAATTTATTCCTTTTGAAGACTCTCAAATTAACCTTTTAATTGTTTAAAGAAAGACATGACCTCGGTTAAATAACATTCTTTAGTTTGCTCAAACCCTTTCCTCGATTATCCCTATAGGTGTGATTCTCTTCTTACATGTTTTCTCAAAATCAACAAACAGCTGATAAACAACATACAGGCTGATTAAGGTTTTGCTATTAGTGGCAATAGATCTAGGAACTAAATTCATTGGTGTATTTGGAGGATACACAGTAGCTAAGGCATTTTCCTAAGGGGGGTGTTAGTTTCAACAAGTACATTAGCTTTTAGTTTATCCATATCTTTCTTCCAAAAAATCTGTTCTGGCGTTAATTGAGTTTAAGGCTTAAACATATTCAGGGAGATCCAATTTTCCTTAGTATAATCGTGGGGTTTGATAGATATGTTATTCTTTTTACACGCAGGATTGTTAAGTTTCTTATCCATTTTCTCCCTAGATGCATTATCTAATTTTCTATCCTCTTCAGTGCTTCCAATACATGATGGTGTTTACCTAGGTTTAAGAATCTCATTACCATTATACAGTACCTTATGAGCAGTTCTAGCCTTTTTAACTACCTCAGGATTTGGTTCCTCAACAAAGGGAATACTATGCTTATCGCTAAGACTCTATGCTTAGTGATCAGTGAGCAATCAATGGTATTCCTTGTACGCATAACTTATTTTCAAGCTTGTTTTCAAAGTTTTTAGATTGGAAAAATCATTCAAAAGTTTTGATTCCTTAGCATTGAATTCTTGCTTAAGCATTTTAACATTTTCTTGAAGTTCTTGTTTTGCTTAGCGCTTTAGAAAGCTTTTCTTGTAAGAAGTTTAACTCTTGTTTTAATACTTCTTCTCTATAATTACTTTTTCTAATAATTGTACGCATTTGGTCATCCATTTCCCGCTCACGGTGGTTAACTCAAACTTAGCACGTTGTTCATAAATAGAAACTTGTTCTTTATAGGCATTCGAGTTCGGAGGTATGAATCATCAGGGGCACATGGAGTATATTCATCAAAAACATAGTCATCATTGACTGCAGAAGATGCATCACTTGGTTCAATCACACTCTCACTTTGGATCACGTATTGATCATATGGGACAATATTATTATTACCCAAATTAGCAATATCTGAGTCACAAGTTTCCTGTGATTGCACTTTATCATGCATCTTTTGCTGATCAATATCATCATATAGTTTTAATACCTCTGAGATGATTGATTCTTTGGATGGACCACTTCTTTGTGATGATGAGACCTTTAGAGAGACCATTGGGAAATGCTAGCCATGAAAATTGTTTGTGCAGAGGTTCATCATCGACGCCGAGTCGTATGCATCACGGTCGGCGACTTGAAAGGCATTCGATGATTGTGACCTATATCCCGAATTGGTCGCTCATCCACATCTCGCATCATATGTCTTGGCATTGCCCTCGAAGAAAGCAAGAACTCCTCTTCATCCAAAACAAGACCATTATCCCGAGCTTGCACAAGTAACATCTTGTCTCTCAAGTACTGCATTTTGAGGACGTTTTGGAGATGTGCGTTCCTTGCTATATGTCCATCACCACCACAGTTGTAGCACTTAATTGGAGCTTTTCCTTGATTTCCATTCCTTCCCGATTTCGATTTGCAATATAACCTACACCTACTCCACCTCTTCCCTGTTCATATTGCCTTCCTTGAACTGGTTGCACCAAAACCTTTCCATCTCGGCGGAGCTTGATTGTGTGGATTGGATGTAGTTCGAGGTTATTGTTGGTGTGTGGGGTGGAATTCATATTTTGACTAACCATGAGAGCAGCTTGATTGATGAAGTTTTCCATGAATGTTTTTGAGTCCGGAGGCTTGTATCTTGGATCGGGAATGAGCTTGTAATTACCATTACCATGGGTATGACTTGAGAAGCTTTGGTGGTAATTCCAACATTGGTGTAGAATCTTTGTTGAATCATTTGATGAACTTGTTTCTCCCTGTTTAGTTTTTGAACTGCTCAAGAATCATTCTTTCAAACATAGCATGTCTCTCATTCAAGAAGGAAGGCATACAATTGCTCATAGTTGGTGTTCTTCAATCCTTTGGTTAGCTTCACAGAGGTGACAAATTTGTGCCATTCAGATTCATGTTGTTCACAAACTTTGAGTTCAAATGAATATTCGCATGGTCATTTTGATATTCCTCGTAACATTCAAGCTTGTGGAATCTCACATAATATTCATAGACACTTTCTTACGGTTTCATCATAAAGTGCTCAAATTCATCATACGACTATGATTCTCTGTCTTCCTTAGTTAATTCGAACCCGAGAGAAGCATCTTGACATTATCCCAAACCGCCTTGGCTTCGGTGTTGTGATTGATAAGCTTGTAGATATCTTTTGGAAGACCTCAAGTATAATGTTAGAAGCCCCGATATCGAGATCGAATCTCTTTTCTCCTTATCGCCGAGCTCATCATATGTTTTTGGTGCGTCTAATCCAAAGATCATTGTTCCGTCTGCAGCAGTATCAATTATGTCTCTTGTAGTCTCAATCGATAAGGTCCTTCATCAATTGATTTGAGAATGTTGACCCCATTTTCTTTTCCCAAACAAGACAATCGGATTCGTTGAGCCCATGAGTCATAATCGGTTCGCAAGCATAGGTGGATGAGTATCGATCCACCGCTTGAACGCCCTCAGCTACGAAAGAAACGATAGTAGGTACGATGTTTGACATGATTACAAGTTCTACGGGATTTTACTATTCTTTGATTAAACCGGGAAATTGATTCTTTCACGGGATTTTACTAAACCAAAAGAACAACCGTAAAAATGTAGCACGAAGAAGTGACAAGTCTCAGTAGCTAAACAGTCAACTCGCTTTGGTATCAACTCGCTAAACAGACAACTCGCTTAAAGAAATAAGTCGCTTAAAGAACCAACTCGCTTAATAGCCAAGTCGCATACAGAGACAACTCGCTTAATAGCCAAGTCGCATACAGAAACAACTCGCTTAACCACCAAATCGATTAAACTAACTCGCTAGCTGTACAACTCGCTTAATAGCCAAGTCGCTTTAGAACTCAAGTCGCTTAAAGAAACAAATTGCTTAGAACCAAAGTCGCATAAAGAGCCAACTCGCTAAATAGCTAAGTCGCATATACCAACTCGCTTCCAATAACAAAGCAACTCGCTTCGAAGAAACACAACTCCGAGGCTCAACTCGCTTCGTACAACTTTCAAAAACAACCACTTTATCAATCAAAAACAACCAAACCACAATGATTTAAGCCTTCCAATTCAAAACCCAAACACATATGATGATCCTAAACACAAAAGTACAAACAAAATTCAAACTTTAACACTAGAATTTGTCCAAATGATTCAAACTCTCCTAAACACTTATAACCCCAAAAACCTTATTAAATCCACCAAAACAAATAGCATGAAAGATGAGTGATCAAACCATGGATCTTGATACCAAATTGTAAGACATAGGATTTCACAAACACACTAAACCATAATCACACGAGGCGTACAAGATGTTTAGAGAGAGAAAGGGAAGAGAGTTGGGAACTATGTGAAACAAAGAAAAATGGTATTGAAGCTCCAACCCTCTACCTTGGGAGGTAGAGGGTATTTATAGTGTCTTACAAATAAACACCACCTACGGGCTGTTGATCAGGCATACAGTGGGTAAAGACCCGTCCGTTCTCCACAGTGTTACTTAACAAACTACTTAATAACATAACTTGACTACGACTACGAGCTTTCTAACGAATACATATACTTGAGGTGAGCGACTCTTTAACAACTGAATTTTCTAATTCCTAACAATGGTCTTGTTAAGTTTATTGTTGTATGGAATGAAATCATCAAAAGCTTTCGGGAGGAGGATCTCTTAAGTAATAGGTTCATATCTCCATTTTAAGCTATTATTTTGCCACGATAACTATGAGGAGCACTAATATAACAAGTGCATTCAAATATGAACAGAGAGGTTGAATTGATGAAGATGCCTTTATCATCTGAATTACTTTCCGGCCTCGTTCGTTGGCCTATTTTCCTCCTAGCAAATCAGGTACTTTTTGGTTCTAAGTTGTGATTAAGGCTAATTTCATATAAAACTTATCCAACTTTGGGTCAATTTTTTTCATTTACAGTTGCCAATGGCCTTAACTGTTGCAAGGGACTTTGTGGGTGAAGATGCAAATCTTTTTAAGAGAATTACAGGAGATGTTGACATGTTTATTACTGTAAACGAGTGTTACGAGTCACTGAAATACATTCTTGATATACTCGTAGTTGGTGATCTTGAGAGAAGGTCTGCTGATCTTGAATCTTTTTTTTTTATTCAAAATATTAGTAAATGATGAATTAAAGTTAAAAATATTTTCAGAGTCATTCACGAGATAATAGAGGAGATTGAAGAAAGCATTAGGAAATCAACTTTTGTTAAAGATTTTGATCGAACCGAGATCCTATCTCTACATGCTAAATGCATAGAGTTGGTTGAACTTTTGGTAATTCTTGAATCCCACAACTCATATTTCTAGTTCTTCATTTACGAGATTTTGGTAAGGCTGTAATCTTACGTTTTATTAGGTTGAGGGAAATGAGAACAATTATGCAAAAGTTGTGAAGGTACTTCAAGATGTTCTTGAAATCGTCACAAATGATATGATGAGAAATGGATCAAGGTTTGCACCTCGTTTTACTTCCTCTTGATTCATCAGTTTCTAGAATCTTGTTGTGAAGTTTATTTGGTTAAAAATACAGAACAATGGACTCCAATGCATACACATGATATAATTCTTGGTCGCCGGATTCTGGGTTTAAGGTCGCCGGAATCTGGGTTTAAACATGAGGAAGATGAAGATGAAGGGTGATAAACCAAAAAAAATGAAATGATGATTTTACCCTCATGTGCAAGGCACATGGGGAAGTTAACAGACTTTGACTAACACAGAATTGGTCAACGGGACTGATTTGGCATTTAAAGGCCAAGGTTTGGACTCCCCACGATGAAAAGACCGAGTTTTGTCCCAACGCGATGCGTCTTGCCAAGTTTAGGGATCAATGGTGTATTTTAGTCTAGTTGTTTTTTTTATTTTTATTATTTTTTTTATTTTTTATTTTTTTTTGGAACATAGTTACCAACAGGAAACCAAACATAACTTCATTAGAAGATTTGGTCCCTGTGGTTTACCCAAAGTTTCACCCACAGTCCCTAAAACTTAAAAGCTGCATGCAACCTCCCTATCTCTAAAACAAATAACAATGCCAGTCCCTGTCTTTGACTGCCGTTTATATCTCCGTTAACTTGCCCCACGTGCTTTGCACGCGAGGGGTATTTTTTGTGTTTTCTCTTACTGTGATAGCATTTAAAGCACGTCCCCTCAATTCCACCTTTCACGTATCTTCCCAATACTATTTTCCCTCCAACTCTGTTTCATACACACACACCAAATCTTTCAATTTTCTTACACACAAAGTGAAACCCTAAACCTAAATCAGTGTCAAACCCTAAACATTAATTTTGGCAATGGTCTTATCAGTTTGGTTGTTGCGTGATCCAGATAAAAATGAAGAAAGGTGGATTATAAGTCTGTTTATGGTAAGTACCAATTATGGCTATGTAATCGCAATTTTGATTTGATTTTATTGTGATAAATAATAGTGAAGACAAACCCTAATTGACAAAGTGCTTTTTTGGGGCGTTTTTGCAGACACTGATTCCGACATGTTTTCTTTGAAGATTCATCATGGAGGTATGTTTACGGACGCACCAGGAAGGATGTACGTAAATGGTAATGAAAGCTATATTGATAATGTAGACACTATTTTGTATTCTGTCATTGAGTTGAATGACATGATAATCAAGATTGGGTTTAGAGGGGATAAGAAAATGTACTACAACTATATGGTACCTGATCTAGATTTTGACATTGGGCTTAGAGCTTTAGGTAGTGACCAAGATGTTCATGATCTTTCTAGTTATGTTCTGTTTGGTCATAAGTTGATAAATGTGTACATTGAACATGAACATACTAAATTGGACACTTACAAGCCTTTACCAATTAAGAAGTGTAGTATTGTTGAATTACAAGATGATGCACCAATTGCTTCAAGTTCAATAGGTAAACAACTCAGTTTGCAATGGAAAGATAGTATAGGTGATCAAAGCAGTGTTAATGTGATTGGTGAAAGTAGTGTGGCTAATGAAGTGGGTAAAAATACTTTGCCAAATGAGTATGCAGCTGATTTTTACTCTACTATAGATGACCAAGACTTTGATCCATTCTTAGACATAGATGATGCTAAGGTAGTTGCTAAGGCAAATGAAGTTGAACAAACAGTACATGGTAAGGGAAAACAGCCTTTAGTTGATGATGTTAGTGATGATAGGGAAAATAGTCTAGATGATGATGTTACTGATGATAGTGAGGAAGATTGTGATGATAGGGAGGATAGTGATTACATAGTGGATGAGGTGAATGATATTCATGATGTAGAAGTTGACATGGAAAGTTTCCATGCTAATATTGATGTCAATGCAGAGTTTAAGGGTAGTGGGAACCTCAAGAAGCATGTTACATTTGCAGAACCAGTAGAAATAGAAGTACTAGACAATAATGATTTTGAGAGTGGGTCTGAAGAAGATGATGATGATTTAGAGAGGCTTAGAAAAAGGCAGTTGAAAGAACTAAGGAAACAATTGGGTGTCAATGCAGAGGGTGTGAAGAATGAGAGTTATTTCTATGTTGGGCAAAAATTTGGAACTGCAAAAGAGGCTAAGGATGTGATTAAGTTACACTCTATTGAAACAAGGAGGTCAATTCAGTTAAAGAAGAATGATAAGGTTAGGATAAGGCGAGTGCTATGGTACAATTCCTACACTTGGGCTGTTGGACCAGATAACTCGATTGGGCCTTCTCGTTAAGTGGGCTAGATAAGACAAGTGGGCCACATAAGAATAGGATGACAAAGTCAAAGATCAGGGAAAGTGTATCTCCAAAAAAGAATAGGATGACAAAGTCAAAGATAAGGGAATTCAAATCACCAATAAAGGCACAAGTCATTAAAGGTGGTAAATCTACCAAACTACCAACAGATTCCAATAAATGTCCATGGGCTTTACAAGTTTCCAAGTGCACAGATGAAACTTGGTCAGTGAGAACATACAGAGCAGAACATAAATGTTTACAAACAAGGAAGATCAAATCATTTACTGCTAACTTCTTAGCTAAAGATATCTTATCTCAGATTGAAACCAACCCTGCTATACCTATCAGAGCTGTACAAGATCAAAGTACTAAGAGGTTTCAGCTTGAAGTCTCAAGAATGAAAGCCTTTAGAGCCATGGCCAAACATGCCATTGCCACAAACTGGAACATGGCACAAAACAACATGAATCCTGGATTGGTTGAAGATTGGGTACACCCTTGTTACAGGCTTGACACATGGAGGAAATTTTATTCCTTCTCAGACAACAATCCTTCCTCCAGAGTATCATCCACAACCAGGAAGGCCAAACAAGAAAAGGAAAAGATATGCTGGTGAATTAATTGACATGGTAAAGAATGGAAAGATGTCAAGAGCTATGAAGACTATAACTTGTGTTTTGTGTAGACAGAAAGGACACAACAAAAGAACTTGCACAGGACAGCCTTCTGCTCCTACAAAGACTAAGCAATCTGTCAAGAAGCCTACAAGTGCTGCTGGTCAAACATCACAGCAGTCTGCAAGTCAAGCATCTCAAAATCCTGTTGCTACCAAGAAGCCTGCAGCTAAGGCTAAGAAGAATACTGCAGGAGGTGGTAGGGTCAAAAGGATGTCCAAGAAGAATGTTTAATGAAGTACTTGCTATGTATGTTAGTTTGTTAGTGTCAAGACTTTTATGCAGTGTCATTTGTTAGTGTCAAGACTGTTATGATCAGTGTCATTTGGACCTTGTTATGCATACTTGGTCATTTTGTGTATTAAACAATATCCTATCAGTGACACAAACTAGAATTGGGTCATTTTGACCTTTTTATGGTAGTTCCTTTTCTTTTAAATTGGGTCTGTTTTGGTTATACTTAAATGTGTTAAGTTTGACTTTTGAATGGTCTGTTTTGGTTGACCTTACAATGGGTTAACTGCCTTTTGCTTCTCAGTTAATACAATGGCACAAAAACCATCTAATAAGCAAGTAACAAACATGGTGTTGCAAAGTCATTGTAATTTTGCCATTACATAATAAAGCTTGTCACAAACCACAAAATTTGACTATAAAAGTCATACTTCCTTTACAAAATAACCAACTACACTAATACTTATATCTACATTTTCAACAAAAGGTACACAACCAAGCATAACCATGTAATAACCAACATCTTTTTCATCCTTTTCCTAGCCATCTCAGATTCCAACAATTGTGCTTCAAGTCTGTTCCTTCCCCTCAATAATTCAGGTATGATGGCCACAACACGATTGCACATTGGAGGATCAATCCAATCATTGAATGGACAAGTCGAATTCTAAAAGAATTAACAAAAAAAATTTGGGGTTAGAAAATGCTTTCATATCAATGTTATGTTTTTCTTCCATTACATAATAAAAAAAATAGATTTGATAGCTTACAGGTTTAGGACACCCATGAAACCTTCTACCAGGGTTGATATCCGTTCATGAAGTTTTTGGAATGGTTCTTCTACAACATGAACAAATTGGCATGGTGTTCTTGATTTTTCAGACCAAATTAGATCCAAAATCAATGGATGGGGTGAGTGGATAGCCAAATGTGTGGTTAGGGAGAGTGAGAGTGTGTGAATTTATATAAAAAATAGAAAAAAAATTATTAAAAAGGGAAAAGAGAAGTACAAAAATACCCCTTGCGTGCAAAGCACGTGGGGCAAGTTAACAGACATATGACGGCAGTCAAAGACATGGACTAGCATTATTATTTGTTTCAGAGATAGGGAGATAACTTTTAAGTTTTAGGGACTGTGGGTGAAACTTTGGGTAAACCACAGGGACCATCTATGTAATTTACTCTATTTTTTTTATAGTAGAGATGTATTAATTGTATGTAATAAATAGTATTTTATAGTTTGATTTGTGCTTTACATACTTGTAAATTATGTTTTTTGACTTGTATTTGCTTAAAATCTATTTTAAGAAGTCTTAAAAATTAAATATGAAAGAAATGTATAAATGCTTTATAAGTAATAATGATTAGCGAGTAATGTTAGTGAAATATTATATTTTTGATTAAAAATAATAACAACATCAACTAATAAATTAATATTTTAAATACTATTAAAATTTTGAACTTTTATCGTTTTTCTTATTTCTAACCTATACATTTTTTCACATAATGACTACAAATTAAACCCGTAAATTTTTCATCAAAAATCAAAGCAAAATCACAATTTCACAGATATAATTATTAACCACTATACAACGTCGCTTGTTACATATATTAGTCTAGTTACAATTATACAATACATAATGGAACTTCAAACAAAGTCTGCCTTGACTACATGCGTATAATGTGATTAAATTACGTTTCTAAAATATGTAGCTGAATCAGTTACAAGTTAACTTAAGATCACCAATACACTCAACCTGGATGATAGTAGTACAATGTCGTTACGACATTTAACATATGTAGCGCCATATCAATTTTGTCTCTCTACATCCAATGTTACCACCAACTTTTTTTAGTAAAGGGTTTCTCCAGTATATTAATTCAAAAAACAATTAAGTACATAAGATGAGGGTGATCCCACATCTCACCCCATTACTGGCAAACAAACGCACTTATTATGCTTCAAACAAAATGTATCATAAGAGAAACATGCCAATCTTATAAATGTATTAGAATTTTAAATATAAAATGGAATGTTAAGATTAAATGAAGAATGATACAATAGTTGAGATGCTTCAAATTAGATTTGTAGTGAGGTTGAGTAAGTACAAAAAAGACTATACAACAACAACATACCCAATCCCGTCGGAGAGGGATATGGAGAGGTGAAATGTAGACAGATCTTACCCTTACCTCTGGGATAAATCTGGAAGTAGCGAGACTGCTTCCATAAGACCTCCTGCGATTATGTGTGCAGGTTTGTATTGCTCAAGATATATGTGCGTGTGAAAGTGTGCAATAACAAGGACAAAGAATTTATAGAAACATAAGACCGAAAAACAAGCATGGAAGCAATAGACAAAAACCATTATAAAATCTTACAAGAAAAAGGACATACAGACATAAAAAAAATATTGTATATTTGGCGAAATGCGCTGAGGTTGGGCTTTATTATTGCAAAATTACCAAAAATGACATAATTAAATGAGTTTTTGTTTATGGTAAATATTTTTGTAGGTAAATAAGTAATTTATTCTTCAAAAGCCCCGGGCTAAAGTTTTTAGCCTCTTCAATAAGTCCGCATGATAAACAAGACTTATTTTATTAGCCGATTTATTTTAAAAGCCCAAGCCTCATTTAAGCCCAGCCAAACATAGCCATATATATAGGGTATATAGAGAACAAGTTTCAGGCTATATATATAAACAAAGGCAAACAGAAGTTAACTTTTTTTTATCAAGGATGGATGGAAGCAGTGAAGATGAAAACAAGAAGATTTTGCAAGTGAGAGATTTAGTTGAAAAGCAAGATTCTACTTCCAAGGTACTTGTCTTAGTTCATACTCATCTTAAATTGCTAATGAATCCTCAAATAAGGATTTATATTTTATACAGAACTTAAAGATGTAATCATATTGCTTAGATTTAGAAATTACTTTAGGATTATATTATAGAGCTTTGACAGTACACACTTTTTGCATGATTTCAGTGATAAGTAACTCAATTAAGAAGTGTTATAGATACCAAAATATACATGATTACAATGACAGTACACACTTTTTGCATGTTCAAACCATTAGACATGTTCCCTTTTTAGCTAAGTAGGTAACTCTATTGGTTTTACTCATTTTATGATACTGTATGATCTGAATCAACCAACTTATAACTAAATTGGTTGAAATTGCCACCTTTCGTCAAAAGTATGAGCAGTGCCGTAGCTAGGTTGGCGGAAGCCCTCAGCAAAACCGCTTATATAACAACTAAACATGACGACTAAAAATATACTGTAATGATCTAGCTCTAACTTTTATGAGTTTTTCATCACTCACGTCCACTTGAAATAAAGTTTAACAAATATTTGGTTCAAAATTTCATATATGTTCAACAATTTGATTTCGGAAATGAATTTTGAGGGCACAACTATATAAAGGGGTATATACTTTGAAGCCTCTAAAATTTTGAGGCCCCGTGGACACCTCACACACCCTCGTATACGGCTTTGGTTATGAGATCAATTACTTTATGAATAGATCGAATCATAAGAACTTTAAATGATTAAGATCCTTGAAAAGTCTATGGAACAAAACCTATTGATAGGAGAAAAGAAAACAAGATATTTCTTCATTCTAGTATAGTGTCATTCTAATGAATTGAATTTGACTACAGGAGTATGACAATTTCACTATTAGAAGGTTTCTTCGTGCTCGTGAGTTGGACATAGAAAAAGCCAGTGCTATGTTTCTAAAGTTCGTTAAATGGAGAAGAACATTTGTTCCAAATGGCTGCATTTCTGTATCAGAAATCCCGAATGAACTAGCTCAAGATAAGTTGTTCATGCAAGGAACAGATAAAAGCGGACGGTTGATCACTGTTGTGTTTGGAGGCAGACATTACCCTAACAAAATAGGTGGTCTTGAAGAGTTTCAACGTATGTTAATAACCTTACCACATATGTTCATTAATCCAAATCGACTTTTTTATAATTCTTTTGCTAATAGTGATTGTGAATGCATCATAGGTTATGTCGTCTTCACACTTGATAAAATAGCTGCAAGGTATAACCATCTTTTTCACAAGTTATTTTCCCATTGTGAGTTTTAGTGACAAAAAAAGTAAACTAGGACAAGAGATGGAAAAATCAGTTCAGGTCAAAATGGATAGTTTTGTGTGGTCACATTTCGGAAAAGATAATATTGATAACCAATATATACAATTTCAATATCAGGCTGCCTCCAGGCCAAGAAAAGTATGTGTCGATAACAGATGTACAAGGATGGGGATATTCAAACTGTGATATTCGTGGATATCTTGCGGCCATCACTATTATGCAGGTTTATAATCACTTCATTCTTGTGTCTGTGTGTGTTGACCGTAAATTATTTTTACTCCAATATGATGGCCTAGAAGGCTAGAATTGAGTAATAGAAATAGATCATATAGTTTCTGATGTTACAAATTGATGTATATGACAGGATTATTATCCTGAAAGACTTGAGAAAATGTATGTCATGCATGCTCCTTACCTATTTATGAAGGCATGGAACATGGTTTATCCGTTTATTGATGAGAAAACAAAGAAAAAGGTAAGCTTGGTGAATTGGTGAAAAGCGCTCAACGTTTGTAAGATACTTAACAATTTAGGACTATAGTTTTTCCGGGTCGGCCCAACCTGTACTAATAACTTACCCGTTTCACCTACCTTTTGCTACATACATTTTTTTTAAGCTGCAGGCCTGTTGTCGAGGCTATAACGTGTAGATTAGTAGGCACTAGCTGACTAAGAGTAAGCACATAAGTAAGATTGAATATATGTTTACCTTGCAGATTATCTTTGTTGAAACTAAGCAGTTGAAATCAACGTTACTGAAAGACATTGACGAGAGCCAACTTCCGGAAATATATGGAGGCAAACTGAAATTGGTTCCCATCCAAGATAGCTAAGTTTAGATATTGAGATGTAATGTACTGATAAAAGGGCTTTGTGGTCATTTGACAATAACATGACACAAGTGGAGGGACCCAAGTGGTATTTTACTAAAGTAAGGGAACGATAAAAAATGTGAACCACTCAATAATGAAAGGGTCCTTGTCGAAATATAGCAAAAAACATCAGTTCTTATATCCACACAACCACACCCATCGTGGGTGGAGTTATAAACTTTCTCGTCTTGGTTTAGGCTAAAAATCAGTAATGCTAGTGTACAAAATGAGCGTGCGTGCACAACTAAAACTATGCGCATATATTCTACAGAAACTACACTAAAAGTATCAAAAAAGAAGTTTTAGAGCGAGTTAAACTGAACCCACTCGGATAAATGTAGCTTCACCCAGGATCGCTGAATAGTGAATACCATTGGACACGAAAAAGTTGTGTGAGTTCAACAAGTGTAGGGACCCAAATATCATGTTGGTGATAAATGAGAGGCCATATGTAAACTAAAAAATCTAAATAATCAATTCTAGTGGGCACACCCAATGTGGTAATTTCACACATTCAGATTTTTCTGTCTACAAGAAAGATTATAATGCGTTCTCGAGTATCACTCATATAAAAATAAAAGTAAAGAAAATGAAGCAAACACTCGAGAGGCAAAGAAAAGGAATAGTAAAAAGTTTCATATTTCTCTACTTTACTTTTCCAAAAAAACTTGAGACATAAGTAGGGCTGACCATCAAAGGTCCAAAACCGAACCGGACCGATAAAACCGACCGAACCGACAAACCGAGCCAACCGGATGTTTACCTGGTTCGGTTTGGTTCACGTTTACATGTTTTCGGTTTCGGTTCGGTTCGGCCCAAACCCGACAAAAACATATTTAAATACACCTAAATCAAACCGAACCGACCCGACGGCCCGTCGGTTCGGTTTCGGTTTCGGTTTTTCATGAATTTTTGTTTTCGATTTTGTCGATTCGGTTCGGTTCGGTTCGGGTCGGTTTTGGACCGACACTCAGCCCTAGACATAAGTTATATCTGCTGTATAAGTATTAAGCTATACACAAACAAAGTTAAACAGAAAGAAAAAGAGTACTTTTTTGCAGAAAGATGGATGGAAGCAGTGAAGATGAACACAAAAAGATTTTGCTGATGAGGGATTTAGTTGAAAAACAAGACCCTACTTCCAAGGTACATGTCTTTAATGTCATGGAGTACTTTACAAGTCACTGTAGACTAATTATGTTGGATCCATTAATGTAGTAATCTTCAATGAGGATTTATATAATATAAGAGTTCTTGAAGATGCAACCATATAGTTTAGATCTATAGATTAAATACTTTTGGTCCAAACCTTATCTTAATTCTTAAATGCTGGTTGGGTCGGGTTAAGCTGAAACACCTTTTTGTTATAAATGATTACATAATTTAGTCATTTAGAGATTGTTAGGATTTTTATAGGTTAAGTAACTCTATAGAAGATTTTAACCCTTAGCAGCGTAAAGTATTACGATTTTATAATGAAGATGCAGGTTCAGCTTCACAAGATTCTATTTTTTTCTTCTGGGAATTTAAACAAACTAACATAGACATTTTAGTGTTTACAATACCTAGATGATCATATGTCGTTGTCCAGTATGTTAATGTTGTTATCAAGTTCTTTTTCTATCAATCCTAAACAGCTATTATTAACTCTAATGCTAAGACAGCATTACATATGACATTATGATACAAGATGATGAATCGGAAAATTAGAAGTCGCAAGATGAACGGGTCTAGTCTAATAAGTTCAGGTCAAAACGGGTAAACGGGCCGAGTGGGTTAACACAACAAGTTGTGTCTGGGTCTTTGGTTTATGAGTAAAATAAGGTACATTTACGCTTGTTCAACCCATTTTTCATGTTTTCTTCTAACTTTGTTGATTTTACTCGTTCGAGCGGTTGAGAAAAAACATGACCTGAACCAATTTATAACTATAAATCGGTTGAAATTGCGACATTTAGTTAAAAGTTATGAGATCAATTACTTAACGAATGAATGAAATCTCAAAAACTCTACATGATCAAGATCCTTAAAAACCTCTATGATACAAAATTATTGATAGGAGAAAAGAAAATTAGATATTTCTTCATCATAATATTGTGTCATTCTAATGAATCAAATTTTGTTATAGGATTATGATGATTTCATGGTTAGAAGGTTCCTTCGTGCCCGTGAACTGGACATAGATAAAGCCAGTGCTATGTTTCTAAAGTTTGTTAAATGGAGAAGAACATTTGTTCCAAATGGTTGCATTTCTGCATCAGAAATCCCGAATGAACTAGCTCAAAATAAGGTGTTTATGCAAGGAACAGATAAATGTGGACGCTTGATAACTGTTGTGCTTGGAGGAAGACATTACGCTAACAAAATAGGCGGTCTTGAAGAGTTTCAACGTATGTTAATAACCTTACCACATATGTCCGCTAATCCAAATTAACTTTTAAATAATCTTTTGCTAATAGTGATTGTGAATGCGTCATAGGTTATACCGTCTTCACACTTGATAAAATAACTGCAAGGTATAACCATCTTCATTTACAAGTTATCTTTCTATTGTGATTTTAGTGAAGAAAAAAAAAAAGTAAACTAGGAAAAGAGATGGCAAAATCAGTTCTGATAAAAATGGATAGTTTTGTGCGGTCAGATTTCAGAATGGGATATAAGTTAATACTCAAACTGACTCATTCACAAGTAAATGGGGGGGTGAAATTGCCACCTCTACATCCTAGGGCTTATATTAAGAAAAAAAATTCTTGATAACTAATATATACAACATTAATATCAGGATGCCTCCAGGTCAAGAAAAGTTTGTGTCTATAGCAGATGTTAAAGGATGGGGATATTCAAACAGTGATATTCATGGATATCTTGCCGCACTCACTATTTTACAGGTTTAAATGCACTTCACTCATGTTTATGTATGTGTGTTCCCCCCAATATTTTAGCCTACATCACGATGGCCTATAACGGAGTGATGGAAAGTATATTTGTTTCTGATGTAATAAATTGATGTTTATGACAGGACTATCATCCTGAAAGACTTGAAAAACTGTATATTGTGCATGCTCCTTACTTATTCATGACGGCATGGAAGATGTTTTCTACATTTATTGATGAAAAATCAAGGAAAAGGGTAAGCATGATTTTTAGCTTATGTTTTAGCCGAACCTCTACTGCCTTTATCTCAAAGTATCAGCTTGTTATTGAGGTCATGAATGGTGCAGATTAGTAGCCACTAAGCGACTAAGAGTTGGCATACAAGTACTAAGTAACATGGAAAGTATGTTTACCTTGCAGATTGTGTTTGTTGAAACTAAGCAGCTGAAATCAACACTTATGAAAGACATTGACGAGAGCCAACTTCCGGAAATTTATGGAGGCAAACTGAAATTGGTCCCCATTCAAGATAGCTAACTTAGTCAGCAGTTGACACATATCTTTCTTATTCTTGTTCAAATCCTGCACATTGTATGATCAAACAACGTGTTGAACATATAGTTGAATTAGTTATCAGTTTATTTCAAGATCACCCATTCACCTTACACTCAACCTACATGATAGCAAAATGTTGATACAACGGTAAAAAAGATATGTAGTTGAATCAGTTCAAGTTCATCATTTCAACCTTTGTAACAGTGTTACACACAACACGATATCACTCATATAAGATGTCTTATTAAACTTCCCAAGTTCCCATATATTCCATGAAGTTTGAAATATAAATTATTGAGGCCTTGGGGAGCATATTGACCAGCAATTAAAGTTGAAATTCCTGGAATATTCACTCTATTGTCCTTACTATTTGCACAACTACACTTTTTGGACCATATTGAGATGTAATTTCGTAGAACTGATCAAGAGCTTTTTCAATCATTTGACAATAACATATATGTACTAAATACTCGATTCACATATCCACACCCACCAACATTTCCTCATAGCCATTATGGTCAACATAATGAAATATCATGCATTGAGCAAGCATTTTCACAAACAATAAGCTGAAAATCCCTTGTCAATGTATTGAAGAGCCCTTGTAACTTTTTCAACAAATGTAACTTACAAGTACATCTTTAAAAAGGCTTGAACCAAAAATCGTTGGTTTATAACAAAACGCTAGATAGCGTAGGACACTTGGGCTATGGCGCTATGCCCTTCTCGAATGAGTTCTTGTAATTACTTTCACCCCTACACTTTTGAAGCTATATCGACAGGTAATATCACCGAAGTGATCAAGGGCACTTTTGTCATTTGACAATAAATGCATCGTCGAACATACGCAAATGTAGGGGCCCGAGTACGATGTTGATGAAAGATGAGGGGACGGATGTAATCCAAGTAATATTAAAAGAGTTCAACAAAAGCCACCTAAATAATAAATTCTGATAGTCACATACTCACATCCACCTACATGTCCCCATACCCATTATATTTGGCAACAAACACAACCAAACCAACACAAACAATAAATAGCATTTATACAACAGCATACAAGACCCAATTTGGTAATTTCACAAATTCAAATTCTTTGTAAAGACTAATGAGTGGTATCTATATAAAGAACAAGTTTCAGGCTACAGAAACCAAGTCAAACAGAAGGAAATAGCTATACTCTGCAGAAAGATGGATGGTAGCAGTGAAGATGAACACAAGAAGATTTTGCAAATGAGGGAATTAGTTGAAAAGCAAGATCCTACTTCAAAGGTACATGTCTTACTTCATAATATAAAAGTCACTGTGGTCTGCTTATGCTGGATCCACTGATCTAGTCATCTTAATGTGTTAATGTGTAAGGATTCATATTTTAGAGTCCTTGAAGATGTAATTTATGGTTTAGATCTGGAAGCGTCCCTTTACCCTCGGGTAGGGGTGTGACTGATCTCACCTCCCCCATACCTTGCTCCGGCGGGATTGGGCATTGTTGTTGTTGTTGTGTAGTAGAACTTTGACAGTACACACTTTCTGTTTAAAATGGTGTTTTGGGTGAGCCGTGGGTCGGGTTGACCAAAACAATTTTTAATCTAAGAATATGTGGATTATATATGATCGCAGTTTTTTGACAAACCTATATTGTTAATCTGACTTTCTAAATAAAGCAATGGAGGAGGTTCTAGGGGTGTTGATCGCTTCGATTATCGGGTTGTTCGGTTTGTTCGGTTCGGTTAGTTCGGTTAAAAAAAATTTTGGGTCAACCCGAAAACCGAATTTGAATTCGGTTCGGTTCTTGGGTTGACCCGAATTTCACTATTTATTTTTAAAAAATTAATAATTACATAGATATTTAGCAAAATAAAATAAAATTTCAAGCATAAAAGTGTTTTTATATTAAGATAACATTTTAATAGTATTTATATATATAAATATATAAAAATATATACATATATATGTATATTTTATATGACTTCGGTTTTCGGTTTAGATTGCCAAACCCATATCCAACCCGAGAACCGAATTAGTAGTTTAGTTCGGTTCGGTTTTAGCAAATTCGGTTCAGTTATTAGTTCGATTCGGTTGTTTTCGGTTCGGTTTTGGTTTTCGGTTTATTCGATCATTTGGTTTTTGCTCACCCTAGGAAGTTCTATACATGAAAATTCACACTGGGTGACACTCAACCCGCCATCCATTAACTTTTACCTAAATTTTTTCATACTACCCGAAGTTGACCTATTAATGAGGAAAGGGTTAAAACTGCCATATGTAGTGTTACAAAGCAACTTAAAACCATGTAAGTCTATTGTTGTTATCCTATAGAGGTATATAATTTAGATACATTATGTTAGATGCTCCCTTGTTTGCACAACAAAATTCCATTTCATAACTAAATCGGTTAAAATTGCGAACTCAAGTCAATATTAATAAGAACAATTCCTTATGAATGAGTGGAATCTTACAAACTTCAAATGGTTAAGATCCCTGAAAACCTCTATATTACAAGACCTTTTAATATGAGAAAAGTAAATAAGATGTTTCTTCATTAAAGGTCGTGTCATTCTAATGAAGTAAATTTTACTATAGGAGTATGATGATTTTACTCTTAGAAGGTTTCTTCGTGCCCGGGATCTGGACTTAGATAAAGCCAGTGCTATGTTTCTAAAGTTCGTGAAGTGGAGAAGAACATTTGTTCCGAATGGTTGCATTTCTGCATCAGAAATCCCAAATGAACTAGCTCAAAATAAGTTATTCATGCAAGGAACAGATAAAAGTGGACGCTTGATCACTGTTGTGTTTGGGGCCAGACATTACCCCAACAAAATAGGAGGACTTGAAGAGTTCAAACGTATGTTATTAACCTTGCCATATATGTCCATCAACCCAGATGTTATTTTTTTATTGTCTATTTTCTAATAATGCTTGTGAATGCATCACAGGTTATGTGGTATTCACACTTGAAAGAATAACTGCGAGGTATAACCATCTTCATCCACATTCCTATTGTGATCTTTGTGAATAAAACGTAAACTGGGAGTAGAGGTGGCAAAGTTAGCTCAGGTCAAAATGGATAGTTTTGTGCGGTCAGAATGGGTGGGTTTGGGTCGGGTTGGGTTGGGTTGGCCTAAGTACAAGTAAATGGGTTGAAATTGCCACCTCTACATTCTAGGCTTATTAAGGAAAAATAATCTTGATAACCAACTTTCAAAATTTTAATATCAGGATGCCTCCAGGCCAAGAAAAGTTTGTGTCTATAGCAGATGTTCAAGGATGGGGATATTCGAACAGTGATATTCGTGGATATCTTGCCGCACTCACGATTTTGCAGGTTTGAAAGCACTTCACTCGTGTATGTGTGTGTGCGTGTAAGAATAGCCTTTAATGTCAGATATATAGTTGCAGTATAATGGCCTAAAATGGACTGATGGAAATAGATCTATTAGTTTCTGATGTAATAATTTGATGTTTATGACAGGATTATCATCCTGAAAGACTTGGAAAAATGTATGTCGTGCATGCTCCTTACTTATTTATGACAGCTTGGAAGATGATTTATCCTTTTATTGATGAAAAAACAAAGAAAAAGGTACGTTTGTCTGCAGAGGTGGCAATTATGACACATTAACTTATGTATATGTTAACAAGGAAACTCATCAAATGGGTTAAACTGGTCAAAAGTGCCCAAAGTTTATTTTTGAGGCATAAAATCACTGAAATCATTCTATTAAAAGAAAAAAAGATTGCCACATCTACTCGCCTAAATCTTAAAGTTGCAGCTATCGATGTCATAAATTGTGCATTACAGTAGCCACTAGCCAAGTATGAGTAAGCACAGAAGGTACTAAAGTGATAAAATCTATGTTTACCTTGCAGATTGTATTTGTCGAAACTAAGCAGCTGACAGCAACACTTCTGAAAGACATTGACGAGAGCCAACTTCCGGAAATTTATGGAGGCAAACTGAAATTGGTTCCCATCCAAGATAGCTAGTTGAATCAACAGTTGACTCATTCCGCTCTTGTTAAACAAATCCTGCTAAGGTCATAATGCAACAGATATAGGTTGCAAGTAATGCATGTTGTTTACAATGTGGAATGTTAAGGAAAAAAAATCAAAATCTGATTCTTATGCAGGTGATAGACTGATATCATGTAGTCACACATCCAATACATGAAATCAGATTGATATTTGATTAAAAATCAGCATAATATTTGCTAGTACCATGTAGACGGTCCATTCAGAATAACTAAAAGCAGTAATAATTAATTAACTAATTAATTCAAAAGACTCTTTAAAGATATATTACAAGCTTCACATAACATCTGGAAAGATAGTTGTAAGTAAAGAACAGGAGTTCACACACTGCCACTATCTTTAGTCAAATAACAAACTAAACTCAACTGAATACAAAATATATAAAACCAAACTGCTAATGTTGAAAGATGCCCTTTTGCAAATATAGAAGCCAACTTAAACTAAAATTTCCAGAAAGACTGTTGCTTAGGTAAACAAGCTCGGCCACAAAAGCCTGTTGTCTATGTAATACTATAAGACTATATGACATCTATATGTTATCTCAAAAGCAGCTAAAATGAATACAAAGACTAATATACTTTGTTTTTAGAAAGGCGCAAAGACTAATATACTGATACAATGAAAGAATTTGAGAAGTAGAATGTATTAGTCACATACTGTACATGTTAAATTTTTCTTTATTACATTGTTTCTCGGAAAATACAAATATGGATAACCATGAGACAAGTAAAGTTTACATCTTCCTACATACAAAAAAAACTCACCAGCAACAAGCCCGATAAGCTACCAGTAATCTCCACAAGAACATTGACCATCTTCAATACGATGAAAACGGATCCGGTCCCTCACAACGATTACCCTTTTCAATATTTTAGAAACCAACTTTAACCAAGAGTGACAGTCAAGACATGTCCGCAGATTCTTTGAAATCCTGATTTCGGATCCCGGGCTTGATTTTAGGATCCCATAAGCCAATGCCAACTTTTCACTGTGATAACTCAAATTCCCCTCTTTTTCCTCCTCGGATATATCCATAAGAACCAGTTCTATAACAGGAGCAAACCCTTGTTCTCTGATACGACCAATTAATGCTTCAAGAATCTTGTATATAGATTCGGTTTCAGGATGAGATCTGTCTCCTGATTTAAACTGATGAATGGCTCCACCAAATTCAACCCAGCTTTTCCCCCTACTTTTATTAACTCCCTTTTCTCTCATAACATCCCTTAATTTTTCAGCATTATCCCATTTATTTACAGAACAATAAGTATTCGACAATAACACATAATCTCCACTTTCAAGATGTGATATTTTTGAAACTGCAACTTCCGCTAATTCGGGTTTTCTGTGTGTTCTGCAAGCACTAAGAAATGCCCTCCATATAACAACATCAGGGTCCATCGGCATTCCCTTAATAACTTCATAAGCTTCTTCTAGAAGCCCGGCTCGACCATAGAGATCAACCATTGATCCATAATGCTCAAGCTGTGGATTAATCGAGTATTTTGTTCTCATTAGATCAAAATACTCACGACCCTGCTGAGTCAAGCCAGAATGGCTACATGCAGTCAAAATTCCAACAAAAGTAATTGAATCGGGTAAAGAATTTTCACCTTCCATCTGTGTGAAAATGGCAATTGCATCCATAGCAAGACCGTGCATTGCTAGCCCATTAATCATGGCGTTCCAAACAGAAACGTCATCACGTTTAACGCTTTTAAAAATTGTTTTAGCGATTTCAATTCTTCCGCATTTTGAGTACATGTCTATAAGTGCAGCACTCAATATAAAGTTGAGTTCAATTTGTTTTTCAGTCAGCAAATTATGTATCCATTTAGCTTGATCAAGAGCTCCAACACGAGCACATGCGGTGATGATGGATGAAAATGTAAACTTATCTGGCTCGATGTTCAAACTCAACATCTTTCTGTAAAACCTAAACGCCTCCTCAAAACATGCGTTTCTAACAAATCCTCCAATCATTGTGTTCCAGGATATCAGATCTCGTCTGCGCATCTTGCGAAACATCTTCTTGGCAGTATCAACATCTCGCATCTTCATAAAACTTGCAATGATCGAATTGGAAGAAACCAAATTGAACTTCCAGTGAGGAACTTCATCAAGTAGTTGACGAGCAAAACTGAGATTGTTATAAGACATGTATGCTGCAACCAGTAGTGATGTGATAGATGGGCATGTCGTGTACCCGAGTTTTATGGTCCTTGCATGTGTTTCAGTAACATCTGTTGAGTTTCTCGAAAACTTGCATTCTTCCAGAGAACGTACCAGCAATTCGTGTTCTGAAAGTGTTGTTCCATAACATTAACATTGACTGAAAACAAAAAGGTGTCTTTTAACAAAGAAGTAAGTACCGTATAGGCGTATATGATACTACAGTTATGAGCAAATTAGAGGAGCGGATTTAGAGTAAAAAATAGTATCAAATTCAACTCGATTAACTTTAAAGTGTGTTTTCAAGTTGCAGTTAATTAATTAGTGTTCGGCGGCCATAGTGAAATTTGTTCTCATTATCACAATGTTAAATAATCAGCTTCAGATAAACAGTTTAAAAGTAGGTCCAACAAAGGTGATTCTAATTATCCGATTTTTTAGGTGTCATCTTACTATGTAAATCCATAAATAATTAAGAACACCCAACTCAAACCACTATTTATCTGATCATCGCAAGTTTGGAACAAAAAAACACATACTAACAATATCAGCAAACTGATTGTCTCGTAGTCATTTTCGAAAAAACTTATATATACAAAATGCGAGTGTAAAGTAGCAACCAGCACATAAACCAACGCAATTTAACACAAATAAACTTAACTAACAGTTGAAATCACATATAAATCCTTTCGTTACCAGAATTAGGCAAACTAACAGTCAAACACTGGAATCGCTAACTTGCTTACCCCCAAACACTATTTCCGAAACTCAAAGCTTGAAAACTCATCAACACACATATACACTGCGTGTGTGCTTCAAAACAAGAGTAAGTTCAACTAACATTCTAATTTCTATCGATCCATCACATAAACAGACACAAATTTTTAAACAAATATACTGCTGACTCATCCTCCACATCAGCACATGTTGCTAAAAAGCTAACGCCTTCTAATACAACGTGACAGGTGTATTTAACTAAATCTTATCACATAATCGCTTAATATCTACACAGAGACACTGCGTGTGTGGTTCAAAACGAGAGTAACGTTTCTATCAACTTAAATTAGTAAAGATACTTGTAACTCGTTAGTTGAAGTCAAGCTCGCAAAGCAAATAGCCAAAACCTAACGCATTCTAATAAAACGTGACAGCTGTATTTAACTAATTAACACAGGCCTTAAGCATAAACACATGCTAAAAGTCTAAAACTATTGGTTTTATAGCGTAACGGCAACCTGAATAAGAAGAGGAGGAAGGTTCGTTTGAGTGAAAGTGGATAAGTGATGAAGAGTGATTCGAATAACGCCATTGGTGGATGTAATTAAGCTTCTTATGGAAATGAATGTGTTTCATGTTCATTTTATAAAAAGGTGACTGTTTGTTATTGGTGGCAGGAAGTGTGAAATGAAATGATGGAGGTTGAAGATGACTGTTTTGGGCTTTTAGTTGGGGTGTTCCGGATCGGGTAATATTCACAGTAACCGAAAACTGAAACCGAATCAAAATGAATCTGTAATCGAATCGAATTGGTCAAAACCGATAATTAAATAAAAAAATCACTTCTTAGTATAAATATAACAATCTTTAAGTTTGAAAAAAAAAATGTGCTAGAAATATATATAATTAAATAAAAAATAATTAAAATTATGTAATTCGGATTATTCGATTTGGTTTTCGGTTATTCGGATCGGTTGAATCAGATTTGAATTCGGATCGATTTGATTTAACTCAGAAAAAAATTTAACCGAACTAATCGAACCAAATAAACCGAATAACCGAACCGATGAACACCCCTAGGTTCTTGTTAACAGAAAATCAAGATTTTTCCCCATCATAGGTGTACAAACGGGTTTAGTTTCAAAACCGGATCAAATCGAGTCAAAAGATCAACAAACTGGTTTGACTCAAAACCAATTTTAAGATTGAGAAAGTAAATAAACCTGTTTGACCATATAGGATTTTTCCCCATCACAACTAGTATTTTTTTAAATTTGTAATTTTGGTCTCCTTAGTATTTTGTGTTAAATTCTCGGATTGTAGGCACCGTCAACTCAGCTTCATATCAGTTTCTCTCTTCTCAGCTGACATCACTATCGACAAAAGGTTGTAAAAATCGCTAGGCGCTAGGCGGTCGGGTAGAGCCTAGGGATTAATCGGTTAGGCGGGGATTAATTGGGGATTAATCGAATTGGAATTTTATGCACAAAATTGTAATTTTAGATATTATATTATATTATATGTATGAGATAAGCATAGTGTATCAAAGTTCAAATATTTCAAGTGTTCAAATATAAACATAATACACAATTCTTCAAAGTTTAAAGTCAAATATATATTTTACTCGGTTTGTTGACCATTTTTAAGCGATCTTTAACCGATTTTTTCCGATTAATCGATTTGCTGACCCATTTTTAAGTGATTTTGTCTGATTTTTAAGCGATTTTGTCCGATTAATCCGATTTGTCCGATTTTGTCCGATTAATCTGTTTGTTGATCGATTTTTAAGCGATCTTTGACCAAACCGATTAAATAGGCCGATTATGATAAATTTGTGCGCCTAGTGACCAATCAGCGATTATGCGATGATTAATTGGTTGTCTGGGCCGATTTTTACAACAGATAATAATTTAATAATACAATCAACATCATCACATAAATATATCACACTTATACACAAATATACCTCACATCCAAACCAACTATGACAAATAATTTAATAATACAATCTCCCTTTACACTTAAGGGTATTATAGCCATTTCATTGTTTTGGTCTTGACGTCTCACTCTCTCCCGCCAATTATACTTCATTTCCCTATTAACTTATTTCAAGGCAATATTTGGAAAATAAATTAACTTCATTAAACAAGTAGAGTAGGCTTTTACAGAAAATAATAAGTGCCAAAACAACCCCATTTAATATACTTTCAAATCAATAATCAACAGTAAAACCCTAGCTTGGCACAACCCAGTTATCCATTCACTACACACATCCAAACCAACTATGACAAATAATGATAAGAGAAAGTCTTTGTTAACTGGGGGAGCAATCATCGGAAAAGTCGTGTGAGAAAGTTTTATTAAATGATGAAGTCTTTGAGGAAGTTATGGCTACATTTGGTGATCAAATTATTGCCAAGTATGATTCGTATAAGAACATAAGGAATGAGATTATATAATTTATTCTTGAATGGATATGGAACAAAACTTACAACAAACCAAATATGGGTGGTAGTGGTGCGATATCTATTCCTACCCTTGGAAGTGGTAGTGGAACAGGAAATGAGGTTGTAGCAGAGACAAAAAGGAGAGATGGGAAGGCCCAGAAAAAAAAACAATTTTTTATGTACCAATCCATAATCCGAGTATAATGACACCCAAAAGGAAAAGGGGAAGGCTTGTTGGGAGTGGGAGTAAGATGGAGGGGAGTCATAATCCGAGTACAATGACACAAAAAAAGAAGAGGGGAAGGCCTGTTGGGAGTGGAAGGAAGAAGGGGAGGCATGTTGGGAGTGGAAGGAAGAGGGAGGGGAAGGAAGAGCATGCAGATCTTGGTATGTTAATGTATTATACTTTATTTATATGTGATTTTTAATTTGCTTATATTGGATGCTATGATTTTTTTGATAGACTATTATATGCTGATATTGAGTGGCATGATTAAGTGCCCTGATTGGTAGGTTTAGGATAAACATAGTATTATGGTTCTAATTAGGCCGTCAGAATAGGAAATGTATTCAATTCAATAGAGTTGTAGTGACAATGGGAAATGTAGTTGTGACATGTGGTTGATGTGTTTGCTTGAGTTGAAATTGTTTTAGTGTTAGGCATAGTAGTTGTTGAGACTGTATGAGTGTTTGGCATAGCAGTTGTAGTAGCTCTTTGGTTTTGATGTTTTAATTAAAATGGCAAATGTGAATAGTGTGTTAATTTAATTGACTCTTGATGTTTGAATTTAAATAGTGGTAGTTTTAATAGGTTATCAAGATGAAGTTGTGTTCAACATGCACACTAATGGATTATTTGAATTTGGTCCATTGAGGTATGTACAAGGGCCTGTTTCTAAATTTATGCCTTTGTCTGTGATAGAAGTATCTTTAGTAATGGTATGGATCATTTGTTAGCACGCATTAGGGAATAAAAATGGTCATTGTTCTTTTGTTTACCTTGCAAATCATTAGAAGAAGGTTTGAAGTTGATTCACACAGACAATGATGTGCATACATTGTTGGAACTAGGTTGTCGGAATGGTTCCGTAGATTTGTTTGTTGCTCACAAAGAATAGAGGTTATCTGATTATTATTTAAAAAACATTGATTTAGAGGGTGAAAGTGGGGAGGTTGTCGGATGGGTAGAAGAAGATGCTAGCTTGCGGTGCTCTAGTACTTTAACTCCTTTTAGGAGTAGATATAATAGGGAGAGAAGTGTAAACTTGAAAAGAAAGGTTGTGGGTGATGCTGGTGCTGAATTTGGGAAGAATAAAAAGGTGGTGAAGAGGTCTTTGGATAAGGGAAAAGGAATCATGGTTGATGAGGATGAGGCTTTTAACAGAAAAAATTCGGTTTTTCAAGGCATGTTGGTATTGTCATTAGAGAGGGTGGTTCTATGAAGAAGACAAGTATTGGTTCTGTGAATGTGGGAGCTAGGGTTGTGGGTTTTGTAACACCTAAAACAGGTGTGTTGGGTCTATTATAGATTTGATGATATAAAACAAGAAGAATGAAACATAAAGGACTAAAAGTGACAAGAAGGGAAACTACAAAAAGATGGAGTATTTAGAAGATTCTAGAAGATATGCTTAAAAGAATATTTAGTTTCCTAATTGTATTATGATTCCTCTTGTAAACCCTAGATGTCTCTAGTATATAAAGAGACATAGGGTCATTAGTTTTATTGTGCGTACAAGATGTAAACACCAAAGGTGTGTGTGTGTGGGAACCAAGGCGTAGGGATTTGGGAAAACGCCTAGGGTTTAGTGGTTTAGTTAGTTAGTGTTAGATCAAGTCTTTGATCTTTATTATAGTTAATTAGTTAGTTTATGATAATGAAAACCTTATTCAATAACAAAGAATTGATTAGTTTATTCCGCTGTGCATGTTATTAGTCTTTGTTATTGATCCCTAGCTGAGCTTATAAACGATATTATCAATTGGTATTAGAGCGGGGAGCTCTTGATATAGGGATCTACAAGGTTTTTCGAAGAAAAGATGCAAAATTCGAAGCTGTTACAAATTTTCGTATCTTTCAGCAGGGCTGTTTTCAAACAGCGATAACTTTTTTTTTGAACTGTTGGATCGAGCTACAATTTTTTCTGGTGCATCTCAGTATATCCATCTAACTTTTCACCAGAGGGATTGTGAATTGGAGCTCGCAATCAAAAGTTATTCAATGTCTAAGTCTGCTGCTGAAACTGAAAAAATTCCGTAAAGCTTCTACAACACTGTTTTGAAACGATCATAACTTTTTTGTTAACCGTTGGATCGTGACGAAATTTTAGGTGGACGTTCTCTATATAGCCATCTAACTTTCCACTGGAGGGATCGTCGATCTGAGCTTTTATGCAAAAGATACAGGTTGTCGAATATGGCTGTTGACAAAGTATTGCTCCTTGTCAAAGTACTACACTTTGTCAAAGTACTGCTCTTTGTCAAAGTACTGCACTTTGTCAAAGTACTGCTCGTCCTTGTAAAAGTACTGCTCTTCCTTAAAAGTACTGCTCGTACTTGAAAGTACTGCTCGTCCTTGAAAGTACTACTCGTCCTTCAAAGTACTGCTGTTTATACTCGAAGGTACTGCTGCGTTTTTCAGTTTGTACTGTTATATTTCAAGGTATTGCCCATGTTATATGGTTAATATTGGTCCCCTACAAGCTAAGTACTGCTCATATGAATACAAGCAACTGATGATTACCAAGCTTATTGAATATTCCCATTGGTTGGGATATATTATGAGTCCAGTTAAGGTTTTTCTTTCTCATGGATATTTTGAGGGGAAGTCAAGCATGATAATTGTTATGGATTTTTGACGACACACACAAAGGTTATTGGTTTACACACACAATAGATGAAGTTTGGTTTTTGGTTAATTTGTTCTTAAAAGGATTTAAAAAGCTCGTATTTGGTTTATTGGATTAGATTACTACGAAGAAGGTTAAATATCATTAATTTGATGTTGTAGTTGAGTTTCACAGGTTTGTGTTCTTATCATATCTCAAAGTGGGTGTTACACTTTGGAGGTAACTTGTTCGTGCTTCAATGATTATAACAAAGAATTGACATAACACTTAAAGGAGTGACGTTATTGTGCTCAGTGATTATCGTCAAGAGATTGAGGTCTCCCTATCATAGGTATACGTTCAATGTCATCTATAGTGCAAGATATAAGATACAAGTTTGGGTTATTTTACTTCTTCATCAAGTTAGTTATATTTGGTTTTCTTCAAAAGTGATCATTACAAGGAGCTTACAGATTTGAAGAATCGTTTGATGTTCATGCACCACTCAAGGGAAGTGTTTGATTTTTACTACTGTTGATCATTATTACTACGCCGGTTGGAGTTTTCTATTGTTTTGGATTCATTTTAGTAAGCATTTTGGTGTTCTTCATGGAGGCAATTCAAACATTGGACGGCTTAGATTGGAAGTATGATATTGGTTCGTGGTGGTTAAGATCATTATTTGCATACGCTTCCTATTTGGATAATAACAAAAGGGAAGAGATGTTAGAGTGGCATGGCATGGATTAAGGGAAGACAAAGGAAGACAAGAATGTTTCATTCATGGTGAGATCTCAAATCTCAATTTCTACTGCCGTCAGGGAAGTTCGTTCAAGAATGGTTTTGTCATTATCAACTAGGGAAAATTGTTGGGAATTATGCGTTTGAGTTGATAAGACAAAAGAATGAAATAATAGGGACTTAATATGACAAGAAGGAAACCTACAAAAAGATAGAAGGACTTGCTTGCAAAAGAAGTTTTATTTATTAGTCCTTATCCTCTAGTATATAAAGAGGACATAGGTGTAGGTTTTATATACAAGTCTTCCATAATGTAGACGTCTAGTAAAGGTGTGTGTGTGTCCTAGGCGTAATGTCTTGTAAACACCTAGGTTATTAGTTAGTATTCTAGACGTGTTCCTATAAACGTCTAGGGTTAGTTAGTGTTAGTGAATGAAAACCTTTAGCAATAACATTGATGTTCTTTATTATTCCGTTGCGTATGTATATGTTATTGTTATCCCTAGCTGAGCTTATAAACGATCTTCACAAGGTGTTATGAAACCAAGAAGTGATGTTAGAATCACTAATTGCATGCTGGGTCTAAGAGCACCAAAAATGAACGAAACAATATGGTGTTTTTTTGACTAGGTTAGTCTAATGAATTCATTTGCATATTTTTGTTAATACATTGCATTGCATATTACACTAACTACATTGCATTTCATATTTTGCGTTTGCAGGTATAGTTGATCACTAGTTGATGCAGCCAGTATAAGGTTTAATGTTGTAGTAGTGCATTCTGAACAAGCTTTTGAAGGTTTAATGTTGAAGTGTAGTGCACTAAAACAATTTTAAGTTGCTTGTATATTACTACTTAACTTTGTAATTTGCTTGTTTATCCTTTGGGATAATATAATGGGTTCATCTTTTGGTACATGCCGAAGGATATTATGTATGTAACTTGAAATATTAGAAATGGGTTCATCTTTAGTGATGGTTCACTACTATCACTACTCTGTTTTTGCATCCAATTTCTTATACATAGTATGTCATTTGCATCCACTATCTTAATGACAGTTACATGTTTTTGTTTGTGTTTTATGGTTGGATTAATGTCATTTACATGTTTGTGTTTGTGTTTTATGGTTGGATTAATGCCATTTACATGTTTGTGTTTGTGTTTTATGCTTAGAGTAATGTCATTTTCATGTAAATAATTGTGTTTTATAGTTAGATTAGTGTCATTTTCATGTTCGTATTTTTTATACGACTCGAAGACTCTATATTGGTAAATACGTAATTGAACACATTCTACAAAGAAAATCGAGATCAAACGACCTCTTACATTCATCAACCATACATGTACAAGATTATGATAGGGGAAACCACAACCCCTATCTACATCTACAACAGGGGAAGCAAGAACAACAAAAAAAACCACAAGTCCCTAACTCCCTAGTACCTACAATCATCATAAACAACAAAATAAACCATCCCAACCTCCAGTAACCAACCCCCTCACATGAACCTATGTCTCACAACAAACTCAATCCTGTAAACAATGTTGTTGTTAGTTTGCCTAAGCATCCTCATCAACCCCCTAACCTTTCGCAAATCATCTGTCTGAATCATCCTAAGCTTGTTCACATTGGACCTTGCAACTCTCGAACCTCTTAAGTTTTGGAGCTCAACAATCAGCTCCCCCTAATACCGATCCTATTAGTAAGCTTTTGGCACATAATCATCAATTCTTGTGCATGTTGAATGTCTTCTGCAATCTCTCGCTGGTAATGGGAAAACATCATTTCCGATATGACAAATGAGTTACAGGCAACCACGAGATCAAGACACCAAGACATGTTAATGGTTAAAGATATAAGGAATATTTTCTTAAGGGTGTGTGTGTTTCTGTTTTTGTGTGTGTGTAATGATAGAAGACCTTTGACTATTGATAAGAATTTAAAAGGTACCTTTTTAATGGGTCATTTAAGCCCTTAATTGATCATTTTTGTATCCGTTACTACTTAATTTCGTTCCTTTTCACTTGTTTAGGTCTCTTGAAGGCAAATTGCTGGAATGACACTTATTCGGACAAAAAGGCGTGAATATACAAATAAAATGGCCAAAGTCAAGAATCGAGACACTCAGTGCATTGGGCCGAAGGGGCTGCGTCGGAGTTCTATTTGTGATGCCGTCGGAACATGTTTCGTGACGACTCGATGAACAAATTGCTTATTTACAAGTGACGACATCGGGTTTTAAAGAGTAGAGCATCGCACTCGACGGCCTAGATTTGATCCGAAGGCGTTAGAGGCGAAGGCGATGGCGCCACGGGCATAAGGTGGCGCGTCACAAGCTACAACATGCTTGTAAGTAGTGACGACATTTTAGCCATAACTTTTGCATACGAACTCGGATTTAGGTGATTCAAATCCCACGCGACCGGAACGAGAAAATCTACAGTTTTGTGAAAAATTCGTCATGACGCCATCACTCTTTAGGTGTGACGCCGTCACTCTTTGCCGACAGAAAATCTATCTATAAATAGAACATTATAACTTCACTTTTTGTAGGCTCTAAACCCTAACTCGATTCGTGGCTTAGATAGGTGTTTTACAGAACTTTGAAGGTTTCAATCACTCCAAAACTTCTTGTAATGGTTTGTTGATTATATCTTAATCCATATATTCAATTTATCATTATGTTTATCCTATGTTTGATTGATTGTGTGTATGCTTGCATGTTTACCATGTCTGGCTAAATTACTTGTGTGTTTATTTAGATATATGAAACCTAGTTGTTAATTATTGTTAGGTTGTCTCTTATCTTAATTGTAATTGGCTTAGGAGTGCGACTAGGCTATCGTTGTGTTTAATACTTGATAAATCTTTGATAGTTTATAAATGACTTAGTGGATTTAGTTTACTAAACCCAAAGATAATCTCAAAGTTAGTTTATGAATGACTTAGTGGATTTCGTTTACTACACTTAAAGGTGACTTCAAAGAGTTATGGAATGCACACCTTACGACCTTAGAAAACACAACGTGTTAAGAATAAGGACGTGACAATTCAACCATCAATAGGAGATAACTAGGGAGTAATAAAACCTAAGTAAACACATTTTTAACTATCATACGAGCACACAACAATAGACATAGACTACCCCTAGCTTAGTTAATTAGATTAGACAATAGTAGATTAATCGGTAGAAATACCAACCCCCCAAATCCATACCCCGAGATTCGTACCTTTCCATTTCCTAAAAATATAAAAAGATAAAAATAATTTTTCTCAACCCTAACCTTAGCGTAGTAACTTCTCACTAGCATTCTTATTCCCTAGAGAACGATATCAATTCCGTGGCTTACCCTAATATTACACTACAACGATTAGGTTCCTCGCTTGGGTGTTGAAAACTTGCTCGACGAAAAGGAAGTTCCTCGACCCCGAACGCGCTATGTAAGCGTATCAAGTTTTTGGCGCCGTTGCCGGGGAATAGAATAGCTAGTTAGGAGTCCACCTCGTTTAGGTTTCCTTGCTTGATTTCTATCAAGTAAGCTTCTTCTTTTTTCCATTTTTAGCTTCCTCGTAGTCTATCCCCCTTCTTCGTGACCTTTGTTCGTAAAACCCCATCACTTTTCATCATGGAAGGTGATAATCAACCACCATTCATCAACCTACCACCAAATGACCCGCCAAGAGACCGTACTCTTGGTGAATACTCAAGACCAAGCCACCTAGGCTATAGAAACACCATTGAGCTTCCGACCAAGCCCAAACTACGACCCCCGATCCGACACCATCCGGTTGGTGCAAAACGGATGTGCATTCCATGGACTTCGTTAGAAGATCCTAATCGACATCTTAAGGATTTCTTTAAAATTGTCGATTCCATCGACCTCGATGCTATCACTCGGGAGACCACGCGCTTGCGTCTCTTCCAATTCTCTCTACAGGACCAGGCTAGTAATTGGCTTGACCGACTTCCCGCCAGATCCATCTCAAGCTGGGATGATCTCACCACTCGTTTCCTCGCCCAATTTTTCCCACTGGAGAGAACTACAAAACTTAGGAATGACATCTTGATGTTTCAACAACGTCAAGGCGAAACTCTGTATGAGGCGTGGACACGATTTAAGGACTTGCTCCACAAAGTCCCTTATCATGGCATTGATCTTTGGCTTCAAGTCCAAATCTTTTACGATCGTGTCAACTTCTTAACTAAGAAATCCATCGACCAAGCGGCCGGTGGTAAACTTAGTAAACTCACCGTGGAAGAATCATGGGGTACAATAGAGGACCTTGCCCTCTATGAAATCGAATGTTGGAATGACCCCCGTGAGTTGTCCAAAACTGATAAGGCAGTCTCTTTGCCTCCCGTTGACTCACAACCTTCCAATCGTAGGATGCTCGAACTTGAAGATCAAGTCAAATTCCTAATGAGCTCCTCCGAGACTCCTAAGCTCGAGCCTAATAACTTAGGAAAATCCTACAACAACCTTCCAAACACCGGAACTTCCACTAGTCTTGAGGGAATGGTGTCCAAATTCATGTCATCTCAAGAAGCTCGATTGACGCAACTTGAAGCCGATTTCAAGCAACGACAAAGCGAGATGACAACCAAGCTCGACACCCTCTTAAAAGCCTTCAATGGACAAAGGGATGAAATCAGGAAAAAATGGCGAGATGATGGACTTAGTGAAAGAGTACACTAAGGCGAAGATTCTCGAGAAGGTGCTAGTGAGGAACGATGAGCACGCCACCCCACTTTGTCTCTGTTAACGCCATTTCCGTTGCTTCCGATGAGGATGGAGCAGTTGAGAAGAAGGAGCACGAGAGCGCAAGGGTAGTAAGGATAAGAATGAGGCTCGGATGATGATGAACCCAAATTCATCAAGCATTACCTTAAGCATGAGATCAATAAGAAAACAATCGTTAACCAAGTGAAAACTTTAGGTGCAATGATGTTCTTAGGAAAGCCCTCTTAGGTGAAATAGAGAGGAAGAGTATGACACCATGCCTATTGGACCTATGTACGAGTCGATTCGAGAAAGCCATTAACTAAAGCAAGAGATCTCTGGGAACTTTGTAATTCCATGTAGCATAGGTGACTTAGAGAACCTAAATGCCTTGGCCGACCGAGGATCCGATGTAAACATAATGTCATTGTCGATCTATAATAGGTTGACTAAGGAGGAACCGACCAAGACCAATCTTAGACTTTCCTTAGCAAATCATTCATATGTTTATCCCATAGGATAGCGGAGGATGTCTTAATTGAGGTTGCCAATATTGTCTATCCGTGGACTTCGCAATTGTAGACATTGAGGAAGATAAAACCGCCATTAATCACAGGAACACCTTTCACGACCACCGCCAAGGCAACCATCAAATGCGGTGAAGTGATTATGATACTCAAAAGTGGAAAAAGACAAGTTAGGATACCTATTGTTCTGAGATATCCTTTGAAGATTATGGATAAGGTAAAAGATAAGAATTCGCAAGTCTCCAATAATGCCGTTAAGAAGAAAATGGCTGAATGGGAAAAAGGGCTTAGAGAATTCATGGTTCAAGGGTTAAATGAGACATTGTGGAAACGTGATAAAAAGTTAGGAAATAACTATACCACAATACCACAAACTCAAAAGAACCCTAAGGAATTTTTGAATGGAGAAAAGGTGCTTTTGTATAAATCAAAAATAAAAGCATTATGGGGAAGGAATAAGCCAAATGGTTTGGACCTTATACGGTGAAAGAAACTAATCTAAAAAATAAAACCGTTATCATAATAGACGATGTTGGAAGAGAATTAACGGTGAGCATACAACGTCTACAACCTTATGATGAAGGCTTAGTGGAAGAAAAGAAGGACGGCAATGAAGTCACGTAGGGGCACGACTTCGAGTCTAGCTACAAGACTCATAAATAAAGAAAAGCGCTTTGTGGGAGGCAACCCATGCTTAATTGTTTGCTTGTTTTTGTGTCATATATATTTTCATTGATTGTTTATTCTCATGTTTGAATTTGTGAAAATGCTTTATTTTGTCTTTAACCTCGTCTTAATTACATATAAAGGTATTTTACAAAAGGGATAAGTGTAGGGAGGATTACACGCGTTTAAAAATAACGTGAACATGAGAATTAAAATTCTTGAAAAGATATATATGTGTGTTTGTTAGAGTCAAATGCTTGTATCGAGTCATAATGGATGTTTTTGTGAATTTTCCGATTCTAAAGATATAAATTTTCCGAATTTTTCCGAAAATCGCAGACCGGTTTCGTCGGGATAACTGACGGCGGAGATCGCAACCTAACGCGTCGGGAGGAGCGAAACAACTTATCTTACTTTCTCTCATTTTCTGTGCTACATAAAAAAATTTGGAATTTTCTAGGTCTTAATTTCCTAGAAAATCTGCAAACATCCATTCCACAAGCATTATATCTTATTTAAGTTTGGAACTACATCTTGTTGTGATTTTTCTTTGTTCGGTTTGATGCTTTGGGTTGTCTGTTTTCTTCAAGTGTGCAGGTTTTATTTATCAAGAAGAAGATACATAAGATTGGAAGGAGCTTTTCACGCATACATTCTTCTTGAAGAAAGATTTAACCACCACTTTACACGGATCCTACCGAGCTAATCAGGGGAGTATTAGTTTCTTTCGTCTTTTATTACCTTCCGTTATCATAACTTTAATACTTTCGGAGAACATTGGGGACAATGTTCAGTTTAAGTGTAGGGAGGGAAAATAAAACGGGAACTTTGAAACTATGCTTATCCTTGACTATTTTCCTTGTCCAATTGCATTTGTGTAATAAACCATGGGAAATATCGGTTAGGGTAATTTTGGCACCAAATTTAAAAATTTTCATGACATGTAGGAGTGGGCCATTAGTCTTAATAAAGCGTCTCATGGATAGGAAATTATATGACTAGCACAAAAACCCTTTACCACTTAAATTCCACCCAAAATGTGTGGATCGCCCTTAGATTAGCAGGAATTAAAGCATTCATCTTTAATGCTTAGAGTGTGAACCGGTAGTATAATAGATTCTAGAACTTGTTTTGTGATGCATTCCGAGATCGCTAGTAATACTACACTTGTGTAGTTAGGAATAACTAAATGATAAGAGGCATTAGGATAACCCTTGTTCGATACCGTAATATAATTACTTCTTCCACATCGGTTGAGTAATCCCCACACCCTTGCGTTGTACTCATCTTTAGTACACGATACCCTAGTTAACCCTCGAGCCTATCTTTTCGCGGTTCTCGTGATGTTTCGGTTTCCGAATATCAATGAAGAGCATTGTTTACAATCCACCCCCAAATGTACACCCAAATCGCCTTAGCCTACCCTGTATGCACTCACTTTTAGTGCATTATTGTTATCACACTAAACCCATAGTTCAATTATCTAGTTGCTTGCATAAGTTGCTAAGTCGAGTCATATCCTTTGTACACAGTTTTGGGACGATTGAGACTCATGGGAAAAGTTAAATTTTATGAAATGACGGGAAGGGAACGTTAAATTCAAATTCCCTTTATTTGCATAATAATGTACTCCAAGTGTTTTGATCTTTTCAATTCGGGTCAAATTAGTGTTAGAGTAATAAAAACTCAAGTGTAGGGACGTGCCTATAAATCCTTACTATTTTGATGTTATCGTAGATGATAGTAGAGTTGATGAGTGTCTAAATACTCATCATTTTTATACTGTTTAGAATGCCAAAAACATCTGAAAACACTCAGAAACACATCAAAATGATAAAAATATCACAAACAAGTGTTTTATATGTTTTAAATGCAAAACATCAAAATCGATGAAAACGATCAAGTTTGCATAATTGGCGCTTTAGTCCGCCAAGTTACAAAAGTTGTCAAAAATTAGTCCTCTGTAATTCAAAAGCTTGTAAAATGTCATTTAAGGTCCATGAGATTCAAAAGTTGTCAAAACAAACCCTTTAAAGTTCAAAAATCACAATTGACAACTTTAGTCCCTCAACTTTACAAAAATGTCAAAAAAATAGTCCCTGGGTGTTCAAAAATAGAAATTATTCAAACAACACCCTTGTATTATTAATAAATGACAAAATTGGTCCTTTATGATAAGTTTATAGAGAAATTACAAGTTTGGTCCCGGGAGTTTGAAAACTGTCAAAAATGGTCCTTGGACATTTCAAAAATGGAAAATAATCAATATTGGTCCTTGTATTATTCACATATGGCAGGAATGGTCCTTGTGAGAGCTTTGGAAATTTGTCAAGTTCAGTCCCTCACTTTGGCAGAATTACACTTTTGGTCCTTGTGCTTTATACAAACCAAACGAACCCTTTCTATTATTAATATCCAAATCCAAACTCAGACTTGGCCCAAACCCAAGCCCAACTCACATTTAAATAATAAAACCGCGCACACTGTGCGTCTCCCTCACCTCGCCTGAAACCCAAAACCAGAGGTGGTTTTCTCACCACCTCCTTTCCACCTCACCTCACTACCCACCTTTCCACTCATTCCCCTCCTCACATCTTAGCCCACAAGCGTTAATGCTTCCCACCATGAACCTTCATCGTAGCACTCACATAAACTGTTTTTGCTTTCCAAGTCATCCTAAACCCATACCTACTTCACATATTGTCCCTCCACCTCTACAATACTCCAAAGTTCTTTAATTGAACTAAAATTGCCTCAAACAACCTTATTCACTTTTGGCGCCAAAATCCAATTTGATGGCTAGGATACGTTTGGTGAATCAAAGGTGAGATTGTTGATGGGATATGATCGAGACATGTGGGAGTTCAAAAGGCTATAAAGAAAGAGGAAGAGTCATTGGAGAAGATATCTAGAATAATTGTAAATTAGCTTATGTCGTTTTAATAAAATTTCAAATTCAGTGTTTGTTTAAGCTTTAAGCTTTTGATTTCCAGTTACTTATGTGAAATAAAACCTTTATTAACATCAATTTCAAGTTTCAAGTTACATTTTCAAGTTATGCAATTTTTCAAGTTTTAAAAAATATCATGTTAAGCTTAGTATTGTTATCAGTTGTATTTTGGACTCATAAGCACACATAAGCTCCTCAGAAAGCTTATTGAAGCTTTTAGATACTCTAAAACTCAGTTTAGAATCAAAAACCAAAAATACCAAAAAATTCACATAAATTAGATAAAAATCAAAAATCAATGAAGAAGATGATCAAGACATTGGAGCAGGGTGTATATTGGATGGCCTTGGTATAGAGCTTATTGGGAAGCTTTAGGAAGTGTTCCTTGTCCTTGGTTCTGTCTTTGCATTTGGAAACTTTCTTGTAAGCTAATCTCTCATAATTTGCATTCTATAGTAAAAGTGCTTAGAGACTGTTAATTTTAGTGTAAATCTGTTTTAAAATAGTTAATACAAGTTAATTACTAGGTGTCTTAGCTTAAAAAGCTGTTTCAGTACTTAAATATCCAAATCAGTCCCATTTAGGAGTGTTTGGATTAGCTTTGTTAACTGTGATAGAGATCTGTGTAGTTGTTACTTGTTATTGTTCTATGTCATAATAGATCTTAGTAACTTAGTATAAGCAAGAAAACCAGTGGTCACTTGTAAAAAAGTCAAAATCATCTTAATTTCATCCTTATGTGTTCACTGTTAGGAGTTTGAGTTGCTAAAATCAGTTTACATGCTTAAAAGCTATTACCATAAACATAGATAATCTCATTTCAGCTTTTAATATCATGTTCAGTCCATAAAATTGATCACAAGCTCATAAAAGTCAAATTGCTTCATTGTCTTTAAAAGTCAAAAGTCCCCTGTGCACAGGTTTGATAACCTAATTCACAAGCTCTCAGAGAGCTTATTAGTTAGCTTAAGATTGTGTACCTTAGCTTTTTGAGAAGCTCACCTAGCTATCTCTTTAATCCAGTACTAGTTTTTCCAATTTCAGCTTATTAGATAAGCCTGCTATAGCTTTTTAGTTTTGTCCATTTCCTGTGTTCACCAACAAGTCAGAGTTTTCCAGTTTTTCAAAAGCTTCTCACAAGCTCATTATTGAAATCCAAACTTTGTAATCTAGCTTTTTGGATAGCTTATCTGGTCATCTTGTTAATCCAAGTTTTTGTTTTAAGTTTATAGCTTATTTCAGTGCTTAAAAATAAGCCTATAGGTGCCTAGTGATTTACAAAGTGTCCTGTGTACATCAGTTATATAAGTGCTTATTTTAGCTTATTTGGTGCTTATTTCTAAGTTCTTGAGTCTGTTCAGTTGTACACTAGCTTATTATCAGTCCATTAGCTTATTTCCACTGTAGTTGTGCTTATTTTTAGCTTAAAAACCATTTGGCTTAAACTCTTGTGCTTATTTTCTTTCTTTCATAACTATTGAGATACTTTAGCTTATTCTGTGCTTATTAATTATTTTCATAAAAAGTCACAGTTGTGAAAAGTGCTTATTTCATTGGTCTTAATAAGTTTGCAAAAAGAAAAATCAAAAATAAAATGTTTTTGCAAAAAGGGGGTAGGCAGGCTCGAACCTGAGACCTCCCCCTTTGGAGCGCGTTAGAAGGGTACCTGGATACCAATTGCCCTTGGGACTTGTCTCAGTTTTATTTTGCAAAATCAAATACATAAGCACACTTTGTCCAGTTTAGCTTATACGAAAGTTTTAGCTTATTTCTAGCTTATTTAAGACAGCTTTTTCAATTTTTGTATTTTTTATAAAATTGTATTAGTATAAAGTATTTTTACAAAAAGTTTCAGATTTTTCTCATTTGTTTTAGTATTTTTAAACATTTAATTAGTGTTTTTAGTAATTAATTCATAATAAAAATATAAAAGTCAAAAAATATAAATCTTTTTCTAAAATTTTCTTTTGTCATATAGTACGTAAAAAATTGTTTTTACACTTGTAGGACTTTATTTCATAAAATTTACGCTTTTGCTTATGCACTCGCGTAATTTTTAGACTTAACGACGTTTTCATTTTAAATCTAGTTTTTAGATAATTTGAGTTTACGTTTTAGTTAAAATAGTTTATTTAAGATATTTTGTTTTATAAAATCACAAAACATCATTGTAAAAATAGTGATAGCGTTTATTTAATATATTTTAACTTTTTAATTTCTTTTAATTTGCATTTAAGTCATTGTAATTTGTAGATCTTTTCTTTAGGTAATTTTCCATCAATATCCTTATCGATTACTATCCTTAGTGATCATTCTATCATCTCAAGTGTTTATACACCAATTCATCCTCCGTGGGACTTAACGACCGTGAATCCCTATATTCCTCGATCTTAATTGCATTAGTGTTTGAACTGTTTTAAGTTTGTTACGGTTAGCCATTCACAAGTGGTTAGCTTGTGTAATTAAACTTGACTGTTTAGCACCAATCAAATTTGGCGCCGCGCCGGGAGGTCAGAAGCGTGTTCTAGCATTTTCGCACCCGCACTTGCACATATACCATCGCTTGTAAAAGTTTTCGTAAAGTTAAATATAAATCAAAAGTTCATTAACACTTTTCCTAAAGTGTTAAAAACACCAAAACAATATAAAACAACAAAACAATCGTAACGTTTTCTAGCTTGTGTTTCTTTTAAGGTGATTCTTAAAGAGATACGATTTGGTTAAACGAGACGATACCAAAATATTGTCCAAAAGTTTTAAACCCTTTGCACAAATCATTACCAACGCCTTTTCGGTGGTACTTAATTTATACATAAAATCAACCACCGCAAATCAAGGCAAGACACCTACTAACCGGGGTGTGACCATAATAAGTTCCCGAACATCGATTTAAAACTTGCCTTTGTGTCACTTGTGATTTGGTGTACCTTTTTCAAAGAAGCCATTTCATTTGGGATTATTGGTTAAGTTCACTTGTCATTTTGCCTCGCATTTGTTTTGAAAATTGATTTTATACTTAGTGCATGCGCACTGCTCTTCCAGTTCTACAAGTCCACTTTCGTAACTTGAAAGATTCCTCGAGACGAGAGGACGCTCGGCTCCTTCACCGTGGATCGAGGAACGCCTACCACCACCACCACCGTCGAAATGGCGAAGACAAACCCATGAATGAGCTTCTCCAAGCACCCATCGAGGGTTACGGAGATGCCATTGTTGTTCCAACCATTGTGGGTCGATACCTTCGAGCTCAAACCGGGTTGCTTAATCTAGTAACCCAAAGCCAATTCTATGGTTTTGAGCGGATGATCCTCATGCACACATTCGATGGTTTAACAAGATAGCATCTACCATCAAGTACAAGAATGTCCCACATGAAGCTATCAAGCTTCTTCTGCTCCCATTCTCTCTAGAGGACAAGCCCGGAATTGGCTTGAGAAACAACCCCTCGCTCCATTGAGACATGGGAGGATCTAGTTACCAAGTTTGTTAACTAATTCTATCCTCCATCCCGAACTACAAGTCTTAAGAATGAGATAATGAAATTTTCTCGTAGATTTGATGAATCATTCGGGAGGCATGGGATCGTTATAAAGAATTGCTCCGCAAGTGTCCACATCATGGTTTTACCGAGTTAATGCAGATGGATACTTTCTATAATGGTCTCGAGACAAGTCGACCAAGACTCTTTGAATGCCTCCGCTGGAGGTAATTTCCTTAGCAAAACCACAAAAGAAGCCTTACAAATCATTGAAAATAAGTCCTGTGTCCGTTCTTTCCGCACAAAGACATATCAAACTCGCCTAATGTCGGACCTTCTACTTCATCTCCGTGAGTACATCTAGCACCGATGCTAAGATTGACAAACTCACGATATTTTTTCAGCTTTGGTTCTTGCTAACTAAAAGAAAGTCACTTTCACTCAAACACCATCACATGGTGAAGTGAAGAAAGTTGAAGTTTGTGTTACTTGTGGTGGTCCTCATGCATACTACAATCAGATCGCCACCGATGGTAGTCCGTTTGAAGCAAATGCTATAGCCGGTACTTCACATCAAGGAGGTAATCAATACCGTCCTCGAATGAACCAAACTACCGTGCTAACACTTATCGTGCACCACCGGTTTTAACCGTAATCCTAACCGAATCGAATCAACCTAGAATGAACCAAGGTTATCAAAACCAAGGTAATTTCTATCCTCGACCCAATCAAGGTTTCCAACATCAAGGAAACCTTAATCAAAACAATTTCAATCGTGGAATCAATTTCATGGGAATGTGAATCCTAATCAAGGAATTTTCAACAACAAGGTCCTAATCAAAACATCCGACCTCGTAATTTCCCTCCACATCCTCCAAAGACCATCATCCGATGAGTTATTGAAGCGATTCATGAAATCCCAAGATGAAATGAACAGTTGTTGGTCACCGATTGTCGATCTCAAAAGTCTTTAAATGATCAACCTCGGCTCGTGAAAACTTCCTAGCAACACGATCGCTAACCCGAGGGGCGATGCTAAGGCGATCACAACCGTAAGTGGTGTTTCATACAATGGACCCGCTATTCCTACTACCTCTTCTTCTTCTTCTCCCGAAGGTAGTGGAAGGTGAACACGAGGCTACTAGGAGAAAAGGACAAGGAACTTCCTATTAATAACGGAGGAACCAATGATGTCCAACCTCAAGTTGTCCAAACCCAAGTCTAATCCAGAGTTGTTTTGAACCACCGTAGCTCCCTGCTGAAAATACCAAATCCAAATCTTCTATTCCTTACCCATCACGTTTGAATGAGCAAAAGCTCCGTGAAAAGCTAGTCATCAAATGGACAAATTTTTCAAATTTTCCAAGAACTACACTTTGACATAAGCTTATGGATGCTATCATGTCGATGCCCAAGTTTGCATCAACTCTCAAACACATGTTAAGCAACAAGGAAAAGTCGTTTGAAATGGCTAAAACTCCTCTTAACGAGAACCGCTGCAGTTATCCCAAGAAGCTTCGAGAAAAGCTTGGAGATCCCGGAAAATTTCTCTTACCTTGTGTATTTCCGTGAATGGTTGAATGCTTTGCCCTAGCAGATCTTGGTGCAAGCATCAACTCGATGCCTTATTCAAGATGGAAGAAACTTTCTTCCCGAACTTACTCCTACATGCATGACTCTCGAGCTTGCAGATCGTACAATATCCCGTCCTCTTGGCATTGCCGAGGACGATTTGTGAAAGTAGGAAAGTTCCATTTTCCACCGACTTCGTGGTTGTTGATTTTGATGCCGATCATCGGGTTCCTCTCATTGTTGGTCGAGGATTCCCGAGAACGGGCCGTGCTCTCATTGATGTATTTGAGCAAGAAATCACATTACGTGTTGGTAATGAAGTCGTCACTTTAACCTTGATCAAACTTCGAGGTACTCCGCAAATTATGATTCTGAATCGGTTAACCGAATAGATATCATTGATGTTGCTTCTGAAGAGTACTCTCAAGAAGTTCTTGGTTATGATCATAATTCTTCGAGTGATAATATCACTCATTCATCTCAACCTATCATCGCCAATTCTACTCCTTCTCTCACCCCATTTGAGGAAAGTGACTTCATCTTAGAAGAGATTGAAGCCTACTTGTCTAGTGATTCTGTTCCATGAGAAATTGATCACGCCCCATCGACATTGAGGGGACATACTTCTCATTGAGAAATTGCTTAATGATGATCCATCATCATTTTCACTCCCTCCCATCGAACTTCATAACAAGGAAGTCAAGTCAGTTGAGAAAATCAAGAATTTCAAGTCGAACTTAAGGACTTACCACCTCATCTCGAGTATGCATTTCTTGAAGGTGATGATAAATTACCAGTCATTATTGCTAGAGATTTGAGTAAAGATGAAAAGTCGCCTCATAAAAATCTTGAAGTCACACAAGCAAGCAATTGCTTGAAACTCTCCGACATTAATGGTATCAACCCCGAGTTTTGTACTCACAAAATCTTGATGGAGGATGACTTCAAACCAATAGCTCAACATCGAGAAGAGTAAATCCAAAAATCCATGATGTTATCAAACAGAGGTTATCAAACTTCTTGATGCAGGATTGATTTACCCAATCTCGAGATAGTCCTTGGTTAGCCCAATTCATTGTGTTCCTAAAAGGGTGGCATAACTGTTGTCACAAATGAAGATAACGAGTTAATTCCAACTCATTTGGTTACGGATGGCGTGTTTGCATTGACTATCGTAAGTTGAATGACGCCACTCAGAAAGACCATTTTCCTCACCCTTTATGGACCAAATGCTTGAGAGATTAGCGTGGAATGAATACTATTGTTTCCTTGATGGTTTCTCGGGGTACTTTCAGATCCCCATTGATCCAAAGGATCAAGATAAAACCACATTCACCGCCCATACGGAACTTTTGCCTACTGACGATGCCTTTTGGCTTATGTAATGCCCCGCACGCTCCAACGATGTATGATGGCCATTTTCCACGACATGATCGGGAAACAATGGAGGTGTTTATGGATGACTTCTCGGTCATTGGGGATTCGTTTCAAACATGTCTCTCCCATCTAGATAAAATGCTCAAAAGGTGTGAAGACACCAATCTTTGTCTAAATTGGGAGAAAAGCCACTTTATGGTCAAAGAAGGCATAGTCCTGGCCATAAGATTTCAAAAACGGATTGAGGTAGATAGAGCAAAAGTCGATGTTATTGCTAACCGCCTCATCCTACTACCGTCAAAGGTATTAGGAGTTTTTAGGTCATGCCGGTTTCTATCGTAGATTCATTCAAGATTTTTCCAAAATCGCCTACCAATGACCCATCTTCTTGAAAAGGATGCTCCTTTTATCTTCTCACCCGAGTGCATCATAGCTTTTGAAACATTGAAGAAAAAGCTTATCAAGCACCCATTCTCGCTGTCCCGATCGACTTGCCTTTTGAGCTCATGTGCGATGCAAGTGATTTTGCTATAGGTGCAGTCCTAGGGCAACGAGAGCTAAGCATTTTCACCTATTCACTACGCAAGTAAGACTATGATCAAGCTCAACTCATTACACCACCACGTAAAAGAGCTATTAGCCGTGGTGTATGCATTTGAAAAGTTTCGCCGATTTAATCTTGACCAAATGTGTAGTGTATACGGATCACTCGGCTCTCAAATATCTCTTTGCAAAACAAGATGCAAAGCCGAGATTGTTCGCTGGGTTCTCCTTCTCCAAGAATTTGATATCATCATACGTGATAAAAAGGAGCCGAGAACCCGTCACGATCATCTGTCCGATTAGAACCCTCACCAAGATGTTTTCGAGAAAAAGGAAATAAATGAAACATTTCCTCTCGAGACACTCAATGCGGTTTCTTTTCGTGGAAATTCTTCACCCCATGGTTTGTCGACTTCGCAAATTACCATGCGGGTAACTTCATTGTGAAAGGGATGTCGACCCAACAGAAGAACAAATTCTTCAAAGATGTTAAACATTATTTCGGACGACCCTTCTTATTCAAAATCTGTGCGGATCAAGTCATCCGACGGTGTGTTTATGGACAAGAAGCTCTTGACATTCTCAAAGCTTGCCATCTTTGGACCCACCGGGGCCATCATAGTCCAAACTACACCGCCAAAAGGTGTTTGATTCCGGTTCTATTGGCCCACAATCTATAAGGATGCCCACGATTTTGTCAAAACCTCGTGACGCTTGTCAACGTTATGGAAATATCTCTCAAAGAAATGAAATGCCACAAAATGCCATTCAAGTTTGTGAGATATTTGACATCCGGGTATTGACTTTATGGGGCCATTTCCATCTTCTCGTGGTAACAAGTACATACTCGTGGTCGTTGACTATTTGTCAAAATGGGTTGAAGCGAAAGCTTTACCCACCAATGATGCCCGAGTTGTTGTGAAATTTTTAAATCTCTTTTGCCGTGTTTGGAACTCCTCGAGCGATAATCGTGATCGTGGTACACATTTTGCAATGACCAATTTGAAAGAGTCATGCAAAAGTATGGTGTTACCCACCGCTCTCTATCGCATACCACCCCAAACAAGTGGGCGGTGGAAGTTTCAAACCGTGGTATTAAAAGAATCCTTGAAAGGACAAGAGGCGAAAATCGTGCATCCCGGTCGGATAAACTGATGACGACTGGCCTTTCAGACAAACTTACAAAACACCCATCGGTGTACTCCATACAAGCTAGTGTACGGAAAGGCATGTCATCTTCCGATTGAGCTAGAGCACAAGGCTTACGGGCCTTGAAACATGCAAACTTCGATATATGAGACGGTAGGAGATGATCAGAAAAGTTCAAATGAATGAACTAAATGAACTCCGTGATCAAGCATACGAGAATTCTTTGATCTACAAACAAAAGACAAAGAAGATTCATGACTCTAAAATCAAGAACGCGTTTTCAACGTTGGTGATCGAGTCCTTCTTTTCAATTCTAGATTGAAGATTTTCTGAAAGCTTAAGTCCCGCTGGTCCGTCCATTTACTATCACTAAGGTTTATCCTTATGGCACCATTGAGTTATCTCACCGATGGTCCTAATTTTAAAGTGAATGGTCATCGAGTGAAGCACTACTTTGGAGAGGACATTCCATCTGTGGTTGTCCCGGATCTACAAACATTCCCCATGAACCAATAAATGCGGGGATCGAGTCAAGCTAGTGACTTGGGAATTAAAAACAGTAGCACACACCATATGGGTTTTCACCCATGTTTCTGTCTTCTTACCCCCTTTCTACCACCCTAGTGTGGGGGAGTTTCCCCACAATGTTGTATATATTAACCTTCTAAAAAAAAAAATGTATATATCAAAAATAAAATAATGGCCGTAGTATTTCCCTTTTGTGTTCTATGTTTCGGCATAACCGCCGGTACTTTGAATATTGAGGGCAATATTCATTTTTAGTGTGGGGGAATTCTCACGAATTTCATCATGTAATTATTTCACCCAATTCCCCTGCTTTTGGCCAAATTTTTTTTTGGAGTAAGTGTTTTTCACTTACTCAAGAAATGGTAATCATCCGCCATGTCTAACCCACATAAGGATTGGCTAATCCAGAGCAAACGGCTCTTGGTAAAGATATCTCAAATCCGCTTATGGCTTGCAATTTGCCCAAAATTGTATGGTGTTCAACTCACCATATCTTTAAACTAGTGAAAAGTTGGCTAGCCCGCAAGTTTATGGCTTGTGGTAAAGGCATTGAAAATCCATAATTGGTAATCGGCTCACCAAAGATAATATTGATAATTTATCTAAGAGTTGGCTAGTCCGTAGCAAACGGCTCGTAAAGACAAATCAAAACCGTTTATAGCTTATGATTTGCTCAAAATCATTTGGTGTCATTGTACCAAGGTTCTTATTTGAACTAAAACAATTGGCTACTCTAGAAGTAATGGCTTTTGGTAAAGAGATGAAATCCATTAAATTTTTCTCAAATCATTGCTAGGGACTAGCAATATCTTAGTGTGGGGGATTGATGAGTGTCTAAATACTCATCATTTTATCTTGTTTAGAATGCCAAAACATCCGAAAACACTCGTAAACACATCAAAATGATAAAATATCACAAACAAGTGTTTTATATGTTTTAAATGCAAAACATCAAAATCGATGAAAACGATCAAGTTTGCATAATTGGCGCTTTAGTCCCCAAGTTACAAAAGTTGTCAAAATTAGTCCTCGTAATTCAAAAACTTGTAAAATGTCATTTAAGGTCCATGAGATTCAAAAGTTGTCAAAACAAACCCTTTAAAGTTCAAAATCACAATTGACAACTTTAGTCCCTCAACTTTACAAAATGTCAAAAATAGTCCCCGGTGTTCAAAAATAGAAATTATTCAAACAACACCCTTGTATTATTAATAAATGACAAAATTGGTCCTTTATGATAAGTTTAGAGAGAAATTACAAGTTTGGTCCCTGAGTTTGAAAACTATCAAAATGGTCCTCGACATTTCAAAAATGGAAAATAATCAATATTGGTCCTTGTATTATTCACATATGGCAGGAATGGTCCTTGTGAGAGCTTTGAAATTTGTCAAGTTCACCCTCACTTTGGCGAATTACACTTTTGGTCCTTGTGCTTTATACAAACCAAACGGACCCTTTCTATTATTAATATCCAACTAAACTCGGACTTGGCCCAAACCCAAGCCCAACTCACATTTAAATAATAAAACCGCAGACACCGTATGTCCTCCCTCCCTCACTCGAAACCCAAAACGAGGTGGTTTTTCACCACCTTCTTTCCACCTCACCTCACTACCCACCTTTCCACTCATCCCCTCCTCACATCTTAGCCCACAAGCGCTAATGCTTCCCACCATGAACCTCATCGTAGCACTCACATAAACCTGTTTTTGCTTTCCAAGTCATCCTAAACCCATACCTACTTCACATATTGTCCCTCCACCTCTACAATACTCCAAAGTTCTTTAATTGAACTAAAATCGCCTCAAGCAACCTTATTCACTTTTGGCGCCAAAATCCAATTTGATGGCTAGGATACGCTTGAGTGAATCAAAGGTGAGATTGTTGATGGGATATGATCGAGACATGGGAGTTCAAAAGGCTATAAAGAAAGAGGAAGAGTCATTGGAGAAGATATCTAGAATAATTGTAAATTAGCTTATGTCGTTTTTAATCAAATTTCAAATTCCAGTGTTTGTTTAAGCTTTAAGCTCTGTATTTCCGGTTACTTATGTGAAATAAAACCTTTGTTAACATCAATTTCAAGTTTCAAGTTCTGTTTTCAAGTTATGCAATTTTTCAAGTTTTAAAAAATATCATGTTAAGCTTAGTATTGTTATCAGTTGTATTTTGGACTCATAAGCACACATAAGCTCCTCAGAAAGCTTATTGAAGCTTTTAGATACTCTAAAACTCAGTTTAGAATCAAAAACCAAAAATACCAAAAAATTCACATAAATTAGATAAAAATCAAAAATCAATGAAGAAGATGATCAAGACATTGGAGCAGGGTGTATATTGGATGGCCTTGGTATAGAACTTATTGGGAAGCTTTAGGAAGTGTTCCTTGTCCTTGGTTACATCTTTGCATTTGGAAACTTTCTTGTAAGCTAATCTCTCATAATTTGCATTTCATAGTAAAAGTGCTTAGAGACCTGTTAATTTTAGTGTAAATCTGTTTTTAAAATAGTTAATACAAGTTAATTACTAGTGTCTTAGCTTTAAAAGTTGTTGTTCAATGCTTAAATATCCAAATCAAGGTCCATTTAGGAGTGTTTGGATTAGCTTTGTTAAATCGTGATAGAGATGCGTAGTTGTTACTTGTTATTGTTCTATGTCATAATAGATCTTAGTAACTTAGTATAAGCAAGAAAACCAGTGGTCACTTGTAAAAAAGTCAAAATCATCTTAATTTCATCCTTATGTGTTCACTGTTAGGAGTTTGAGTTGCTAAAATCAGTTTACATGCTTAAAAGTTATTACCATAAACATAGATAATCTCATTTCAGCTTTTAATATCATGTTCAGTCCATAAAATTGATCACAAGCTCATAAAAGTCAAATTGCTTCATTGTCTTTAAAAGTCAAAAGTCCCTCAGGCACGTGTTTGATAACCTAATTCACAAGCTCTCAGAGAGCTTATTAGTTAGCTTAAGATTGTGATTTTTAGCTTTTGAGAAGCTCACCTAGCTATCTCTTTAATCCAAGACTAGTTTTTCCAATTTCACTTATTAGATAAACTCGCTATAGCTTTTAGTTTTGTCCATTTCTGTGTTCACCAACAAGTCGAGTTTTCAGCTTTTCAAAAGCTTCTCACAAGCTCATTATTGAAATCCAAACTTTGTAATCTAGCTTTTGGATAGCTTATCCGGTCATCTTGTTAATCCAAGTTTTTGTTTTAAGTTTATAGCTTATTTCAAGTGCTTAAAAATAAGCCTATAGGTGCCTAGTGATTTACAAAGTGTCCCGTGTACATCGCTTATATAAGTGCTTATTTTAGCTTATTTGGTGCTTATTTCTAAGTTCTTGAGTGCATTCGGTTGTACACTAGCTTATTATCATCCATTAGCTTATTTCCTTTGTAGTTGTGCTTATTTTTAGCTTAAAACCATTTGGCTTAAACTCTTGTGCTTATTTTCTTTTTTCATAACTATTGAGATACTTTAGCTTATTCGAGCTTATTAATCATTTTCATAAAAAGTCACGGTTGTGAAAAGTGCTTATTTCATTGGTCTTAATAAGTTTGCAAAAGAAAAATCAAAAATAAAATGTTTTTGCAAAAGGGGTAGGGTGCTCGAACCCGAGACCTCCCCTTGGAGAGCGTTAGAAGGGTACCGGATACCAATTGCCCTTGGGACTTGTCTCGCTTTTATTTTGCAAAATCAAATACATAAGCACACTTTGTCCGGTTTAGCTTATACGAAAGTTTTAGCTTATTTCTAGCTTATTTAAGATAGCTTTTTCGCTTTTGTATTTTTATAAAATTGTATTAGTATAAAGTATTTTACAAAAGTTTGATTTTTCTCATTTGTTTTAGTATTTTAAACATTTAATTAGTGTTTTTAGTAATTAATTCATAATAAAAATATAAAAGTAAAAAATATAAATCTTTTTCTAAAATTTTCTTTTGTCATATAGTACGAAAAAATTGTTTTTACACTTGTAGGACTTTTATTTCATAAAATTTACGCTTTTGCTTGCGCACTGCGTAATTTTTAGACTTAACGACGCTTTCATTTTAAATCTAGTTTTTAGATAATTTGAGTTTACGTTTTAGTTAAAATAGTTTATTTAAGATATTTTGTTTTATAAAATCACAAAAACATCATTGTAAAAATAGTGATAGCGTTTATTTAATATATTTTAACTTTTAATTTCTTTTAATTTGCATTTAAGTCGTTTGTAATTTGTAGATCTTTTCTTTAGGTAATTTTCCATCAATATCCCTTGATTACTATCCTTAGTGATCATTCTATCATCTGAAGTGTTTATACACCAATTCATCCTTGGGACTTAACGACCGTGAATTCCTATATCTCGATCTTAATGCATTAGTGTTTGAGCTGTTTTAAGTTTGTTACGGTTAGCCATTCACAAGTGGTTAGCTTGTGTAATTAAACTTGACTGTTTAGCACCAATCAAGAGTAAAAGTGTATGAAAAAAAAATAGAAACAAAAAAAGAAAAAAAGAAAAAAATAGAGTGTGAAAAAAAATTGAAAAAAAACATATGGGCTACCATCCTACATCTATCTTTAAATTTATGTTTGTTTATTTCAGTTATCTAGAGTTTAGAGTGTCGAGTCTTGGCTTAGCAACGCCATTCTTCGCATGCTTGTAACATAAAGATTTTGGACTTGCCACCACTAAATCTCCTATCCCACCAAACCCTTTGTTTCCCTACCGTAAGCCTAACGTTACAACCCTTTAAAAGACCTCTTGGATAGTCTTTCCTAGGTGCTTACGCCAAAGCAATGGAGGTTTGATCTCGTCTCAAGCCTATGGTAATCTATGTACTAGGACCGGTTAATGAGTGTTTATCTTATGTTTCCAACTTGTTATATTTCATATACACCCGAGAGATGTGAGTATCCAAACACCCATGTGAGGTGCTAGTATGTAATTTTCGTGCTTGTTATGACTTTTGCGGGGCTTATATGTGTTGTGGATCGTTCTAAACTAATGCTTAATGACCCCTAACTTATAAATTAATTGGCTAAAAGCACATTTGCTTGAGGACAAGCAAATACCAAGTGTAGGGATATTTGATAAGAATTTAAAAGGTACCTTTTTAATAGGTCATTTAAGCCCTTAATTAATCACTTTTGTATCCGTTACTACTTAATTTTGTTCCTTTTCACTTTTTAGGTCTCTTAAAGGCAAATTCTTTGGAATGACACTTATTCGGACGAAAAGGCGCGAATATCTGAAGAAAATGGCCAAAGTCAAGAATCGAGACACTCAGTCTTTGAACCGAAGGGACGGCGTTAGGTTCTATTGTGACACCGTCGGAACATGTTTCGTGACGACTCAAGAGCCAAATTGCTTATTTACAAGTGACGACATCGGGTTTTAAAAGAGTAGGCGTCGCAGACTCAGACGACCTAGATTTGATCCGCACGACATCGAGGATCAAGGCGATGGCATCACGGGCATAAGGTGACGCCGTCAAGTCGCAACACGCTTTCAAGTAAGCGACTTGTTTGGCCATAAATTTTGCATACGAACTCGATTTAGGTGATTCAAAAGCCCACGCGACCGGAACGAGAAAATCTGATTTAGTGAAAATTGCCGTGACGCCGTCACTCGTTAGGTGAGACGTCGTCACTCTTTGCCGACAGAAAATCTATCTATAAATAGAACATTATAACTTCACTTTTTGTAGGCTCTAAACCCTAACTCTGATTCCAGGGCTTAGATAGGTGTTTTTACAGGAACTTTGAAGGTTTCAATCACTCCAAAAACTTCTTGTAATGGTTTGTTGATTATATCTTAATCCATATATTCAATTTATCATTATGTTTATCCTATGTTTGATTGATTGTGTGTATGCTTGCATGTTTACCATGTCTGGCTAAATTACTTGTGTGTTTATTTAGATATATGAAACCTAGTTGTTAATTATTGTTAGGTTGTCTCTTATCTTAATTGTAATTGGCTTAGGAGTGCGACTAGGCTATCGTTGTGTTTAATACTTGATAAATCTTTGATAGTTTATAAATGACTTAGTGGATTTCGTTTACTAAACCCAAAGATAATCTCAAAGTTAGTTTATGAATGACTTAGTGGATTTCGTTTACTACACTTAAAGGTGACTTCAAAGAGTTAGGGAATGCACACCTTACGACCTTAGAAAACACAACGCGTTAAGAATAAGGACGTGACAATTCAACCATCAATAGGAGATAACTAGGGAGTAATAAAACCTAAGTAAACACATTTTTAACTATCATACGAGCACACAACAATAGACATAGACTACCCCTAGCTTAGCTAATTAGATTAGACAATAGTAGAGTAATCGGTAGAAATACCAACCCCCCAAATCAAAACCCCGAGATTCGTACCTTTCCATTTCCTAAAAAATATAAAAAAGATAAAAAATAATCTTTCTCAACCCTAACTTTAGCATAGTAACTTCTCACTAGCATTCCTATTCCCCTAGAGAACGATATCAATTCTCGTGGCTTACCCTAATACTATACTACAATGATTAGGTTCACTGCCTAGGGTGTTGAAAAACTTGCTCGACGAAAAGGAAGTTCCTCTGACCCCGAACGCGCTGTGTAAGCATATCAACTATATAAGTGTTGTATCTGGAAGTTGACCACTTACTTTGCAAATTATGCCATTGAAACGTCACGTTGCATTGGTATCGCTAAGTTTGGCAAACAATTTAATATGTATGAACAATTAAATGTCGATAATACCCTTGGGGTGGGGCCATGTAACTATAACTAATGCCCGTTAGCAAACAGTGCCTCCTCGTGGCTGTTTTGCAAAAAATGGAAAAATTAGTGGTTGTTTTGCAACAAATTTCGTCTTGGGGTTTTCTGCGTTTTCGAAAAACATTAGGGACAAAATTTGCAATTTACCCTTTGGAATAAGTTCATTTGTTTTAATTTGTCAGATTGTCAAATTGATATTAACGCCTGAATAAGCCATAACTTCATTTAGATATTTGAGTTTTAACTTTGATTGGTTTGTTTACAAGCTTCACCTGATTTTACGCTTCTATAGGCCAAAAGCATAACTAGACTAAACTCGAAAGATAGTGTTGGTAAAATGAAGATATAAAAATGCTAGTAACATTTAACGCCTAATTGTAGATAAAAAAAATTATGTTTGCATCTCAAATTCAATTAGTGTTACACCTATATTAGTGTGTTTCGTCGATTTAAGAAACCTTCTCAACTAAATAGTATTTTATTGTGTGACTTGATAAAACGTTTAGCAATAAATATAGACGATGTAAAATCTAGGGGTGAGAAAAAAAAAACCGAAAAAACCGAAACCGAACCGAAAACCGAAAAAACCGAACCAAAATAACCGATCGAAACTAAAAACCGATGGTTTGGTTTTTTATTTTTCATATAACCGAAATTTAGGTTCGGTTTCGGTTTTAATATAAAAACCGAACCACAAAAACCGAACCGAACCGTTTTCATTAATTATAAAATAGTTTATTTATAAATATATTGCTAATTACTAAATGACTAAAAGGAGGGATAAAATTTAAAATATTTAGGTAAATGAAACGTCAAAGCATTCATCTAAGTGGTTGCCTTGGGAACTAAATGGCTTAACCCTAAATCAGTAAGGGTGTGTTTGTTTTTCAGAAAAAAGTCTTACTAGCCCTCTTACTCTTACCAGTAAGAGGAGGGCAGACGTTTTGCTTGTTTGTTTTTTTCTTTTGAGCAAGACCCAGCTAGACATATAACATCTTACTCAAGAAGAGGTGGGGGACTTGTCGATCGCCTCTTACTCGCTTTTGTAAACTTTATATAATATATTTGATTGTTTATTAACTATGTTATATTTATGATAAAAAGTCTTGTTTCATATTTACATAAGTTATTTATTATCGCATTGCGTTGGTTTAACAAACAAATTGCAAAAACGAGCACTTAAAATCATTCGGACACTTATATAAAAACAAACAACATTATTTCGTTCAGATTTAGACTTTCTAGCCACCTCTTATCAGTAAGATGCGGTAGTCAGATTCAGACCCAAAACATGAAACAAACACACCCTAAATCTTTCATCTTCTCTACTGAAACCTCCATTTTCATTTAGCCTTGGTGCCACTTCGGGTCACTCTAAGCTTTCATTTTTATTGGTAAGTCTATGTTTTTAAACTTATAATTTGACTGTGACATTGTTCTTATTCTATTTTTTTGTATGAAATTCATGCATGTATGATCCAAGGCCCACACAATCTAGTTTGTTTCCACTTATTTAATTTAACAACCAATTTTCGGATTTAGTTTATTTGTTCCTGTAATAGGTATTGAAGTGAAACTTGTTATCATATTTTGTAAGCCAAATAGCTTTCTCATGTCCTTTCTCAAATAGATTCAAATCATTAATGGTCTTGAGTTAGTAATGGAACCAATATATGGTTTTAATTCATATATTAGATGTCTAAAACTTCTTGTTTATTTCAGTTGATGGAACCATCAGGTAGCGAGGCATCCGAAGCTCGAAATATGGATAAAGGGAAGGCGCCGGTCATTGATGTAGATAGTGAAAAGGCTAATGAACACGTTAATGAGAATATTGATGAAGGTGTTAATGAACGTGTCGATGAGAATAAAAAGCAAGGTCGATTGAAATCGTTTGTGTGGGATCATTTTCCGAAGCTCGAAGCGGGTGCTACCACAACTACATGTCCTTATTGTAGTACGGTCTTCGCAGCGAAGTCAAAGCAGAATGGTACTAGCACCTTAGGTAATCATTTAAAATTTGTATGTGTAACCTCACCTCTTTATAGAAATAAAGATAAGAAGAAACAAACAACAATAAGTTTCAAGCCTTCTACTATGGGCGAATCAGGGGTAGTTTAGTTTCTCACTCTTTTAACCAGGAACGTTGTAGAAAAGTCGTAGCTAGGATGTGCATAAAAGACAATCGACCCTTTAGTATTGTTGAAGATGAAGGAATTTTGAGTTAATGTGGGAATCAAATTCGAATTTGAACTTCCATCTAGGTGGATTTGCTAGAGATGCTTTGTCCATATATCGAAGAAGCACAAAGCTCAAGAATCTTTTAAAAATCAAACCAGATATGTCTTACTACCGACACATGGACGTCCGTGCAAAACTATAACTATATGTGTCTTACGGCTCATTGGTTGATGATAGTGGAAATTAAGAAAGAAAATTTTAATTTTTGTCGAATATCGAATCATTAGGGTGTGACAATAGGAAACTTAGTTTATCGTTGTTTACAAGAATGGGGTATTACTAGTGTTTTTACGGTTATGGTAGATAACGCGTCATCTAATGATGGGGCAATAAGGAGGTTACACACTTTGTTTAAAGGACCTAACGCAATCTTAGATTGCAAGTATATGCATTTAAGGTGTTGTGCTCATATTATCAATCTAGTGGTAAGAGATGGTTTAGAGGAACAACATGCTTCTATTTGCAAAATTCGAAATGCAGTGAAGTATTTGAGATCATCATCAAGTAGGCAAGAAAGCTTTGAAAAAGGTGTCGAGTTTTGTTTAGGCTTGAACTTACCGAACGTGATTATGCGTCTTACTTCTACAATGAAGCTGATGACGGTGAAGAGGGTACTAGGATGATGCCAAAAACCAAAAAAAAAAAGAAAAAGAAAGTTGTGGGGGTTCCTAATGAGGATGATTGGTCGAATGCAAGGTATTTTTTACATTTAAGTACGCTTCAAGTATCAAGTTTAATACAAGTCTTGGTTTTGGATACATATGGTAATGGTAAAAAAAAAGGATCCATACATCAGGTCCTTCATGAACCTCAAATTGCTACTGAAATATTGCCTACTGAAATAAAGTGCTACTGAAATATTGCCTAATGAAATAAAGTCCATACATCAGGTCCTTCATTTCTGGTCATATGAACGAAATAAAGTGCTACTGAATATATTGCTACTGCTACTAGTTTTAAGAATCCTAATACATGTACTAGTGTTATATTGCTACTGAAATATTGCTATTACTAGTGTTATACTTCCAAATATTTGTTATGCAACTTTCTATTGCGCAACTGGTTTGAATTAAAATTTTAATGTTCGATAGGTTCTTTTTGGAATATTTGAGGATTTTTTATGATGTGACAAAGAAGATTTCGGGGTCTAAGTACGTGACAAGCAATATGTTTGTGAAAGATCTTGTCACAATGCATGCCGTTATTTCAAAAATGTGTCGACATGCTGATGAAAATAAAAGGAAGATTGCCATATCAATGAAAGCTAAATATGACAAGGATTGGGACAATTTAGATAATATGAATGTTTTGTTATATGTGGCCTTGGTATTAGATCCTCGAAATAAGTTGAAGTATCTTGAATTTTGTTTGGACCTAATTTATCCTAGAAGCCGAACATCCACAGAAACATCCAATCAAGATGACCAAGTTCCGAAACGTTTGAGAAAATTATCCCCGAAAACTATTGAAATTTGTAACATTGTGGAGGTTGCTTGATCACGTAGGACCCCCCGGCACTTAATACGGATTGGGTGCGGACCAAACACGATCGTATAGGACCCCCGGCACTCATACGGGTCGGTCGCGGACTAGATACATACCCCGTCAAGGGTCACTAAATAGTTCCGCGGATAATAGATGCATCCGAAGGAGGACACAACCGCGCCCAACATAAAAGGTAAGGAATCTCAGCGCATTACGACCGCGGTCCCAAAGGGAAATCGGACAACTCCGCCTAAAAGAATCATTGTCACAAAGAATGGGATAAGCTCGAGTTGACCTACGCCACCCCCCCCACGCGTCAAACCTGCCGCCTCATGGCCCGTGACCTTGAGAACACGACAGTAAAGGTCAACCATATAAATAGAGGCCTCGCCACTATTCAAACGGTAACACTCACATACTCTCTTTCTCTAGAACAAAACTTTATCTCTCTACAACTAACACTTACTCTCACGCCGGAGGTTGACCGCGGAACCCCGTTCTGCGGTGAGACTAACGGTGTTGGTTTTCTTAGCAGCTTACAATCAAGAATTTCACTTAATACAAGATCTATTTCCTGTGGGGTTAGCTTACACTAATCCTCATCAGGGGAGCGCCCAGAATTGTATTAACAAGTTGGCGCCATCTGTGGGACCAGTGACATAACTGTGTTTCCAAAGAAAAAAAAACTCTAATGAGCAACTTGGCAGAAAATCCTTCCCCGTCCCCTGAACCATCCACGGTCAGAAACACGGTTGGGAAGGAAAAAGTGCAAGACACAGAACAATACCACCCTAATGTCGCGACAGACGCGTCAATAAGGGAGTTCTGCGAAAGGAACTACCATCAGATCTTGCCCTTCATGGCAGAAAAGGTCCATCAGGAAAAACTGGACCGGGACAAAACCCGTCTGGATTTCGATGATGAGACTAGAAATGAGAGATCTCGAGAACACGCCCGGAACACTCGCTCAGAATCTGAAAGAAAACGGGAACCTAAAAGGGGGCGCGAGGCTAGTCCTAGTGCCAGGTCAGACCCTTCGGAATATTCCAAGTCACAGAGTATCTTCTCGAGACTCAATCGAGGCGATGGGTGTTCTAGAAAGGAGTCATGCGAAACCAAGAGACCACGACCGGATGTATTCTCAAGGTTGGAAAAGAGCGTCCGTGACGCCGACCACGAGACTTGGTAACCAAAAGCAACCGTGTTCTCTGTGCTCCACCAAAGGTGTCTTCCCAAACAACGAAAGAGAAGCCGAGAAGCAAAGGAAACGGGACACGGCTGAAAAGGATTTGGTCGATAGGCACCAACGAAGCCGAAGAGTGACCCGCGGTAGCGCTTCTCACTCGAAGTCTGGTAGGGGGGAAACATATCACTCATGCCACAGCAGAATGAAGGAATTGTCTCCTCCAGAAAGTGAAGAAAGCACGGGAGGACATGAGAAGTCCACCCCAAAGAGCAAAGGAGGAAGGGAATCCGACGAACTCTATTCCCCATATGACGTGGCCGACACGGATCCCTTCACCCGCCGTATATGGAACTTCGAATTTCCAAAAAGAACGAGAATGCCAGCTCACATCAGAACATACGACGGGATAGGAGATCCGAAAGATCATCAGAAGATCTTCCAGACCGCGGCCAAGGTGGAAAGATGGGCCATGCCCACATGGTGCCACATGTTCAACTCCACGCTAATAGGGCACGCCCGCGTCTGGTTTGATGAGCTACGTCCGGAGAGCATTGACAACTTTGAAGAATTGAGATCAAGTTTTCTCTCGTACTTCCTCCAGCAGAAGAGGTATACGAAGGACCCTGTGGAATTACACCACATAAAATAGCGGGAAGGGGAGACCACGGAAGCATTTGTGAATCGTTTCAAAACAGAGAGCATGCATATGAAGGGAGCCCCAGAATGCATGAGAGTGTCAGGCTTTATGCATGGGATAATAAACCCGGAACTAATCAGAAGGCTCAACGACAACATCCCTCAGACGCAGGATGAAATGTGGAAGGTAGTAAAGGCGTTCCTTAGAGGTGAGTTGGCCGCGGCCAACCTGTAAGCTCCCGGAAAATTTCAATGTACTTAACGCTTTAAACAGAAATTAAACACGATCTATTTCGTCATGAAATTTTCTAAACATCACATTTGCATATCATTTGGCATATGCATGATCGCACTTGAGCGTTCATAAAAGATACCGTTGTGATCTAAATAAATTTCCCACTATCTTGATAATCCTAAAATACGAATGAAGACGTAAAATTTGTAAAAATTACGAATTTAAATATAACAAAAATATATAAAATTCAGTATTGGGCCTCAAAACTTATCGACTTTTCACCACTTAAACCCAACTTGTTAACGGGCCTTAAACCGGATCAAACCCACACCGTGATTTCTTTGGGCCTCGTTACCCAAGTCGAGCCCAACTCATTTATTTCCTTGGGCCTTGTCTTGCGTCCGATCCAACAAACAAACCCAACATTTTTTCTTTTCCTTTGGGCCTCGCTGCTAGCCCAACTCACCTTATTTTGTCACTTTTGAATTTAGTAGCAAGTGAAAATCAAAAACTTGTCCCATGTTTCTTTTCGGTTGTAACCAAACGAGAAGCAAAACCTAGGCAAAACAAGACCAAGCACACTTTCTTTTATTCCAAATTGTTTACGTGTGTGTATGCAAAAGGGAGACAAAACCCACCTAATAGACCACCCTAAAATAATATTAAAATGTCCTAACCCACCTTGACTAATCTTTTGACTTCAATAACCTTTGGATCAAATGTTCCCCCATGGACAAAATGTGATTCGACAAGGCAAAGCATGCCTCATTTTCAGCCGAACTCCACACAAGTTAGACCAAGTTCAATGTGCATGTGGCTAATAAAACTAGGAATAGGAGAGAGCTAGGAGATTAAAAATGTTAAAGGCCATACTTGTCTTGGCTATATAAGCCACCACCCTTAAGCACTTTCATCACACCTCAAACACCAACACTTCACATTTTTCTTTCCTTGGTTCCTGTCGAGTAAGAAGAAAGAAAGTCCTCGGGTTGTTTTTTTTAGAAGTCGTACGGGTTTACCATCTTGGAGGTTTGAGTTCACTTGGTCCCGTTCAAGTCCTACTATTCGTTTTTCCTCACCATCGCTCTTGGTATTGTAAGTCTCCCAACCCATTTCGATTCGTAATATAGCTTAAAGTCTCGTTAGTTAGCTTCTTTTAAACGTTTTCATACTCGCGACATTCCTTAAACTTGTTTTAGTTCGTTTGAAACCATGATACGTTAGGACTAAAATGAATGTTGAGTTATGCCATAACTGTAACTCCCAGAAGAAGAAGTAGAAATAAACAAGAAAATAATACCATGCATGTATCTGGACATCACAGTAGCATGTTTACTTAAAAACATAACGCAGAAGCTTCACTTTAAATAGCATGTCAAGTAGGAATAAGCCATATAGTAGCACTAGCACAGTTGGTTAGTGTGCGTGGGTTTGGGCGAGAAGTCCCTAGTTCGAAACCCTCCTGTGGCATTTTCATTCCTTTTTATTTTGCAACTATCACCTATTGACAGATTTCACCCCTCAACTTCAACTATTTAACTAAGGTAAAACATGGTTCTAAAAAAATGTAAAAGTCAAACTTTTGAATATGTTTGCAAAAACAGATTTTTATAGGGACCAAAAGCGTCAAATCTGGAAACTTTAAGCATATGATATTTATGGGTACAAAGTGTCATTTTCTAAAAGTGTAGGGACTAAACTTGTACTTTTTGTAACTCGAGGGTAAAAAGTGTAAATTTGAGAAAAGTTTAGCAAAACTTATGATTTCATAATAACTTCGTAAAAACGAGTATCTTGATCATATGAGCATTTTTGATCACATGAGCGTAATATTTTTGAATAATGATAAACTTATTTCATGTATAAATATGTATGTAAATATATATTTATTAGAAAATAACTAAGTATATGTAAAAATATACTTATTATGATAAAACACTCGAGGAATCTAAATACGTTAAAATACCCAACGAATTTACTAAGATCACAATGGGGGAACATTTCACTTATGCGTAAGTGAGGGTCACTAGTTAAGACAATGTAGCATGTAAATTAACTTAAAACGTTAATCACGATCGCACACTATTGGATAGGACAATCCAATGATCTATTGAATAAGAATATTCAATGCTCTATTATTTTGGTCATGAACCAAAATGCTCATTCATCGAGACTCGCCATCTCATCATTTTAGGTTTCGAGTTGGAACCTCCGCTACATTGTGCTTGATCTTTTGTGCGTGTGCATTATCATCAAGTGAGTTCATAGCCTCGCTTTTACTTTATTTTTACAAACCCCGAGGAGATACATGCTCTAAACTAGAACACAAGGTTTTCATAAATGCTTGATCCTCTTGATTATTGGTACCGCCAAGTTGTTAGCCACAAGTCCCCGATCATGAACCATTAGTCACCGCGAGTGAACGAGATATCGTGAATAGTACTATGGGATTAACGAACCCGCTTCGTTATAGAGAAATAACAAGGCGCACCATATTGAATTTCTTTAGGTAATTGGCTATTACCTCCTTTGGGGCATACTTACGTCTACTGGTAATTCGGGGTGTATCACGGTTGAGTCTTGGTTTCATGAGCTTAGTGCATAATAACTCATGATTTTTCTTATGATATTGTTAGTTTACAATGATCATGATCTTATACTTGTGTTCAACTTATTTTAAACCTATGGACTTCACTCAACAATTTTGTTGACCTTTTTAAGCATGTTATCTCGTAATCGGTGAAGATTATGACCAAGGTGCGGAGCGGGGCATGGCAAGGCTTATCCGGTGGTGTAAAACATAAAAGTTATCATTTCTTTCAAACTCATGATCTTTCTTTTGGGGAAAACACTTGATCTATTTACAATGTTTTGTAACAAACTATGAGTTTTCGATGAATGATAACTATTTTAATAAAATGTCTCTTTCTAGTCGTTTTCTATAATTATTGACTATGATCTCCATTCAAGTAACACCCGAATTAGTCTTCCGCTGTCATTAAGATTTTCGGGGGTGTTACACAACCAGTCAAAGAAGAAGCACTCCCAGTGGAAGAACCAGGATGGAGGACAGAAAAACATCCAGATCTTCGAATGAAAAGGGGGAGTTCAAGACCCGCTTGAAGCCGGAGAGGAAGAGGGGGGATAGGTTCACCCCCCTCACAAAGACATCGAAGGAAATCCTAGCCATGGATACGGTCAAATTCACAGCCCCTCCGCCAATTTCCAACCCGGTCGAATCTAGGAATAAAGACAAGTACTGTGACTTCCACAGAGAAAAGGGGCACAACACGGACAAATGCTATCAGTTGAAAAAAAAAATAGAAGAGGCAGTCAGGTCTGGACAGATCGCACATCTGGTCAAAGAAATCAAGAACGGAGTATAAAAGAATGGTGGTCCCAAAGGTGGAAAAAAGGATACCGTGGCCAAGGGAAAAGCTCACGCCATATACATGGTCCACTGGCAACGGTCGGTCAAACCAAACGGGTCCGGACGCCGGTCCCGAACATGGAAATATCTTTTCCCCATATCCGGAGATGGCGGGACGACCACCTACCGGTGATCAAGGCGGATGTAGAAGGTGCACAATTCACAGGATGTACATGGATAACGGAAGCGCTTGTAAGTTCTATACGAACATTGCTTCAACAAGCTAAGCCCAGACATCCGCAAAAGACTAATTCCCGCTTCATCACCACTACTGGGTTTCTGTGGTGAGCTCTCGTGGCCGTTAGGGCAGATTCTCTTGGAAGTGACATTGGGAGATGAAGAGAAGTCAACTAGTGCTTGGATGAACTTCATGGTAGTACGATCTCCTTCTCCCTACAACGGGATAATTGGACGTCCGGGGATTACGCTGTTGAGAATAGTGCCATCCACGGCGCACGGGATGCTGAAATTTCCTACCTGTGACGGAGTCGTAACTTTGCACAGTGACAAGGTAGTCCCGGTGGAGTGCAAAATGGTTGCGAACCGTAACCATATCATACAACCACAGAGGCGCAGATGAAGGAAGGAGTCGCGGTAGCCATCAACCCTGCAGATTCCCGACCAAACGGTCACCATTGGGGGTTAGCGAGAAAGGAAGAAGAGCCTGCGATCTACTCAAGAATAACTCGACATCTTTGCTTGGGAACCCTCTCGACATGACCGGAGTTCCGCGACAATCGCGAACATGATCGAATGTCGTGGAGGTTACAACCCCGTCGACGACAAAAGAAGAGAGGCAGCCCGTAAAGAAACAAAGCCATCAATGAAGATGTTACCAAGTTAGTTGCGCAGAATCATGAAAGAAGTGCACTACCACGATTTGGTTGTCCAACCCCGCCCTCGCCAAAAGAGCGATGGAAGCGGAGAATGTGTGTAGACTTCAAAGATCCGAACAAAGCTCGCCCAAAGATTGCTACCCCATGCCGTAGATCGATCGAAGGTCGAATCCATCTGCGGATACCCATTTAAATGCTTCCTCGACGCATACAAAGGGTATCACCAAATACAAATGGCGGTAGGGACGAGGAGAAAACAAGATTCCACACAAACCAAGGCATCTTCGCTACACAAAATGCCTTTCGATTCGAAGAACGGGCGCCACATACCAAAGGCTCGTGGACGAGTGTTTGAAAATGATTGGAAGAAATTTGAAGTGTACGGACGATCTAGTCATCAAGAGCCACTCGAGAAGAAGAAGTACTTAGAGATATGAGGAAACCTTCACGACCCCAAGGAATATCAACATGAAACTTAACCCCAAAAATGCACATTTGAGCGGAGCAGGATGTTTCGGGTCATGTGGTGAGCAAAGAGGGCATCGAGCATGCCAAGAAAATCTGCCGTAGCCACCCTCAAGTCCCCGACAACCAAGAAGGAAGTGCAATCTTTGAATGGAAATTAGCTAGCCTCGCCGCTTCATGTCCAAGTCGTGAAAAGGTCCTCCTTCTTTAAGACACTAAAGAAATGCATTAAAAGAGCGATTTTACCGACAACGGAGGCAGAGCAAGCGCTCAAAGAAATGAAGCAAGACATTGCCAACTCGCTAATGGTCATCGCCCACAGCCCAAAGGAGGAGTCGATCATGTACTGGCCGGCGTCCAAGAAGTCGGAGTCTGCTTTGTTAGCACAGAGGAAGTCGCGGCAACAACCAAGCAGATTAGTTAGCCGCGCCCTAAAGGGTCCGGAGATGAATTACACTCAATCGAGAAGCTTGTCCTGCTCTAGTATATGCATCCCGCAGTTACGACGATACTTCCAAGCACATCCATGGCGGTCATCACGACCAACCATCAAGCAAGTCTTGACCAAGATGTAAAAGAGCTAAGAATGGCCGGATGGGCAATAGAGTCGGACTAACATGGCATTACCTTTCGACTCGAACGACCATAAAAGGGCAAGTGAAGCGGACTTCATTGCCGAGATTCCAGAGGAAGAAACTCCTGACAAGGAAAAAGACAAGCAAAAATACTCGGAGCCGTGGAAACTATTCACAGACGGATCTTCATGCACGAAAGGATCCGGGGCAGGCTTAATCCTAACAAACCCAGAGGGACAGGAGTTCACATACGCCCTGCGTTTTGAATTTGAGGCATCCAACAACGAAGCTGAATACGAGGCACTAATCGCAGGACTGAGGATTGCCGAACAAATGCGGGTAAATGACTTATCAGCAAATGTTGATTCCCGCCTTGTGGCGAATCAGATGAACGGAGCATATGAGGCGAAGGAGGAAAGCATGACGCGCTACCTGGCGAAGGCCAAAGCGCCGATGAAGCGGTTCCGGACGCTTCCATCGATGATTCCCGAGCCAAAACAAACAAGCAGACGCTCTAAGCAAGATTGCATCCACCGACCGCCACCGACAAAACAGTCCTTGTGGAAGTCTTAAAAAGAAATCCATCAAGAAAAGGAGGTACCGCAATCGTGGAGGAAGATGGGGATACGTGGATGACACCCCGATCGAATATCCGGGGATGAAATACTACCGCGGATGACAACGAGGCTAGAAAACTACGGATCAAGGCAAGGCAAGACACGCTGAGACGAAATCTCGCTCCGGAATCTTTCCTCGAACCGCGGGTCTGGCGTGTGTAGGCCCACCCAAGCCAACCACGTGTTACGAGAGATCCACGGGGGTCGGTAGCATGCACTCAGCCCAAGGGCGGTAGTAGCCAAAGCATTCGGTCCGGTATTCTTGGCCGACGATGCAAGGACGCCGTGAGCTAATACAGAGGTGCTAAGATTGCCAAGTCCACCGCCTTGCATCAAGAATCTGCAGTAAACCCCGACCCCAATCACTTCTCCTTGGCCTTTCTACAAGTGGGTATAGACATCATGGACCTTTCCCAAAAGGACCCGGCAAGGTGAAGTTTATGATTGTAGCGATAGACTACTTCACCAATTAGATCGAAGCCAAACCCTCGCCTCCATCATCGGAAGACAAGTGAAGAAGTTCGTTTGGGACAACATAGTCTCGTCGATCTGGCTTACCAGAGAGATAGTGGACAACGAAGCGCCCGCTGACAACCCATTCAAGGATTGGTGCCGTAAACTCAATATCAAACAACGGTTTGCGCTCGGCCAAACATCCGCAGTAAATGGGCCGGTCGAAGCGCGAACAAAAGCCTGGGGGAAGGCATCAAAGCAAGACTGGAGAAAGGAAGCAAAGACTGGGTGGAAGAAGTGACGCATATGCTCTGGGCACACAGAACCATGATCAAAACGAGCAACGGGGAAACCCTATTTTCTCTTACATATGGCACCGAGGCAGTTATCCCAGTCGAGATTGGAATGCCAAGTCTTCGATGTACAGCCGTGAACCAAGTCTCCAACAACCAGAAGCTTCGCCTAAATTTAGACATCCCGAAGAAAAAGAGAAGCACCGCCATTGAAGAAGAGCACAACAAAGCAAGGATGGAAGGGTACTACAATGCCAAAGTATCAAGCACGGCCCTCGACCCGAGAATTTGTCTACCGCAAAGAACGGCTAGCAGAGCGGAGGACATCGAAAGCTTGGCCCAAAATGGAAGGGCCATATGAAGTAATGGAAGCGATAGGGAATGGAACGTACAAGCTCAGAGGCACGGATGGGAAGATACTCCCAAGAACATGGAACATCCACAACTTGAAGAAATGTTACATCTAAGCGTAAGTAGGTTTTCCCCGTCTCTTGTAAGTTGATCACGGATCAGGTCCGGACAACAGGGGAACTTTAAATTTTCATGTTTTTCATTTCTATTGTAATATTCTCTAATTAGCAATGAAACGTAGATGCCTCGCCCGCTCTACAAATTTTCCAAAACAAAGATTCAATCATATTTTTTACTTTTGCATCTCTCGTGATATTTTCACATCCGCGACACACGTTGTCGCATATAAAGGACGAGCAACCTCAAAATTGACTCAGCATATAAGTGGTATTGCAAGCCCATTGACCATTCTTTGTTACCCCTGACCCCAAAGTACGCCAAGGGTACAACTCAAAGCCGGAACAACTAACTCGGCAAACAAGTAAAAGAATATGGTACGACCAAGTTAAAATTTCCATCAAGTACGCAAAATTTTTATAAATACACGGGCATACCCCTTACAAAGAAAAGGCGTCGCGGCAACCACGACCCTAACAAACTTGTAAAGCTTCACAATAGATGGAAGAGGCGGCATAGTCTAAATGCAGCCCATAAAAGGACTACCTCAAACATTTCAAGACGATCAAGTATACTGTGTCGAACATATCATCATGGGTGGATTTTTCCTCTTCCTCTTCTCATCCTCCCGGTTGGGCCAAGAATCGCGGCAGAGGGGTCGGACCAGAGGAGCAATCACCATGGAAGGCTCCCATGAGGTAACCTTGTGCTCAACTCTAAACAATAAGCTCGTGGTTCCGTAAATCAAACTTCTTACCATACCGATTCTTCCTCTCCTTATATGCGCAATAGCACGCGGACACCTAGTAATGGTTTGAAGTAGGAACCGAAGCGCGACTCTTCCGCCGACGGAGCATTAAACACGAATTACCCCGAACCACCGACGCCCTCCCCAACACCACTGATATAAGTGAACTCCAAGAAGAGTCCTCGCATGCCTCCAGGAGTCCGTAAGGGGAAAGGAACATCGCTAAGGCGAATAACACTTTGCGGTAAACCTCTTCGCTCGCTGGATTGTAAGCCTTGATGCCTCCAACTTTAAGCCCTGGAACCATGGACAATGCCCGCTTAAACCCCGCTTAGGCCCTCAAGAATGGCCTTACTTATGCAATCTCCCAACCGCCGTCGCAATTCATCCGATTGTTTAAACGCCATCCACGCCTCAAGGAAACCATGCCCAATCACCCACCGCTACCTTCAATGGCAAAAGAGTGCTCGAAAATAAGTCCTCATCAAAATCGCGGTTCTGGCCCGCTCAACCTCTGATCTAACTGAGCAAGTTGACCATCATACTCGCTGCTAACTCTCTCTTCGCACTCTTTCAACTTTTCCTCCAGCAAACCTGCACCCTGAACTTGCACCTTCAACTCATCACACACAGCAGTCAACCCGCAACTTTACCCTTCAATTCCGCATTTTCGACGGTTAAGTTGGCCAGTTGCTCATCTTTAGGCGCAATCATGCCCTCTAACTGCGCAACGCGCTCCCGCAACTTCTTCACTTCCTCGGACTCAGACTCGAGCAAACCAACACGCTCACGGAGACCCCTCGCCTCCGTGGCCTCGGACTCCAGCTCAAGGACTTTCCCCTTCAGAGCCTCAATCCTCTTCTCCTTTCTTTCGAGCCTCTTGTTTAACTTGTTGGTCTGGTTAAGTTCAAATTGCGCCGCAAACGCACCTCGAAGACATACACCGCCGCATACCATCATATTGCACCGCTCAAGCAAATCAGCGAGGCATGTCAGCAGCGTGGACAAGTAACCAGAGTTGCAAGATTGTCCAAGATACTCTGACAAACCCAGGGGTCATCCATCCGGAACTCATTAGTAGGCAACCACTTCGGAACATAAGTATTTTTCGCCTCCGCAATATCCACAGACAAGGATTCATAGAAATCATCGTCGGATGCCGCAGGACGGTGAACGGATTGGTCATGCAGTGGAGACTCAACTCCAAAAGAGCTCTCCTGTTGAAGGGGTGGTGGCTGAGAAGGACCAGACATATCCACATCCAAATTCTCTTGATGAGCAGTGGTGGACGTTTTCGAGGTAGAATCCGGATCTGCGTGAGGATCCGGGGTAGCCTCAGAAGAAACATTGGTTACCTCCTGCGGACGAGGTCCAGAATCAGACTCGTCGCGAAGCTCCATAACAGGAGTAGGCCCCACGGCCGCATCTCCTGCATAACAAATAACATTTAAGTTCCCTAAAAAACACTAGGGCTATTACTCAAAAAAAAAAAAAAAAAAACAGTAAAAAGAAGCGGAAAAACAAAATCCTTACCAGCAACGGATCCAGAGCCTTGCCGCTAGGGTAATCCTCTTCTCTCGATCGCTTGGTAGGAACATCAAGCCTAACCCTTTTCTTCCGGTCGCCTTGCGGCCTTAGCCGCCTTCACATTATCCACAATGGTCTTGGACCAACGTGATCGATTCTCAAGAGTTCATGACGCGCGATACGCTTTCATCCTGCAGTCATTTTCTCACCCTCTTGCAATATCCTTTCACCGAAGTCACTTCAAAGGATCCGTTGGTTGATAAAAGCAAATATAGACATCTATGCAAGAAGAAAACAACAAGCGTAATAACTAAAAAAAGGGGAAGAAGACAATAAGACGCGACAAGCCCTAAAGAAGAACCCACCCTCAGATCCGGGCCATAAGGTAGGCCGCACGTAGCATCATCCTGTGCACGGCTAAGACCAATCACGCAGCGAAAGGTCTTAAACTTTTTAAAAGGAGCACGCTGCAGATATAGACGACGAATAACTCAAGGTCGCCGCCATCGACCGGGATGGATCACGGTCAATGTAAACCTTCTCATTCCACGATCTAGCCAAGGAAAACGGCACACAACTCAAAAAGAAATACTCCTTCCAATTCTTTACGTAATCCAAGTGAGCGGTATAACAAACCGACAATCAATGACTTAGGACCCTTACGCTTCTAGGGTCATCCAACCATCTTTCATCCCTAATAATAAAACTTCATAAACAAAGACACGGTGGGGTTCCACCGTGGACGGGCAAAGGATCTCAAGTGACTAATCCTAGCGGCGGCTAACACGGATAATCGTGACAAATGAATCAAAATACCGCAAAACTCTACTGTGAGGCGGAAAGAGGTATCCTAAAATTGCGTAATTCAAAAATCTAGTGTATACTCCTATCTTCCCCGAGGGGCATCCCTTATGGTATCATTAGGACCGGGAAGAAGAGGGTGGGATGAGAAGGGATATGGTATATAGAACAAAATCACTAAGATCTTTCGTGATAGCCTACAAGTAAAATCGCTTAGAAGTTTTTAGCCATGGAACTATAATGGCGAGAGAAAACCTAACCCAACAAGCAAGGACGCACACAAAAGGGTCAGTGGGCTCTTTTCTTTTACACACGAAGATGAAATGGCAACAAGAGCTGCTGATAAAAAGAGGGGTATTTATACTCTTAGGAGTAAAACCAACAGCCCATCGAACGGTCGAAAAATCGCCATGTCCCCGGCTCGTAATCAATGGCCCAGATCTGCCTAGATCAACGGACGAGATGGAAGCAGCCAAAACATCATATCAGTCAGAAAACGCGTGGTCTAAGGCGGTTCTCGAATCCCATGGGACAGCTGTAACGCTTATCTTTGGCGTGAGTGGAAAATACAACAAGAAAGGACTAGAACTTCCCACTCGTGACACCCAACCGCCGATGAACGGAATAACTTAGTCTAGCGCGCTTGTCTTGGACCAACAAGCACAACTAGACCTGGGGGACTTGATCATGTAGGACCCCCAAGACTTAATACGGATTGGGCGCGGACCAAACACGATTGTATAGACCCCAGACTCATACGGGTCGGTCGCGAGTAGATACATACCCGCCAAGGGTCACTAAACAGCCATGGATAATAGATGCATCCGAAGAGGACACAACCGCGCCCAACATAAAAGGTAAGGAATCTCGGTCATGCTTAGCGATTACGGTGCAGTCCCAAAGTGGAAAGCGGGACAACCCCGCTTAAAAGTATCATTGTCACAACAATGGACAAGCTCGAGTTGACCTACGCCATTCCCCACGTGACAAACCTGCCGCCTCATGGCCCGTGACCCGAGAACACGACAGAAGGTCAACCATATAAATAGAGGCCTCGCCACTATTTAAACGGTAACACTCACATACTCTCTCTCTAGAACAAAACTTTATCTCTACAACTATCACTTACCTCACGCCGGAGGTTGACCATGAACCCTGCTCGCGGTGAGACTAATCTGTTGGTTTTCTTAGCGACTTACAATCAAGAATCTCACTTAATACAAGATCTATTTCCGGGTTAGCTTACACTAATCCTCATCGTGGGAGCCTGTAATTGTATTAACAATGCTCTTAAAGAGTTGTATCTACACTACAAGATCAAACTCGACAAACATAATGATCAAAATTTTACCGTGTCTTCATCTTCTATTCCTAGTGAAGATGATAGTAGCATGAAGATCGACCTTTGATGACGGGTTTTCAAGAGATGGTGGAAAATTTGGAGAAACTAGAACTTGGTAAGCAATTCAACTTTATTTAACTATGTTAATTTTTCCCACCACATGTTATGCTAAATTACTAATCCATGATATGTATATTTGATTGTAGATATGTTTTCTACTGGAAATAAACAATTTAACGACTCTTCTGAACATCAAGTTTAGTCCTGAAGTAAGTATCAACTATCTCTTTGTTTTTTTATACATATAATATTATACTTGTAGAGTTGTAGTTGTATATATCTGTACATGTAGCATGTTATATCATTATTCTTTTGAAGTTAGTTGTACTTTATGTGTTATATATGGACAATCTTTTTTGTAATACTTATTGAGTCTTATGTTATCTTTTGTACATCAGTCCACGTCCGAATGCTACAAACTTCATCGTAAATCATGAAGTCAGCAAGTTTTTTTGTGCTCAAAGGATGCGAGCTTGTTACCTATGAGTTTTCAAAGAAACGCTTTTCTTGCAAGATTGCAGCTTAGCATATGAAATCATTGAAATGTCTTTGAGATTTGTAGTTTTATGTTTGAACATTTATTTGCAATTTAAGATATTGTTGGATTATTATCTTTTATTTTCGTCGGTCTTATTAAGGTGTTGATATTTTATTATTGGATTTTTGTTATTGGCTTTAGTTATCAAAATTACATTGTTGGGCTTGAAAATAAGTAGTCGGATCACATTATTGGGCTTGAATTTAACAAAGATAAAGGAGAACAAACAAAATTGTTGGGCCAAATTAGCCCAAGTTGGGCCCAAGCCCAAATTCAACCGGTTAACCGAAAAACCGAACCGAAAACCGATCAAAAGCCGACAAACCGAACCATGAAAAACCGAACGGTTTCGGTTATGGTTATGCCAAAAACCGAACATTCGGTTTCGGTTTTCACCAAAAACCGAACCAAACCGAACCGTGCACACCCCTAGTAAAATCAACGTCAATCTTAAATTTTATCATTCAATCAGAACGTCACATAACATCCTTTTTCTCCGTACACAATAAAAATGTGACACATGTCGACCACCGAAAACCATAACCAAAAATTGAAAAATCGATGATAATTATTTCCCGACATGCTTAATAAGATCACGATCTTTTCGTCAAAAAATGATACACTTTGCCTCACAATTTATCTTCTTACCATAAAAAGATGACATATGAATAGCAATATTTCCTCATTTTTACATTGATTTTTAAACATGTGATAATTATTATTCTGTCGGCCCGATTTTAATTATGAGATGAGCTTCAGAGGTAAAGTCATCACATTACATGTAGATCTCACTTAGTTTCTCTCTCTACTTTTTCTCTCTAGTATATAAATCTTCTCATCGGAGGTTCTGACTTGATCGTCGAAAGGTGGTCCCGAGGCTTCGACCTCAGACACCATCTAACCGGTCCTTTCTAATATTTATGGCATGCTTTTAGCTTGAGATGACGACGAGCGACATCACATGAATCGTCAAAACCATCTCATATCGGGTTTATAATTAAGCTCGGACTCGACTCGACTCGGCAGGTGTGTGTATCATACATCATCACCCTATCCATCAACACAACCCATCTAAAAACGTTACACACTCACTATAACGTCATAAATACATAAACAAAAATTTGTCATATTCCCAAATTAAAATTGACTAAAAAAAGATTAATTTCTTACAAATTCACAAACCCTAGAATCACAAGTACTCAACAACTGATCGTTAATCCTTAAGGTAAGCTGACCTCTTTTAATCATTTTTTTTTTCTTTTCAATTTATTGTGAAGGTTCTGATTGACTTTGTGTTCCACTTACTGTTTAAGTCTTAATTTTGTTAATTTTAGTGTTTATTGTTTAATGTTTATATGATGATGATGTGAATTTAATTAGATGTTGGTATAAAAAAAGTAACAGAGTTTGGGATTGCTTATTTTTTAGCTCAATTACTTTTATGTTAAATAAGCAAGCGCCTTTTTTTTTTTTTTTAGATGAAATGAAAAATTTTCGAGCTTAAGCTTTATGGCTAATGCATTCTCAAAACGCCTCGTTTTAGAAGCTTATTATTCTTGTTAATTTTGTTGCCGAAAAATATAAGCTCATGGAAATAAGCTTATCTAAACACCTTCCGAAAGCTTAATACGAGTTTTTCAAGAAAATTCTTATGTTTTCGAGTATTTATGAGGTACTTTTGTAATGCAGCTTATGAGTTTACTTATAAGCAGACGCAAAAGCAGAAAAGTGAGTAATCCCGGCTACCCACTTAACTAATAGAAGAAATATTTAGTTGCATTCGATATTTGATGAGTTGTGTGCAAGGTCCGTTATCTGTATGTTTGTGACGTTGTCTGTTTATATTACTGTTAGGTAATGTTAATATGAATTTGTCTTTTATACTTGATCATAATTGTATGCAGTTAATAAGGTGTTTCAGTTAGCTTATTCTGTCGGCTTATAGGCACGTTTGAATATGGTAAAACCGATAAGCTCGACTTATAAGCCTATCAGCTTGACTTTATGGGCTTAAATAAGCCATAAGGTCAGGTTCATAAACTGATAAGTTGTTAAAGTTGACCTTATCGGTTTTCCATATTTAAATGAGCCTGTAAGCCGACAAAATAAGCTAATCCAAACACCCCTAGATAAATTTAAAGAACTCTTTACAATATAGTTATTCCAAGACCGTGTTTATTGGATTCGTTTGTCTGATACATGCTATAATTTACTGTTTTTGACAGTTTTCGTCATGACCAAAATAAGTAACAAACGTGGAATAGCTCCTGTTGTTAATTCTAATGGAGCTGCGAGTACACAAAATAAGGATGAATTATCGGGTTTTATATTCATGTGTAGTGGAATGACTAAACCGGAGTGTTATATAAACCGTGTTTTTGGTCTTCCTGCTGGAAGAAGAGAAGTTGTAGAGAAGATCAAACCGGGTACGAAGCTGTTTCTGTATGATTTTGATGTGAAGCTTTTGTATGGTGTTTATGAAGCGGCATCCAATGGGGGGATGAACTTGCAACCGACTGCGTTTGGTGGAAGGTTTCCAGCACAGGTATGCGTTATTTTTCATCTAGGATTACGTTAAGATTTGTTGCTGTTAATGATGATTATGATGTGTATCAATGAAAATATGTTATTTTGCATGACGATGATCTACGATAGCTAAGATGGGCATACCATTCAATTTAACAGCATAACAATCAATCAAATTTTCTATCAGCTAGTTCACAATAATCAGCTCTAATGTTTGAATCCAAGGATTTAAGACGTATGTATCATAGAAACATAATTCGCTAATAAGGCCATAAATTGCTATCCAGTTTGTGTGTTCCAAATTGCGGCACGATTCCCTTCCGGGTCATTTTGGATCGGTGAAATTGACGTTCCAGTCTTGGTTTGGTATTTGAATCAGGAAGTTCCTACTCTTGTTCCGCTATTTTGGATCGTGAGTTAAACCTAAGTTTTGGTGGTTTACTTCCAAAATTGAGTCACTTGATTTGGAAATCGATATATTCATAGTTATTATAGTCTAAACCTCCTAATATAAACACCTCCTAATATTTGATATATAGAATATAGATTTATTGCCTGTAAACCCATATTTGTCATTGTTACCTGTATATGTAAAGGAGTGTTTCCTTTAAGAACAGATGACTGAAGATGACATCTATATCTATATCCATACTACTTTATAATGCATTTAGGCCTTCTAAAATTAGAAGGCTTAAAAATTCAGACTTTTTTACTTGCTTATTATGGAAAGAGTTTTTCTAACCAAAAATTAAGATAAGGAGCTCCAATCATGAGATGACATGTGTCACTTCTTAACAAACTCCAAGCCTAACTTCCAATAAACTCCTAACCACTAAAAATTAGGATAAAGAGCTCCAATTATAAAATGACATATGTCATTTCTCAACCAAAAATTCATCTTTATTTTTAAATTAAAATATCTTTTATCTACTTATTTTTTTATAATCTAATTTCACCATATTTTTTAAAATTTTATGCTCTTTAATTCAACATCCATTTTGATATACTAGTGGTACCAGCACAATGGCGGCGATAAGTATAGTTATATGTGTTTGCTTACCGCTTAGTGAATTCGTTTCACAACACTCGAATGTATATGTGTTAGTTGTAAGTGTTTGTTTGGGTTACCAGTAACTTCTCCTCAGTAGCTTTCTGCGACATCATTATTCCGCATATAAATACCTCGCAATCTCTTACGCGTCAAACACTACCCCAAAAGTATATGATTTTGACTTAATCAAGATTATATTGATTGAAATAAATGAAATAAAGGTTAAAGTTGTAAAAATTTGAATTAAAATAAAATAAACCCATTAAAAATATAAAACTAAAACTCATAAAAATATATCAAAATGAATGTTGAATTAAAGAGCATAAAATTTTAGAAAATATGGTAAAATTAGATTATAAAAAAATAAGTAGATAAAAGATATTTTAATTTAAAATAAAGATGAATTTTTAGTTGAGAAATGACACATGTCATTTTATAATTGGAGCTCTTTATCTTAATTTTAGTGGTTAGAGTTAGGTTTGAAGTTTGTTAAGTTAGGCTTGGAGTTTGTTAAGTGACACATGTCATCTCATGATTGGAGCTCCTTATCTTAATTTTTGTTTAGAAAAACTCTTTCCATAATAAGCAAGTAAAAAAGTCTGAATTTTTAAGCCTTCTAATTTTAGAAGGCCTAAATGCATTATAAAGTAGTATAGATTTTTATGAGTTTTTAGTTTTTATATTTTTAATGGGTTTATTTTATTTTAATTCAAATTTTTACGACTTTAACCTTTATTTCATTTATTTCAATCAATATAATCTTGATTCGTCAAAATCATATACTTTTGGGGTAGTGTTTGACGCGTAAGAGATTGCGAGGGTATTTCTATATGCGGAATAATAATGTCGCTGGAAAGTTACTGGTAACCCAAACAAACACTTACAACTAACACATATACATTCAAGTGTTGTGAAACGATTCACTAAACGGTAAGCAAACACATATAACTATACTTATCGCCACGCATGCGCTGGTACCGGCTAGTAATTAATAAAAGATACTAACATTTATAGATTAGTTATCTTTAATTGTTTTTAAGTGAAAAGGAAGGAGGAAAAGACTAGAGTTAAATAATCAACAATCATCCAATTTATATCTCAAAATAATATCAAAACAACAAAATTAACCCCAAAAATGAAAAAAATAATAATAATAACAAATGTGGAGATCCAGTTACAAGAATAGAACAATATAGAATATATCCGTGGTGTATATTAGCAAGACCAAAACACCTTGATCATCTCTAAATCAAGGAAATAGCAATGAACGATCCAGCGAATGCAGTTCCAACAATGAAAACTCTGTTAACCCACCCATCTGCAAAAGAACCGTTAGGAACATCAGCTGGGGGACCTCCAGGACCAGGTGCTGGTGAAGGACCTGCAGAAGGACCAGGTGAAAGAGCAGATGGTGCAAGTGATGAAGGGGACGGAGATGGCCCAGACATGGGAGATGGAGTTGGGGATGCAGGAGCTGGAGTTGGAGAAACAACTGGGGCAGGGAGGGAGTTGGTGGCGAATTGGTGAGACTGTTGGCGCGGCAACTGGTGAAACTGTTGGGGTGGCAACAGGGGCTTGGGCTATGCAAGACGTATAAAAGAGCCAACAACATGAACAATTTGCACATTGTAGCGGAAGCCATTTTTGGTTGTCGGGTAGGAGATTGGGTGAAGGAGAGAATGTAGGTTGTTTGAAGATGATAAGAGACTACAAAAAGGATGAATATTTATAGCAAGAGGAAAGACAATATTTTATCATTTAGCTATTAAGTAATCATTAAACAGATAATTTGGGAATTCTGTATGCATAAAAGTGGTAACATGGACACATCACACATGGGTAATGGCCAGCCTGTTTTATTCACAACACAGATTATAATGAAAAGAAAATGAATCGGGCTAGCTATGTTGACTTGTAAAGATATACATCTTTAATTATTGGATTTCATCTACACCTATATAATTATTGTTTTATTTCATTATTAATTAGTGTTTCCAATAAAATCATGCTATATGAAGAATTGGAATGTTTAATTATATGCGTCATTTGTCTATTGTGGTGACAAAAAAAAAATAGTTCACTTAGTGCCACACATGCATATCATTATTCGTTAGGCATGGTATAGTTCACTGAATTTTGTTTCGATATATAACTTTGTCAACTTTCAACATAGTCGACATAAAATTTAAATCCAATTATATATTTAAAACTATATATAGTATTTTGTTATACATGTTTCTGTAACGAGGCGATAGAAGGCCCGCGCGTTGCAGCGGAGACTTTAAAGTTTCATTTTTTTTTTTGCGAGAATCAATTTCTAAAAAGCTTATGAAGTTTCTATTTATATTTCAATCCAAAATGTTATGCGTTGCTGCGCATTTTATACTTTTAACTTTTTATATTGTGAAAATTTTAGAAAATTAGTAATTAAAGTTTACTGAATATTAAGATTTACGATTTTATATAATATTTACATGTATAAGGGTTATAGCACGTTATGGCGACATTTAGATGGTACCTTTTTATTAGACATTAAGTATAGAAAAACGACATATCATTTTAAAGTTTATTTTGAATATCCGATACTGTGATTTTATTATTTTCAACCGTTAGATTGTAATTAACTATTGGCAGTGACGAAGAAAATTCTTTAAGCGACATTAGTGGTTGTGGTAGAATACTGTTTCAATAACAAACTAGGCTGACCATTTTTTTATCCTTGTAATTTTTTTTTCCCGTTGTTTTCTTATACTGCTTTTAGTTACATAATATTAGAGAACATATGTATTTCTTTGTTTATAGAATTTGTACAATTATTACTGATGTGATGTCGCCTCAGGTCAAATTCAATATTTCAAGGATTGTCTTCCAGTGCCCCTAAGTTCTTTCAGAAATGCTATCAAAGACAATTATCAAGGCTCCAAGTTTGCGCCAGAACTTAATGACCAACAGGTAAAGACAATTTCGTTTTTTATCGTATACGTTTTTGAATTATTTGCACCCTTTTTGCAATCTCTCTGTCATTTTTGCCAAATGTAAACATGATGTTTATTAGATGTTTATGGTGTATAATGCACATCTCTTGGATCTTTTTTGGTATTTTATAAATGAAAATTGACTACTCTCAGTTCCAAAAAGAGGCAACATTTACTTTTATAAGAATGTTTTTGCTATTCTCTCTTTATGAAAGAGACTTTTAGACATTTGATTAATGATTAAACGTTTAAATGCAGGTGAAAGACCTTATGTCATTGTTTAATCCAATTGTTGCACCATCGTCTGCTTCACTACTCGTTGCAGTAGCTAATGGTGCACTCGGGTACCACATGCCCCCTCCACCTAATGCTGCATGTGTAGCGAGGGCCCCACCTGCGGCACCTAATGGTCCACTCGGTCAAGCAAATAGTGGAGTGGTTAATCCCTCATTAACCACTCAACCTTTACAGAACCGGTACCGACCTTATCAGGCTCGACCAATTCATAAACGTTCACAACAGATGACCCTACCTCAGCTTGGTCAGAATGATGGGCCAAATCCACATTTACATCCCCATGGCGCGTCTGCTGCCCTTCAGGGCCTGCCAGCTTATGGTAATCCTCATCAATTTGCTGAGAACCGACCGCCAATTTTTTCTCATGAACTTCCTAAAACTCTCCAGGAACCATATCCAAGGTACTTATTTGGGACTTGTGGTATTATGCATAATAATTTGTGTTCTGTATATCTTTTCCTCTTTATACTACTTAATTTGTGCTATGAATGGCATTTTATTAAGCGGGTCGGGTAATCTGTTAAAACGGGTGGTTTGAAGTGGGTGATTTTAGTACAGGTGATGCGTTATGGTCAGATTGGCCCGCAAACACTTTTTGTCCATTAAATAAGACCAATAGAGCAAAAAGGAAATTAGGTCGCAAAGTAGCGGGTCAGGTAATGAGCAATGAAACGGGTAAATTTGGAAGATGTGTCAAGTCAGATTGGATTGACCTACAAAACCTCTCTCCGGTTTTTATTTTTAGTTTACTTATAAATGTACATGTAATAATAATATACCACTGACTTGGTTCTTTCATAGGTATATGACAACACCTCAAGTGTACGTTCCTGGTCAAACAGTTGGCGTAAATAGTGGATATAACGCTTCAGCCCTACAACCTGTTCACAACCATGGTCACAACTCTTACCCTATGTCGGCACCTTTATATTCTTCTCCACATTTGCTGACCCTACCTGCCCACAGTGTCCCTACATACTTGCAAGTTCCGCCCTCATCATCTAGAGGACCCGAGGTGGTGGACAGAAGTGCGCATGTTGCATCTTATTACGCGTTTGCTAGTGCCATGTAGGTAAAGCCTTGAACACATATAAAAGATGGTCGATCTTGAGGGGTATTTAGATGGAATTTCTGATGAAAGTTGGTTAGTTCTTTGTGTGTCTCATTATCTGTATTATACATGTTTGCATCACAAAGTATAAATAGCATGATAATCTGCAAAATGGTCTCAAATGTGTTTTAGTTATATTGTTTGGGTACTTTTTTGTGCCAGTTGATTGAATGGGTGAGATCTTATTGCTCTTTCATCGTCGTCTGAAAGCAGAGATTTAGTCAGCTGCCGATCTGATGGTTGATATATCTGGATTATAAGTGTTATTTTGGAGTCGGATCAACCAAGTTAAGTTAAAGGCCTACTAATCAACAGGGTCCATGTAAAGAGTGTTGTTTACCCCAGCCATTGTATCCACATTCTAACGTTAGCGTATAAACTAAATATATATAAATCTTACTCCCCTTATTTCAAATCTTTCTTAGGAAGATGTCTTAAGATATGTTGCATATCAGTGAATTTTTAAGAACACCTAAGGAACTACGAATAAGGCATTTACATAAGTAGGATCTTTTACATGATTGGTTATAGACATACAGAAACACACGATCACTTAAGAAATATGCAGTAGAATCAAATGACACCCATCAAAATATAAACGGTGCTAATAACCATAAACAAGCGTAGCAACTTTAATAAGCTCCTACAAGCCATAAGGTGAAACCAAAGTCTCGGTATACACAAGCCGACTTATCCAATCAGTAAGACATCTCTTAAACTTCTTCATGGTTTTATCCGATAAGTTATATTGTACAATATCCCATCCATCTACACTAATCACAACATCATCTTCATGTGTAAAGCACACTGTCCACATTGAATTATCACTACCAAATTCAACACAATTTAGTCTGATCATCATACTCCACGAGTTTTCAACGCCATATTCTTTCATCACCCAAAAATCCAAATCTACACCATTATCGCCTCCATAAACTGCATACAAGCAACCTTTTAAATCTCCTAAATCTGAAAATCCAGTATACTCACTGTGAGTATGATTTGGAAGAACGGTTTCTAGAAAAATTTCTTCTTTCAAGTTAAAAGAAAGAATGGTATCAGTTCTGTCAGAACCACAAACTTTGAAACTAGCCAATGAACCGCTCCACTGGAGAAAACCCCGATTTTTTCAGGACCATTGATGTCAATATGAGAGACTTGAACTGTCCTCCAAGAGCCGGTTTTGAGATTAAACACCTCAGAACTAATAGACTTGCTCGAAATAGAATGAGTGGCTCGTACCATTTTGTAATCGTCACTTATAAGATCATAACCAAGTCCATAAAATCTAGTCCTATCATAAAATGAAGTTGACGAGTCAGGTATTAGTCGCTTCTCTTGAGTAGTTGGGTTCCACAAGAGGATACAATTATTATAACATAAAAAATAGACCAACCCGTAGCAAGAACCTATCAGCTCATAATTAGAAAAAAGTGACCCATTTTCTAAAGGATTGTTTAAAGTGACAATGGCATTTGTATCATCATCATCAAAGCCTTCATAACAAGATGATGATGCAAAATTGACGGAGTGCAATGAATAACGCGTCATGATAAGTACGCGGGAATGATTAGTGTTAGTATTGGAGATGGCTTGGTGCTGATGCAATTTAACAAAATCTGCAGATGAAATTAAGGAAAACCAGTACTTGCATACTGATTTGAACTGACCAATAGACTTTGTAGGTAATCGTATAAGTATGTGGATTAAGACATCACGAGGAAGATCACGCATAGCTTACTCTAGATATTAACACTCTAAGATAAGCCAATATCCAACATGAATGTGTTCTTTTGTATATATAACACTGTAAGATGATGAGTCAATAACCAGCATAAAATTCATTCCTCCTTGAATTAGTCTAGTAGTCTGGAAAAATGTTGCATTTTGAATAGTTCAAGTCAGAGACAAACACGTAACCTTTTCGAGTGATTTTTCTTATAGCAACCAACAAATTTCTAACCATAAACTGAATACAACTTTGCAAACCATGTTTGTGAAACATAGGAGATGGGTGAGTTTTTTCTACCTCGCGGGTTGTATTTGAGTGAACTTCTTTTAAACAATCTTAAAAGAGAGGCATTTAAAATTTGTCACCTCGAATACCTTTTAGCTTTAAAAATATGTCCTCTCGTCACACGAATTTAAATGATGACAGCAAGCAAATTTTAAAGATTGCGCTATACAAATCATATTAACTTGATTTGTATTGTACGTGTTGTTATCCTTCTACAATCGTTCATAGCGCAATTTTATACTAGTTCAAGTCACAGATAGTCAAGTAAAAGCTTATTGTTTGGGTACTTTTTGTGCTAGTTGATTGAATGGGTGAGATCTTATTGCTCTTTCATCATCGTATGGAAGCAGAGATTTTAGTCAGCTGTCGATCTGATGGTTGATATATCTGGACTATAAATGTTATTTTGGAGTCGGATCAATCATGTTAAATTTAAGCCTACTAATCAACAGGGTCCATGTAAAGCATTGTTACACATAGTCCGCTAAATTAAAGAGTGTCGTTTATTCCCAGCCATTGTATCCACATTCTAACGTTAGTGTATAAACTTAGATACAGATAAATCTTACCCTCTTATTCAAACCTTTCTTAGGAGAATATCTAAGATATGTTACATATTAGCTCAGTGAAAATTTAAGAACACCTAAGGAACTTCGAAAAAAGACGTTTACATAAGTAGGATCTTTTACATGATAGATTATAGACATACAGAAACACACAATAACTTGACAAATATGCAGTACAATTAAATGACACCCATCAAAATATAAATGGTGCTAATAACCACAAACAAGCGTAGCGACTTTAATAAGCTCCTACAAGCCATAAGGTGAAACCAAAGTCTCGGTATACACGTTTCGACTTGTCCACTAAGTAAGACATCTCTTAAACTTCTTCATGGTTTTACCAGATAAATTATATCTTACAATATCCCATTCATCTACACTAATCACAACATCATCTTCATGTGTAAAGCACACAGGCCACATTGAATAATCACTCCCAAATTCAACGCATTTTAGTCTGATCATCATACTCCACGAATTTTCAACGCCATATTCTTTCATCACCCAAAAATCCAAATCTACAGGATAATCGCCACCATAAACTGCATACAAGCAACCTTTCAAATCACCTAAATCTACAAAACCAGTATACTCAGAGCGAGCAATATTTGGTAGAACGGTTTCTTTAAAAATTTCTTCTTTCATGTCGAAAGAAAGAATGGTATCAGTTTTGTCAGAACCACAAACTCTCGTAACTAGCCAATGAACCGCTCCATTGGAGAAAATCCCTATTTTTTCAGGACCATTGATGTCAATATGAGAAACTTGAACCGTCCTCCAAGAGCCAGTTTTGTGATTCAACACCTCAGAACTAATAGACTTCCTAGAAAAAGAATGAGTGGCTCGTACCATTTTGTAATCATCAGTTATAAGATCATAACCAAGCCCGTAAAATCTAGTCCTATCATAAAATGGAGTTGACGAGTTAGGCATTAGTCGCGTTTTTTGAGTAGTTGGGTTCCACAAGAGGATACAGTCATTATGACATAAAAAATAGATCAACCCATAGCAAGAACCAATCAGGTTATGATTAGCAACAATTGACCCTTTTTCTAAAGGATTGTTTAAAGTGACAATGGCATTTGTATCATCATCATCAAAGCCTTCATAACACGATGATGATGCAAAATTGATGGAGCGCAATGAATCACGTGACATGATAAATATGCGAGAATGATTAGTACAGATGGCTTGATGATGGTGCAATTTAACAAAATCTGCAGATGAAATTAAGGAAAACCAGTACTTGCATACTGATTTGAACTGACCAATAGACTTTGCAGGTAATCGTATAAGTATGTGGATTAAGACATCACGAGGAAGTTCCCGCATTGCTTACTCTAGATATTAACACTCTAAAATAAGCCAATATCCAACATGAATGTGTTCTATTGATATACACATAGGCTCATCTATATTTGAATTAGTCTAAGTCAACTTGGTTTAGAATTGTAGATAAATATTGAACATTGGATTGTTTATGTAAAAGTCAAACACATGTCCTTTTCGAATGACTTGTTTTCTGCTGGCATACAATTATCATAATGACAAGTAAAACCAACAAATATAACCATAAACAAAATAAAACTTTGCAAACCATGTTTTTGTAAAAGGTGGTGGCGCCGGTGAGTTTGGGTGTTTCTTTGACCTCATGTGTTGAAAAGGGTGTGCAGACTCAAAACATGGTTTAAAACGAGAGAACTTTGTACACGTTGTTTTTGAGTGACCTTACCTATACCATGTGAATGATCTTCTTTAACCATGTTGACTACCATTTTGCACCACCAAAACCTTTTAACTGTTACAAATATGTCCTCTCGTCGCAAGGAATAAGATGATGACACAATTGTAGCTTTAGTATATGCGTATTATATTTGGTGAAATAAACTGTTCAAATGACGATTAACTTGACATGGAATGTTGTGAGATATGACGATGTTTGCAGTCGTCTATCCTTTTTAAAATTTCACTGTGACGGTGTGACCTATTTTTTCATTCTTGAATCTGTTATCATGCGATTATCTACTTGTCCAAGTCGCAGATAATTAATTAAAACTTATATCTCTTATCTAGTTATTTAGAGGTTCATATTAGTATATGTAAACTTTTAAATAATCAAAACTTGGCATATATCAAAATTATTCTGTCTCATTGTAATGACCTTACGGTAACAAAATGTGTAAATGACATGACATCCATATAATACCTCTAGCAACTTGTTTAGTTCATATTAAAATTCAATGCCAAACACACCATAGAATTATTTGGTTTGAAAATTTAGATTTAATTTGTTGAAATTTGATAATCATAGCTGACATCAGTATGCAAATATAAAAAGTTTGAACAAAAAGTGTTCTGGGTCAATCCTCCCAGCCTTCTAATCTTGCCCACTTTAACCCGAACCCTTTTCATGACCCATGTAGCTCGACCTTCCAATTCTGTGATCGGACCTTACATTAGCACTGCCATGTCAATTTTGTCGTTGTTGGTTATTTGAGTAAAATGCTACACCTTCGGAAAGTTGCAATTAATGAAATGTGTTTGTTTTCTGCAATATATGTTGTGCACATTCTAGACACTGATGAAAGAGACTTCGAAGTACAACCTGATGTTTTGCTCCGCATGATATAGTCCAATTTGTTCCATTAAGAGATGCATAAGGCAAGTTAACTTTTCATGTGTGTATGTGGATATTATATACAAAAATTTTGAACTATTTACTTATCAACGGGTATCTTGGACCAAGGTAATGCACCTCTAAATTGTTTAAATAAAATGGGCAGATTCCATACATGTTCAAGGTGGTAATTAGAGTTATGAAAATGGACTAGTTTGCTAGTTAAAGTATGACTAGTTTGTATAGTTTGTTTGAAGAGACCAAGATCTGTTAAATTAACCAACCGAAAATCAGTTATATTTGGTCAAAAGAAGTTAAGGTACATACAGAATGGTTGTGAATACAATGGTGTATGTTGGTCCTTTTAACCTGCAAGCCCTCCCTCTCATGGTGGTATCAAGGTAGATCAAACGACCTCCCAACTCGTTTTTGAGCTTAACTTGGATAGCCCTTTGGTCTTAAGTAAATCACAACTACATAAAATAAGTGAAGAATGACACTTAAATCACCAACGTCCATGTAACACTGTAATTTTAATTTTCAATAAAGTTACTGTATTTTTTTTTTCTAAAAGCGATGTGAGTGATCTTCTTTATCATTCGTAATAGTATAAGCTGTATATGATAGATTTTAGACATATAGAAACACACAATTACTTAGCTACATAATCCACAATATGGGTACAGAACTACCTATTCCGATTTCCGACGAATAACTGCAGTAGAGTTAATAAGTATTGAACTACCTATTAAACGAAATACATGGTATTAATAACCACAAACAAGCGTAGCGATTATAATAAGCTCCTCCTAGCCATAAGGTGAAACCAACGTCTCGGTATACTGAAGCCAAATATGCCAATCAGTAGTACATTTCATAAACCTCTTCATAGTTTTTTCTGATACATTATATCTACAAATATCCCATGCATCAATATCAACAACAACATCATCTTCATGTATAAAGCACACAGGGTATATTCCATAATCACAACCAAATTCAGCCCAATTTAGTCTAATAATCTTACTCCACGAGTTTACATCGCCATATTCTTTCATCACCCAAACATCCGCATCTACACCTTCATAACCACCATAAACTGCATACAAGCAACCTTTCAAATCACCTAAACAGGTAAATCCAATAAGCTCAATGGTAGTAACAATTGGTACATTTGGCAGAGCAGTTTCTGTGAAAGTTTCGTCTTTCATGTCAAAAGAAAGAATGGTATCATGTTTGTCGGAATCATCACTATGCCTAACTAGCCAATGAACCGCGCCATTGGACAAAATCCCGATTTCATCAGGACTATTGATGTCCATATGAGAAACTTGAACCGTTCTCCAAGAGTCGCTTTTAAGATCAAACACCTCAGAACTAATAGACTTGCTAGAAATAGAATGAGACGCACGTACCATTTTGTACTCATCATTTATAAGATCATAACCAAGCCCGTAAAATCTAGTGCCATCAGAAAATGAAATTGACTTGTTAGGTATTAGTCGCTTCTCTTGAGTAGTTGGGTTCCACAACAGTATACTACCAAACTCACTTTCAAAAGGATTTTTTAAACTGACAACAGCATTTGTATCATCATCAACATTATAGCCTTCATAGCATGCTGATGATGCAAAATTGACCGAGTGCACTAAATGAGCATATGCGATAAATTCACGGGAATGATTATTGTTGGCATCAATGATGGCTTGATGATGATGTAATTTAACAAAATCTGCAGATGAAATTAAGGAAAACCAGTACTTGCATACTGATTTGAACTGACCAATAGACTTTGCAGGTAACCTTAAAAGTATGTCGATTAAGACTTCACTAGGAAGATCAGGCATTGCTTTCGAGTTTCTGAATCAGACAAGCTCTAGATAATATGTATAGATAACACTGTAAGATGAGCCAATAACCAACATGAAACTCATTCCTCCTTGAATTAGTCTAAGTCAACTGTGATGAGTCTTGGTCTGGTAGTCTAGAAAAATGTTGCATTTTGAATAGTTCAAGTCAAAGACAAACACGTAACCTTTTCGAATGATTTTTTTAATTGCAGCCAACAAATTTTTAACCATAAACTGAATACAACTTTGCAAACCATCTTTGTGAAACATAGAGATGGGCGAGTTTCTTTTACCTCGTGGGTTGTAATTGAGTGAACTTTTTTTATAGCATGTTAGTGATGTACTGATGTTAAATTTGTCACTGCGAAAACCTTCTAACTTTAATAATTTGTCCTTTCGTCACACGAATTTAAATGAGGACAGCAAGCAAATTTTAAAAGATTGCATTATGCAAATCATATTCACTTGACATAGTCTGCTATGACAGATGATGATGATGATTGCAGTCCTCCATCCTATTGCATTGTACGCGTTGGTATCCTTCTACAATCGTTCATAGCGCAATTTTGTACTATTTCAAGTCTAAAAACTTATTTTTAGTATCTAATTATCGAAGTTAATAATTCTAATTAAATGTAGATTTCCAAATAATCAAACTCACAATGTCTCATTGACACAACTTCAAACAGCAAAATAACCATCTATATAACATTTCTTGTAACTAGTTTAGCTCATATTGTATACTTCATCATTATTTCTACGAAACCATAATTACTTGTAAAAATACGACGCCAAACACGACCATAACAGTCATTCCATTTTATCGATTATGTATAAATGTTACTTCTTCCGTCAAAATAAGGTTCATCCTACTATTCATTTTTTTATCACAGTAGCGGAAGATGATATTTGATTAGTAAACAGTGCAAAAATTGCATTTTACGTAACCGTGTCAATATCATAATAAACACTTATTTTGAAACGGAATGAGTGATACATTTATTATCAGCAAACCGAGAAGCCTAGACACATCTAAAGAAAATGACATGAGTATGATAGCCATGGTCCATATGACCATATCAAACCCCCAAGTGGTGCACCAATTTGACAATTTCTAGCCAGTGGTCCATGCAATAGTGGACCAATAGATAGGAGTCCTAATGGCTTTTGGGTCCATAAATGAGCCTACATTGTTCATATTTTCTACGGTCCATTTGGAGTTTTTGACTCTTTATTTACAAGTCATAATCATAACTGGCCCATTTTATATCTTTAACTCTTTCTTTAAAAGATACTATCGTTTTATAATTATGTAACTCCCTTTTGGTCGAATAATCTATATCTATCTATACTATTTTATAATCGTTTGTGCCTTCTAAAATTGAAGCTTTAAAATTCGACTTTTTACTTGCTTATTATGGAAAGAATTAAAAAAATAAGATAAGGGCTCAATCATCGAAATGACGTGCACAATTCTCTAAATAAAAATAATAGAAAGGATGTTTCTAACAAACTAAAATAAAGAATTCCGATAATGGGGTGTACGTCACTTCCTAACTAATTAATCACCTTTATTTTTAAATTTAAATATCTTTAATCCGCTTAATTTTTTATGATCTAATTTCACCATATTTTTAAAAATTTTTCTTTCTTTAATTCAACATCTATTTTGATATATTTTATGAGTTTTCTTTAGTAGTCGGGAAGAAGCGGAGTTGAAAAGAGAACTTACTCAATTAGGCGTAAAAATGAAAACATTTGTTATTCGCTGAAAATATCATTCTGCTGCCACGCATCACATGAGTACCCTTCTAGTTTATAATTACATTTGTAGGTTATTGAAAACTTTGAAATAAAATTTTCGGTGAATTATTTATTTTAGTTTATTATGTTTTTTGATAAATTTACGGATATCAAAATTTGGTTTAGCAACTGAACTCGCTCGCGCCGTTCAGTCAATAGTTTGTCCTGCTCGTGCTTGAGCCCATTTGGTCCGCTTCTGTTCGTGCTTGAATATTCAGTATAACGTCTTTATTATTCAGTATTAGTGACGTTTAATATAGGAATTGTTTTAAGTTGGTTGTTCAATACGCTGATAATTTGTATTTTATGTCAAGAGGGTGTTTTAATAACTGCATTAAGTGTATTTATTGACCAGTTAAGTAATTGACTATATTAAATATCTTGACCACATTAATAGTGTTTTGTATTTTATACATTAAGCTTCAAGACTTGTAAGTCTTAAAATTATGATTGATGAAAAAAATCATTAATAGTGCATTGTGTATTGTACAATAGGCTTTGTATTTTGTAAGTCTTAATTTTAAGACCATGAGGAGAGAGATTCATTCATCTATTATATGTAGTATAGATATTTGATTAAAACTTGTCGTTTAGTTTGTAAATGAAGTGTTCTAGTAGTTAGACATTTTGTTTTTACAAGAGGTTTCAGGTTCAAACCTTATTAAATACATACTAGTTATAATAACCAAGACGCATGGGGTTTTGACAAAAGAAATTATTATGTATTAATCACCGAATATTATGTCTTTAAAGGTAATTGCGATATAATTATATAGTTATAAATTTCGATGACGCACGAAGTTACACATAAATCAAATTTATTTTAACATTTTAGTTCACTATTCACATATAAGAATTTTCTCATGAAAATTGTGATATAAGACAACTAATACTTACGCACGAGTTTTCATTATGCATTAATATCTATTAATTTGATAAAATATTTGTAAAAATTTCACAGAACTCAAGATTTAATTTTATTTAATGACAAAGATATTGTTGTTATTTAAATTTCACTATTGATATTATGTTGTCATACACACGACGCAAGTTTAATAAAGATAATAACGTTGATAAAGTTAAAAGATACTCTTGTAGTTTTTTAAAATGTTTTTCAGATATCCTTATATAAATAAATAAAATTACACGAGTCGTTGTTATAACTACAATCACAGATATTTATTTTATATTAAAGTAACCCGCTTACAAATTGATAATTATAATCCCTGCATTAATTTAATAGTATTTAAAACGCAAACTCGTTTCCACATGGGTTAAACTTTTTGAAACGAAATAAATGAGTCCTTATTGAATGTATATAGTAAAAAAATTGATACTTATAATCTTATGCAAATTTATATGTTGTTATTTTAAAGCAACATACACATTGTATTTTTTAAGATATAAAGTATAAAAAGTAAAAGTATAAAGGGCTATTTATTTATAATTCAAAGTTATTAAAAAACATGAAAGCTTATAATATTACAATTAACTCTAGATAATATTTAAAAATTCAACCACTAAAGTTTTATTAATTACCTCCTCTTTTTAAGTTTTGTTTTCACAAATTGACACCTATATTTTATGTGTTTTTTTATCAATTAATTTTCTCCATCAAATTTATTAAAGTTTTACCAAAATCAATTTAATTTTGACTTTTATTAACCAATCACATCACACGATTTTGCTTATGTGGCGAAATCGAGTTCTCCTATTGGCTCAATTGTTTTTTCAATAAGAATGAATCGACAAAATCACTCCAAATAATATAATTCCTTTATTATATAAAAGATTGAGAATGGGACAAAAATGTCAAAAATAGACGCGAGGTACCATTAAATTGGGTTCATCTAAGTTAAAGGGTTGTTCTCCCTAGTGACATGAAGAATAAGCAACACTTCGCCTTTTCCTAAACCGCTTTATAAATAAAGTACGTAATTATGACAAAAGAAAGACTCTTTGAAGCATACATACTTAGACTTTTAATCAACCTATTACTAATACATTGGCCGACTTTCACTACCAAGTAGTATTTAAACGAAGAACAACTTGCTTTCTGTGACGCATGGAACATTCATATCCGCGATGAGTTAGGAAGTAGTTTTAGCTTTATCATTGATATTTTATTTGGTAGATTCGGAAGATAGGTGATATCTCTTATGATAGTGTTTGTTTGAAGACAATAAGTATGTTTGTTTTGCGTATAATAGATTGAGATATAGAATCCATGCTCATTCTATGTACTTTAATGATTTATAAAGTAATATATTTACCGGAAAACCGTTACCCCATCTAAGTAGTGTTACAAAATTGAGTTTCCATGTTTCATGTTTGAACATAATTAATCACTACCTATTATTGTTATTATTATGAGATTTTGTAATGGTCAAATAGCTTTGTGACACGTCTTTAGCTACCTATTATTTGATTATATCTTCATGATGTTGTACTTTATGTTTTCATGAAAAAGGTTATTTAGCATCCTATTTAGTATATTGTTTAATATATAAAACATAGGTTTATCATATAGTAATAATACTTTTGTCTTTAAATAAACAAAGAACACTTGTAAAGTTGAACCAAAAGTATAGATTAAGGAATGATTACCAAGTGGAAAGGTATATTAACTCCATTTTTTATTTAGTAAATGAAAAGGATGTTTTTTCAACAAGTCAAGTAAAAAAATTAGTGCATTATTTCGAAAGCGTGATTTAATCATTAGGTAAGACAAGATAGTTTGATCAATTTTTTAAACAATTAAGAAACTTAAGTTAAGTAGTGTCACCACCCAAAGTGGTAATTTTGTAAGTGATTTCATTAGTTTGTAGTTAACAAGATTAATTGTAAAGTTCAAGTTTGTAAACCTTTTGGAGTTGTATTTTTGTATATAGTTGATTTTTGTTCATTAATATTCAAAATTTCGCTTAGGGTTTATCTATATCAATACTACTTATAATGGAGGGATGACCTTCTCTTATATTTATAAGTTTAAGATTTCTTAAATTAAAATTTAAGCAAATACTACTTATAAAATATAATGTACAACTATGTAAAGCACAATTGATTTTAAGCAAATACTATTTCTTACATACATATAATTAATACACCCCATCACAAATATATACAACTATCTAAGCACAATGTATAAATACAAATAAAACTAAAAGCACGCCATTCAATACATATAATTAATACACAATTTAATTCACCTTTCACCAAAATATACAACTCTTTAACCACAATATACAATCTAATTAAGCTTTCAAAACATAAATCTGAAATCAAGCAGCTCAAAATAAAATAACATTTGTTCACTAGAAAATTTAGTCACAAGGTATCTGCCGCCGCATCGCACGAGTACCCCCGACAACTTTATAAACGAAACAACTAGCAAGGAGCTAGAACGAGATTACAAAGAAGTCAAAGAAGGATGTTGAAGCCAACTATCTCAACTAAAAGTACTACTACATCTAGAACTACACCAGTTAAAGGAGCGCGCTACAATTTCATCAAAGATCACATCTTTCTGAGGTTTCTTAGCCGCAAAAAGCAATTGATTTCTGAAGTTCCAAAAGCACCACCAAGTAATATAGAACACACCTTCCAACATACCTTTAGCTTTTGAACCCAACCTGACAGAATTGAACCAAGACAGCCATTCAGAGTACGAACCAAAAGGCGTCCAAACCAAATCCCACCAGCGACAAGCAAGCCGAACCACATCAGAAGCCATGACACAGCTAAAAAGGATATGCGACGTATCTTCATGATCAGAATTACAAATCGGGCATAACAAGGAAGAGACATAAACACCCCGACTAAGCAGGTTCATTCTTGTTGGCAACCGATCAAGGTACACCTTCCACACAAACACGTTTATTTTAATCGGAATAGACTTAATCCATCTCGTAGCATTTGCATCTTTAGGGAGGAAAGATGCATCCAACAGATTACGGACATCTTTAACACAAAAAACTCCATTCCCGTTCAAGTCCCAATACCACCTATCCTCATAATTTGTCAAGATCGTTGACCCTACAAGCTCCTGAAGTTGATCTAGCTGATGAGATTCTACCCCTCCTCTAACATGCCGACGAAAGGAAAGATCTACTGAGCCTTGTAATTTAGTAGCCACAGTGTAGTCCTTGTTTGCTTCCAACGCAAATATAAGTGGGAAAAGTAACCGAAGTTGCTTATCACCAAGCCAAACATCGCTCCAGAAACGTGTAAGCACACCATTACCCACACGTTTTTTGCAATGAGAAATCAAATCAACACCTTGGGACTTTAGAACACTAACTTCCGGATAATTGTATTCCACGTCAAGAAGTAAAAGAAGACAATTTCGAATATGCGAACCATGCATTGCAAGAATGAAACAGTAACCATAAAGAGTTATCTTGAGAAATAAATCTCCACACCCACTGAAGAGCAAGCCTCTATTTAAAGCATGAAGCTTGAAACACCTAATCCACCGTGCTTTTTGGCAAGAAGCACCTTGGACCATTTAACCCACGTAATCTTCTTTTCATTTCCTTGAATCCGCTAAAGAAATTCTGCGAATGGATTCCATCGAGCTCAACATGCCTTTAGGAACCTTATATAATGACATACAATATATAGGAGTGGAGCCTAAAACCGATTTGAGTAACGTGAGACGTCCCCCGAGAAAGAGTTTTAAGCTTCCATTTTGATGAGACGGAATTAAGTTTACAAATTATATCATCCCAAGCCTTTATGGTCGACATAGTACTCCGACCATAACCCCTAAGTATTTAAAAGGGGTTTTCATTACCGAGCATCCAAGGGTCGAAAAGAAGAACAATGTTAGCACTTGGAATACCCACTCCTAATAAGTGCCTTTTTACATTAATCTTCAAACCCGATGACAATGAAAAACAGTAGAGAACATGCATGATACGAGTTAAATTATCATCAGACCACTCACCAATGAACACCGCATCATCTGCATAAAAAGGGTGAGATATCGTAATGGAATTGCCGATCTTAATACCCTTAAAGATGCCCGCCTCAACAACTCTAGAGAAGTACAAGTGAAGAGATTCCATAATTAGGATAAATAGATAAGGGGCCAATGGATCACCTTGCTTCAAACCACAATGAAACTGAAATTCGGATGTCGAAATTCCATTGATTAATATAGAAGCCATTCCCGAAGTTAAGATGCCACTTATCCAAGCACGCCATTTAGAGCCAAAACCGAACGACTGCAGAACCTCATCCAAATAGTCCCATCTTATCGAGTCATAAGCTTTAGAAAAATCGACTTTGAAGAACATAGCATGTTGCTTCTTATGTTTACACCAAGATAACAGCTCATTAATGATGAAAGGACCATCAAGAATTTGTCTATTTGGAAGGAACACAGTTTGAACATCCGAAATAAGATCAGAGATAACCAAATATAATCGAATAGCAAGAATTTTAGTAACGACCTTGTAAAGACTACCAATCAAGCTGATAGGCCGATAATCATTCACAAACTTAGGATCAGGAATTTTCGGGATTAAAGCTATAAAGGACGAGTTACAACCCCTTGCAAACGAATAGTGCTCAAAAAACCATTCAACCGCAACACACAAATCTGGCCCAATAATTTCCCAAAACTTATGGAAGAATTCAAAAGTGAACCCATCGGGCCCGGTGATTTATTTTCTCCACAAGCCCATACTGCATTACGAATCTCATCTCTAGATATCGGCTTCTCCAACTCAACAACAAGATCAGGATCTAATCGCTTAGGAAACATAAAGTTTAACCTACTACGATTAACTACCGGAGCTTGAAATCTAGTAGCAAAGTGTGAATGAAATTCATCCTTTACTCGATTTGGATCATCCACCCATTCACCGTCTACCATAACTCCTCTAATAGAAAAATTGGCACGTTTACGGTTAATAATACCATGGAAGAACTTAGAGTTTTCATCTCCCTCTATAGCCCACTGAATCTTGGCCTTCTGCAAGGAATCACGAGCATCAGAAGACTTTATGTCTTGCATTTGCTTCATCAGGTCCATACGAGAAAGGATTATGTCATCATTGACAACTCCTTGATCTAGTTGTTTGTCAATGTCACACAACTTGATTTTAATATCATTAAGACGCCATGATTGGTTCCGCTTTTGATCAACAACCCACACCCGAATTTCCTTTTTTAAGTCTTGCAACTTCTTTTTAAAACGGACCATCCCATTCTTATCTTCTAAAACAATAGAGCTCCAAGTGTGTGTCACCATATGCTCAAATCCACTTAAACTTAACCAAGAATGGTACAACCGAAAAGGAGTAGCTCCATAGTCAGCGATCACATCTCGGAGTAATATAGGACAATGATCTGATAAGTGTCTGTCTAAACATATAGCCGAAATGTGAGGAAACAATGAAATTAATCCTTCAGTCACAAGAAACCGATCCAACTTACTCATTTTACTAGCCGACGGATGAGACCAAGTAAATGAATATCCTCCCAACTGAATATCAACTAATCCTGAGTTTGAAATGAAATAATTAAACGCCGTTGCCCCTTGCACACTGAAATTTGATCCCATATGCTCTTCCTCACATCTAACTTCGTTAAAATCTCCCATAACAAGACTGTCACCATTCCACCGAGTAATAATAGACATAATATAATTCCACAAAGAACGCTTCTCGGTAAGAGGTTGAGGAGCATAAATGGAAATCATTAACAGCTTAGATTTAGTAGGAATCCAAGTCCCATATAAAGCAATGAAATTATCAGATTTAATGTGTTGCTCTTTAAGGAAGACATTCAGATCCTACACACAAAGGATTCCACCAGAATTACCAATAGCATCACTAAAGAGGTATTCAAAAATGGAATTACCCTATAAAGACTTAACATCCATTACATAAATATCCTCCATCTTGGTTTCTTGAAGAGATAAGAAACCCACCTTATGTTTGACGTTTAACTCCCTAATCCAATCTGTGGAAAACTAGAAGGGGGGGGTTGAATAGTTTTACCAATTAAAACTTCCTTTTAAACTATTTAGATCGACTTACGTCAATCTATTTGGTTGTGTGTGTTGGATGTTGATAAACAAGCATATAAAGATATATAATGAAAAGATAAGAGTAAGAAGCACAAAACCACAACGCGAGTATTTATAGTGGTTCGGCTACAAGGACACCTTCCTTGCCCTACTCCACTCCCCGAGTCACCTACTCGAGAGTTTGTAAACACTACACCAATCTCCTTATGGCGGAGAAGCCTTCACAACGTCGCTTAACCTTTTTCCAGACAAAGCTAAATACCGAGTTCTTTCACACCAAGGCGAACCACACCTAACACAACGTCGCTTACCCTTTATACTTGCTAGGCTAACCACCGAGTTCTTTCACACCTTAGGTGAACTACACCTTCACAACGTCGCCTACCCTTTATTAGTACTAGGCTAAGCACCTAGTTCCATTGCAATGGAGGAACTACCACCACACTACACCAACGACTAATCCCAAAGGAGATCTACCTTTACAACATCATCAAGGACATCAATATCCTGGATCTAATGCTAGTCTATCTAGTACATTGAAACACACCATATCGAATGTACATCTAAGGCACCTTTCACTAATGCCTTTGACTAGATCTATAAGACACCTTTCACTAATGTCTTGTGTCTTTACTCAAGCACCTTTCACTAATGCTTCAAGTCTTGACTTCTAAGCACCTTTCACTAATGCTTCTTGTCTTGACTTCTAAGCACCTTTCGCAAGTGCTTATCCCATGAGCGATAGATACCCTTCACTAATATCTTCGCCTTGACACTTGAGACATCTTTCACTAATGTCTTCAACACTACACTTCTTTGAAGAAAAAGAGATCATCAACAAGAGGACTTCAATAGCCTTGATGATGAGGAAGCATGGCAACTCATGGACTCGAGCTTGCTTGACTTCAAAGGTGGTGATCTTGCCTTTAAGAGGAACCTAGAAGATCACACAAAACAAAACTACAAACATAGATCTCTTGGATCTAAGGTTAGTGAGATTTAACTCGTGGGGAGAAAGTGTATTGGAAAGGGTAAGAAATAATGAAGAAATGGCTCACTATTTATAGAGGAAAAATCCCATCGTTTCCTGATCCCACGGATCCCTTTCAATTAGGATCCGCTAGCACAAAGCCGTGGATCCGTGGAACGCCTCCCTTTGCCCATGGGTATTTTTGGTTATGGGTCATGGGTCATGGGTTATGGGTTGATCCATGGTTTTCTTTCTAGATACAATGAACTTGGTTAAGTGGTATAAATAAAACCATGGGTTATGGGTCAAAACCATTTGCTAGTTTTTACCTATTTAGTATATACTTGTTTTTACCCATTTTAGTATATACTTGTTTTTACCCATTTTAGTGTATACTTAGTTAAGTATATGTTAACCCAATATGTAAACACTAGTTGTTATACATATGTATATCTCAAGCATAAAATCACTTGTACTTATTTTAGTGTTTTATGTGAAAGCGTAAGTGTGTTAGAAAACTATTAGTTCAAACCATTTACGACTTTATTTGTTTCGTTAATATGATTTTACGCTTGTTATCGACAAAACATTGAAGATCGTAAAATATAAATAAACGTTTTTACGGCTTATTTGTATTAACAATCTCCCTTTTGTTGATGACAAAACATAAAATTATTTTAAGGAAAAGCTAAAATTGTCAAGTTTGAATTTGTAGTTTTACTTTTTCTCCCCTTTTGTCGAAACAAAAGTATTTGAAAGAAAGCAACACAACGCTTTTAAGAAAAACATGTGAAAGAAAAAAAATAGAGAGCAAGTAACGGAAAGGATCTCGTCGTTATCCCCTCGACGAGTCCATCCCTAAGTAAGGCCAAGAAACTAATTCTAATCTAGTTCATTTGCAACTAACTTTTGCAAAGATTACGCCTATGTGACGGTGTGCTCCCCAGATGATTGCAATATTTTCAACGGAAGTCATGAAATATAAATCAAAGGTTGCAAGTAATTTTGCACGTATTGTTTTGACACCAAGCTCCCCAGCTTTAGGATGTCAAATTCTTTATGTGTTAATTGAATAACCGCAAAACAAGGGTTAGAAAACAAGTATAATACACAATTTCCGCAAATGTGATTTAAGTTAGTAAAATAAACTTTCGTCTTCACGGATCCCACTGCCCTCCTAGTAGGGATCCGCTGCAGGCAGATATGAGGGATCCGTCTGGCTGATGATTAAGATCAGCAAAGGAGATATAACAAGTAATGTTTTCACATATGCTCAGAAAGATAACAAGTAGCATGTAATTCCATTTAATAAAACAAGAGTTATGATATACATGACTCTAAAAATAGGAAAACAAACAGTGCATGACTAGGAATTTCTAGACCAACTAACGCTTGATGCTAGGACACCACTAAAATTATTCTAGCTCAAGTTTTGTTTAGGTTTGATCTCGTCGAAACGTTCGAGGAGATGATAGAACATGAAACGTTGGTCTTCTCGTACTTCATGTATCAAACTTTCAACATGTTGACAATGGTAGCAATCTTTGTCATGGCTAGTAGTGGTGGTGGATGAAATGAAAAGGCTTGATGCGAAGGATCGTGAATCGGCCGTGGAGCTTCAAACGATGAAGGATTGGTGGAGGTGCATTTGAGAATGTCTCGAGCAAGAATGATGGTGGTGGTAAAGAAGTGTCAACTTTCATATGGTCGGGTGGTCGACTTTGATGATTTCTCATAATCCAAATAGATTATATGATGGAGACGGCGAAAAGGAAGCCGAGCAAGTGTTGACTCAACACCTTGATTTTGAACCATTATTCCTCCTAATGAGGAGAATGTTGCTCATGAAGCGGATGAGACGGCCTAGAGGCAAGTCCTCTAAATTGTAGAGGTGTGGTGATGATAGTGGTGAAGTAAATGAAATAGCTCTAGGAACCAATTGTGATGGTTTAGTGGAGATGATATTGTTCGCCTAGGAGGTATGGTGGTGTTAGGCATAGGTAGTTTTGTGGGTACTATCCTTTAGGAATTGGTTTGATTGGATGATGAAGGATTCTCTCATTTGTTGGTTCGACGGAGATGATTCGGTTGAGGAGATTTCATGTATAACACGAGCCTTTTCATGGGTGGTTCTTTGGTGGATAAGTTACTACTGGGGTTTTCCTCATGATGAAATGATTTCAAGAGTGAAAGTTAGAGTGAGAGTGATGACTATGGAGGTCCTAACAAGGTGGTTTATAAACTACTTAGATTTGGCAAGTGCATTTAAGCTTAAAGCCACTAGATTCATCGAATGTGATGATTGACATGCACAAGAGTCAACTTCGGAGGTTGGATCGATATAGGAACTCATTTAAGATGAGATGGAGTGTTTGAGTTAGGAAGATAAGTTGAAATGATTGTTTTAACAAGATTTGACCTATACTGTCATCCGGATCCCACGGTGCCTTTCTCTCGAGGATCCGTCTAGGCTATTCCTAGGGATCCCGCTAATGTTAGACTATAAAAGAGTGGAAATGATGTTTCTAAAATCTAAGACCTATACTATCTTGAGTGTTTCAGTCTTCCTAAGTGTCTTAAATGAAGGGGTGCTTAAGTACTTGAAGGTGGTGAGTGATGTAGCTAATGATTGTCTTTTGTGGAAGGATTTGGAACTTTCATGAGTACCAATAAATGAGCAAGGATGACACTAAAGATGAGAGTGTCAGTTGAAGCTAAATGATCCTAGAGATCAGGTTGTGACTTAGGATTGTGTTTTGGAAAATATCCTAAGGGTTTTGAGATGGGAAAACTAGGATTTGATCAACTTTGATCAATTTTGAGGTGAGGTTGATTTATGATCAATTTTGTCATAAGCGAAAGATTTCTAACTTAGATGTGAGGGATCAAGTAAAAAATGAAGTGTGAGTTTTGAGAGCGGAAGAGTGATGGATTAAAACAAAGTTAATCTATGAACATCTTAGAGTGTGATCTATGTGAGTTGAAATGAGTAGGAAAGATCAACCTATCTTGATAAGGACTTAATCTGCCTTGAGACACTATGTTTAGCTTAGTGTGAGGTGTTCTAAGGATATGTTTGAAATATAATGCTTGCAATTGCATTTTCATTTCTTGGATCCCGGTTCCCCAAAGATAGGGATCCGCTTAGTACAACATTTGGGATCCGTCCATCCGCTAGTAGAACCTTATCAAGGTATGCAATGATCTTGACAATGCATTATATTCCAAGATTTGTTAAAGGAGTTCTAAAACTAAGATGTAAGATGTTTTATTTTATGAAAGAAATATGATTACATTGATAAAGCATGAGTAGAGTAGAACCGATCCTATTTGACTATTACTATGTTCCTCGAGTGTCTTCGCCAGAGGATCATTATGTGATTGACGGGTATTGGTGGAATCAAGAATGAAGAAAGTCTTCATGAGAGATATGTTTAAGCGGTTCCATCATCTTGTTCAAAGCACGCATAACGGACTTTGAAATTGAAATTACATGTTTGGTCCTCGAGTTTGTATAGGATTTCATGTTTGGTCTATTTTCGTCCGCTTTCATACGCTTGCAAACGTTTTGCTCGCTTTTATACGCCGTCGCTTTTACACGCCGTCTGCTTTTGTTCGGTTTTGCGTTTGCTCTGCTTTTTATATCGTTTTCGTCCGCTTTTGCACGTTTTGAAATAAAATATTTAAAAAATATTTTCGAATAAATTTTTTTGATTTTTTTCAAAATTTTCAATATTTTCTAATAAAATATTTTAAAAAAAATTTGAAAATTTTTCAAATAAATTTTTTCAAAATTTTTTTCTAAACATTCTTTTCCAATTTTTTTCAAAAAATATTTCGAAAAAGTTATTTTGAAAAAATATTTCAAAAGTTTTTGAAAAAAATTGGGAAAAAATATTTCAAAATTTTTTTGAAAAAAATTGAAAAATATTGAAAATTTTTTGAAAAAATATTTCAAAAATTTTTCTTTGAAAAAATTGAAAAAATATTTCAAAAAGTTTTTTGAAAAATTTGGAAAAAATATTTCGAAAAAATGGACTAAACGTGTAAAAATAGACTAAACGTGTAAAACGGAGGAAAATGTGCAAAACCGACCGAAACATGCAAAACAGATTAACGGACCAAACATGTAATTTACTAACTAAATAGTTAACGGAAGTTAGAAAAACCTAAACCTACCAAAAAAAGTCAAAGACCTTAAATTGAAAAAAAAAAAAAAAAAAAAAAAAAAAAAAAAAAGACATTTAATTAAAATTGGATAAGATTAATACTTTTTATACGATTTGCCTCGAAATTAAGTCTTGATATTATACTTATTGTTGACGCGTGATAGTGCTTTTTAAGAATTTAAGGTGTTATACGTCAACAATAAGTGTGATATAGTGACATATGGTAAAACGAAAAAATACATGCATAATAATGAAAATTGGATAAAACTATGTTATTGTTATATAGCATAGGATGAATTTCATATAATCCTCTTTCTATGATTAGTTTAATATATAATCAAATTACAAACTTTGAATGTATAATGTATACTATATTATAATGCATTGATAACCCAACTTTAATTCTAGCTTCTAATCGCTAACAAAAATTAAGATAGTGAGCCCAATCGTGGGGTGATATGTATTTTTAACAAACTCCAGTTCTAACTTCCAACCACTAAAAATTAAGATAAGAACTGCAGTCATGGGGTACGCATATTACTTAACAAACTTCAAGTTTTAACTCTTAACCACTAAAAATTAAGATAATTAGCTCAATTATAAGGTGACGTGCTACTTACTCAACTAAAAATTCATCTTTATTTTCAATTGAAATATCTTTTATCAATTTTTTATAATCTAACTTCACTATATTTTTAAAGTTTTGTGCTTTTAACTCAACATCTATTTGATATATTTTATAAGTTTTTAGTTTTTACATTTTTAGTATGTTTATTTTATTTTGATTTAAATTTTACAAATCTAACCTTTATTTCAATCAATACAATATTAATTTGTCAAAATCATATACTTTTGTGAGTGTTTAACGTGGTAAAAGATCATGGCGATTTCTATACGCGAATAATGATGTCACGGAAAAGCACAGAACCCAAACAAACACATACAACTAACACATATACATTTGGAGTGTTGTGAAACTAATTCACTAAACGGTAGTCAACACATATAATTATATTTATCGTCATTGTGCATGCAAGATCCAACTAAGATTTTTAAAGACGTTTGAGTAAATATGAATTTTTGATTTGAGGAGGAGATATTGCCCCTATAGCAAAAACCCTTTATCCGTTTTGTATTTGATTAAATTTACACTGGTTTGATCTTCTTATCCATTTGTAAATATGAAATTTCTGATTAAATTTACACTGGTTTAGTCTTCTTATCAGTTTGTAATTGTACTTTAGCTTCTTACATTTCATGTGGATTTACTTACTAAAGATATTACACATGCAAGCTTTTTATCACATATGAAAAATACGGGTAATTTTAAAGTGACAAAAGCCCATTGAGGCCACTTTGGCGCACAAAATAAACTCTTTTCAAATTGGCCCATGCGAATGCGATTTCATTAAACGCGACATGTCATTCACTTTTTAAATAATAAAGACGCCAGAGCGAATTTTGTCTTATTATCGAGCTTTAAAGCCTAATATACTCCACTTTAATTTTATCATTTTTCTTTAATATAAATAAATACTCACCTAACTTACTCATACACTCATCACCACCTCTCTCTCTCTCTCACAAAAATTTCGGCCACCTCTCTCAAAAATTTCGGCCATATCTCTCAAAAATTCCGGCCAGCCATTTGCTAAACCGTCACCAGATCTGCTGCTCCACACGCCACCTCATTCTCTATCGTCACCAAATACTGCTGCTCCACGCCACCCCGTTGCTCCACCCACCACGCCTCACCAACAGATCTGACAGATCCGACACCATCCCGTTGCTCCACCCACCACGCCTCACCTACAGATCTGCTGCTCCACAACCCTTGGCTCGCCGGAATTTATATGATTCCAGTTGCAATAATAACTTGGAATTTATATGATATAAGATATTCGTTGATCAAATCTGACATTTATTCAAGTAATGGACTTTTGATATGGAAATAATGGACTTCATTTATTCAAGTAAAGGAATGCAAGTTCAACAATTGACTCATGATAATAGTCTATGACCATCACCTTCGTTCAACAACAATTGACTTATTTTTTTTATTTTTATTTTTTTTACAGTTTAAGGTAATGAAAGAATTAAAATTTGTTTTTTTTAGTGGGTTTGTAGGCATCTATAAGTTTGACTGAAAAATAAAATAATGACAGCGCCGGATTTGATGGTGGCTGGCCGGATCTGGTAGTGGCTAGATATAGTAGATGATGAAGGGAATAGGTGGTTATAAATATAGAAGTGAAAAGATAATGTAGGTGGAGAGAATACATATAAAAAAAGGTATTTTTGACCTTTACATTATTAATAATAAGCAAAAAGAATATTTTAAAAATCTCACCTACCACCATCTTTAATAATAAATGTTTTGAATTACTGTCAGAAATCTAATTGAGTCAAGACATTCATGACACTTAATTATTTTAGGAATAGGGTTTATTTTTGTCACTCAAAATAACCTCAATTAACTTTTTCACTTTTTTAATTACCCAAAAATATTATCCGTTATTAAACCAACCCATCACTTTAGTTTAACTCGAAATGGAATAAGTTTAATATTGCTAAAGACTTGTAAAGTAACAATTATTGTTCATGTGTTATGTACTCAAGAAAAAAAAAATTCAAAAAAATAATTAAGAAGGTGAAAGTTGGTGAAGCATGATCACATGAACAAGTAATATATCCGTATTGTTTCTAAAATAATCCATATGGACACATGTAAATAAACACAAATGGAATGACATAATCCTTCATTTTTATTTGACTCTCAATTTTATCTATATATTTTAATAGTAATGTCACGGATGTTTATAGATAAACTTTTGAATATCCAATTGGGTGAAAAGTACATACAAAATTTATTTGGCACATTATCATAATTCAAAAGTTTTGGTAATTTTTTCTTATGTGACGATGATGCATGTTTTATCCCTACTTCCCGGGATAGAAACTATCACCAAAAACAATGATTTAAGATTATTTGAGAACAAAAGATTATTTACATACCAAAAGATCAATCTTCACAATTCATTTTTATTTGATCTAATAGATGAGATTAATCCCAACAATTTAAAAAACCGCTTTTCATCTTCTTTTTTCAAATATTGATAACACTAAACTGTTAATCGTTAAGCGAAAAAAAAAATCATTGCGACGAGCATTTAATTATCTTTCTATAGATAGGCACTTTGATATACTTTCGAAAAAAAAAATCGTATTTTCACATTTTTTAAGTTTTTCGTTTTTTACAAGCATCGAAATTTGATTAAAAATCATATACGATTAAACACTAATTTGAATATCACATGCGATATTAGTGTTATATCATATACGATATGTAATATCACACGCGATATTAGTGTAATATCACACGCGATATTATTCAAAATCACATATGATATACATATCATATATGATTTAACACTAATATCACATACGATATTCAAATTGGTGTTTAATCATATACGATTTTTTCACGCAAATTTCAAGAACGTAAAAGATTAAAAAACGTGAAAAAACGATTTTTTTCCTTTTTCGAAAGATATCAAAGTCATCCGCTTATGTAAAAATAATTAAATTCTCTTCACGATGGTGTAAATATTTTCACTTAACGATTAACGGTTTAAAAGATATTTAAATTATAAAAAATATGTGAAATAATAAAATGCTTTTAATCCCAGCCATTAATTTCTTTTTAGATGGATGATGGAGATGAGTCTTTTGGTATGTAAGAAAAGTTTGATATGTAAAATAACTCTCCGCAACAATATTTTATATTGGTTGTTTTTAAGTTTTGGGTTTTGTTAAATGACAACTTTTAAAGTTGTTAATGAAAATCATTCATCAAAAGTTGTATGTAAAATTGGTTAAGAGAATTTTAAATTTTAATGCACAAGTGAGCGGTTCTTATTCAAGATGCATGTAGTAATGATATATTTATATTTCTATACTTTTTTTTTTTTTTTTTTTTTTTTTTGAACGAAGCATGCATTAAAAACTTATCATCCATACAAATCACTCGAAAGCGAGGTAAGTTCTTGGGAAAAGATACATCCCAACTAAACTCTAGAGTGGAAGAAAGCGTGACGAAGAACCCAATGAGCTACTTGATTGCTTTCTGCTAACCCAAGAAACGATATTTGCATAATCTTTGCCCATAAGCGAATATCATCCACAAGAGCAAGTTTAAACTCCATGGAGGGTACGTCTCAAGATGATAAGGAGATAGCTATTTGGGAGTCGGATTCCACAATTGCATTAAACCACCCATGATTAAATGCTAGCGAGCAAGCGAGTGAATCGCAATGATCTCGGCATGGGAAGGAGATATGGCGTGGCAACGACACGAGAACATAACGGAGATAACCTCAGAGAATCGCGAACAACAATACCAAAGAAGACTGAATTCTTGAAAGCAAGATCACAATTTAACTTCACCAAGAGCCGGGGGGATCCGCGCGGAGAAGTTTGTGAGATGAAATCAATGTTGGCGGTCACCGAGGCAAGGCAAGAATTGATCATGGGAGACAAGTCACGATAATCATTATTGTCGAGCACAAACAGATGCCAAAGTATTATGCGGATGTGGTGTCACATTATCAAAACAAAGTTGTTACGAGATCGCCATATAAACCAACAAGTCGTTGCAACAACTGACAAAACATGAGAGACATCTCGGACAGAATAAGTTGTATCAATAAAGCTTTGTATACGAGTATAAATATCAATACCTGACAAAACATATTTTACATACAAAGTGATCAATCTCCACCTTACATTTTTATTAAATCTAATGGATGAGATTAATCTAAACAATTAAAAAAACCTATTTTTATCTTTTTTTTTCTTTCTAAATATAAATATCTTTTAAACCGTTAATCGTTAGCAAAAAAAAAATATCATTACGACGAACAATTAATGATCTTTCTATGATAAAGACTTTGATATACTTTTGACCAAAAATCGTGTTTTTCACGCTTTATTTGAAGTTTTTCGCTTTTTACGCTATCGAAATTTGTATGAAAAATCATATGTGATTTAAACACTAATTTGAACATCACATGTGATATTAGTGTTAAATCATATATGATATGTATATCATATGTGATTTATCATATATGATTTAACACTAATATCACATATGATATTTATCATATGTGATTTTACACTAATATCATATGTGATATTCAAGTTAGTGTTTAATCACATGTGATATTTAATGCAAATTTCGCTCAAAAAACGAAAAAGATTTAAAAACGAAAAAGACTTTTTCTTCTTTTTCGAAAGATATCAAAGTCAGTCCGCCCATGAAAGATAATTAAACGTCGTCGCGAATGGTGTAATTATTTTCGCTTAACGATTAACGGTTTAAGAGATACTTAAATTATAAAAATATGTGAAATAATAAAATACCTTTAATCTCACTCATCGATTTATTTTTAGATGAAAGGGGGATGGGTCCCTTTATACGTAAAAAAGTTTGGTATGTAAAATAACCTTCATACTACATATAATAGGTGTATCCTATTTTTTTAAAATTCAAAAACATTGAAAACTTAAAATTTATTTAAAGAAGCACATAATTTAAGAAAACAAACAAAAATATAAAAGTTGACTTGAGAATATATTAATGTAAAAGTTGACTTAAAAATACATGAAACTGAAACACGATTTATTAATCTTCAGATGAAGACACGCCAAGACAAGAAGGATTTAAAGAGGCGATAGTTATGATTATATTTTGGTTAAGTGTATTATGTAACGCTTTGTGTAACCAACATATAACTATAACTATCTGTTAGATAAAATTTCGTGCATTTAATAATCATAAACCTTCTTAAAAATATTACCAATAATCTTTCTAATTTCACATGTTTTGAATTTATTGGATGAAAAACTTGACCCACTTTCTCATTCTCCAATCAAATCACTCACAAAAGTTAGGAAAATTTGTAAGAACAAGTTTAAGGAATATAAATCTTTTTCCTTAAAATTATTATAATTGTCATTAGTGTTGTCACCATCATTTTCCTTGATGACAAACAAGTTCTACTATAATTCGTGGATCATTATCTAAACCACTTTATAATAAATTTAAAACTTGCTATAAGAGGAAGTTTTAAATTTTTTAAAACCAAAAATATTTTTTTAATAAGAAATAATTGTATTAATTTTGCTATTAAATCAAGATAACATCTATTAAATCAATACATTAATGTAGTTTTTAAATGCAGATGTAACATATACAAAATCCATTTACAACCCATTATAAGTAACGGCCCATTATATGTAATGTATTTGTGTGAAAGTGACTACGACGTGTAATCATTATAACCGTGTACCAAAACATCATTATTGTTGCTTTCCCCTTTTTTGATTTCGATGCATTGTGCATATACTACTATAATATATAAAAAAGATTGTGATGCTTTAATTTTATGCTATTGTGGCTTATTTGGTTATACGAATACCCGTTGTCGCAACGCGCAAATACCCCGGCTAATATATCTTCAAAAGATGGTTCTTTGTTGATTGAGAAACCAGATTAGGTGAAATATCACATTTTTCTTTTATCAAAGATGTCATCAACTCTTGCATTTATTCTTAGATGTATGAAAGATAATATCAATATTTAACACGCGTTTCTTTCACTTTCTATCTCACTATTTTATGCATTATCTTTGTGAGAAAGTAAAAGGTTGGTGAAGGAAAAAATGTCATGTCATTTGTGTCCATGGGTAAAGCATCTCAACTAACAACTAGCAAGCAAACACATGGAAAATGTGACTATTTTGGCTCAAAAAACATCAAACATTATTTGTCTCTTTAATTTTCATCCAATATTAGTTCCCACTGAATCTTTCCATTTCTAAAATATAATCTTTTACAACACACATCATATATCTCACATATGTCTTTAACAAGACTTAAATCCTCATATGTGAGTTGTCATTGACATACCGATAGGCCAAAAAGCTTTCATAATTCACACTAGATTTTAAAGTATAACTCGTTTAACACTCTTGAAATATATATCTTTTATTTGAACATTATGTGATGTGTTGTAAATTTAACTAGCCAAAGATCATAATCAAACTAACCAAACAAACATCGATAACCTAAAATATTTGTAGTTTCTTCACTGTTATTAGTATTACCACGAGATGCTATATATCTAACAGAAATCAAAGAAGATCATTCCCTCATTAAATAACTAAAACAATTCAAAACTTAATATTAAGCAAATAATTATGCATGTATGTTCTACAATTAACTTATGCACCAACATATATATATTTAATAACATTATTTATTATTTATTTTTTTCATTTTTTTAGAACGACAATTATTTATCTCATAAAATATACATCGCAATCTATCTCACACTTCTTAAGCAAGACTTGAAACCACAAACATTTGATTGGAGAGCTTCTCACACATAATGGATACCATTGGGACACAAGACTCAATAAACCACATGATACAAATTAAGCAAACTATTAGAATAAAATTTAAATACTTTTCTCAAACACACTAAAAGATTCATAAAATAAAATTAATACAATCTATAAAAAAATGGCATGTCTATGTTCTTTACTATTTTATTTTAACATAATATAATTTGTCATTGTTTGAAGTTAGCAATAAAACCTAAAATTTTTGTGTCTATAAAGCTTATCATCAATAAAAACGATTATTAAAAAAAAAATTGTCGAATTAATTACGTGATATTTACCGCAACTCGCGAATACCCTGCTAGTTATTTATCTAAACGATCATTTGACCTAAGAAATATGATAATTTGTTTATTAACACTCATTTGGTTAGTTGGTTGTATCGCTAACTTAAACTAAACAAAAGTAGTTATCTAAGAATTTTATATGTGAAAAGAAAAGACATTTGGGACATGTGTCTAATTTTCCAAACACACTATTATAAGAAAAAAAAAAATGGTCGACTTAATTCAATCAAAATTGATGGTTTGACAAAAAGTTAACGTAAAAATATACATTATTGAAGTAGATTAATGGAAAAAGTGGGACAATATCAATTCTTTTCTCCAATTGTCCCATGACTAATTTTCTCGTGTCCACATTTTGCCATTTTGGGACTATTTTACTGTAAAATCATGAACTACACTTTTTATAACCAATTTTGCATTTTGAAGATCAAATATGTCGACATGATTTGTTTAATGTGGTGATTTAAGTAGATGGTTCGTGCAAAAACAAACACCAAGTGAATTATAATAATGAAAAAGGGGGGCATTGTGATTTGTTTTGTCCGAGTGTTTCTATAGTCGTGTGTGTCCCACTCTCCAACACTCGGAACTAGTAGGTTTAGTTGTGGACAAATATGAACGACACCAACAATTACCGGTGTTTGAATTTTAGAAAACAAATGGAATGACTTGGACCAAATTTGATAAACAAGCACTCTAAAGAATCAAAATGGTGCTAACTAAGCCTAAAAACTCATACAAATGTAAGAAAAAGGTAAAAGAAACTCAAAGTTGGCGATATGCAAAAGCAACGCAGATTATTAATTGATCTGAGACCATAACATGGCGAAGAATGTGTTAGACAATGAAAACCACGTGAAGTGTTATGTCTTATTGATTTACAATTTATAATGGTGACTACATATGAAACTCTAGAAACTCTAAACCCACGAACGGACTTGTGCCTATTAATCTTCTAATACTCCCCGCAATCCGAGCGGCTAAATCACGAAAGCTAAGAATGGATGAGAAAACTAACTAAATATTAAAGCAATAAAGTTTTTGTTGATGAAGACGTTCGACAACAAACGGAGACAAATATTCATCTGAGCAGCAAAATCAAATAAAGCGGTAGCAAAGCAAAAACACTAAAGCAAATAATAATTTTTGATGGCGACATCCACGACAAGAAATTAATCTTCATCACGCAACAATATCAAAAGAAAAAGCAAAGAAACATAAATAAAAGCAAATCATGACGCTTTTTTTTTTTTTTTTTTTTTTTTTCTTCTCTATTCGGTTTGAGAAAGGGCATAGGGATATTTTGTGACGTTTAGGGTTTGACAATGTGACATAAAAGAGGTGGCTCAACTTAGCCACTTAAGTTTGCGGATCAGACCTGCTCTGATATCATATTAGACAATAAAAACCCTGTGAAGTGTTATGTCTTATTGAAACCCTATAAACCTTAAAATTAAAAACGGGCTTGCACCTATTCATCTTCATACATATGTGTCTATGCGTCTTTTGACTTCAGAATGACACGTGATTCTCACGGGTACACTAAGACTTGAATGATGTTGGTAGAATGCAAAATAATAAAGACAGTAATGTGAATATGAGAGACCGAAAATAAGTGCTCATAATGTCAATTAGAGTTTCCTGAAGGGGTTTTTTTGTACATTGTTCCAAGCGATTTATATAGTTTAATACTAGAGATGTTAGACAATGAAACAAACAATACAATAAGAAAATTAAAGATAGTCTATATTGTCTATTTTTAAAACTCGGTTAATCTGTACAAACATGTTTCATACTTTACCAAATCATAATGTCATCTAAAGATGCTAAAGTGAAACAAACAATACAATAAGAAAATTAAAGATAGTCTATATTGTCTATTTTTAAAGCTCGGTTAATCTGTACAAACATGTTTCATACTTTACCAAATCTCTTGTATCTGTAAGAAGCTTTTCAACTAACTGATTCTGAAACCAACTGATTACAAGTTCAAGCTTTAAAGACACGCGAAATAAATTTGTTGATGATATAATATCATGAGATAGGTGAATGTCAGTTATTTTTAACGTCACATATTTCTTTATTTTTGTGCATTTTGACCATGCTATAACACAATAATGATCAAAATTGACATCACAAAGCAACTAACTAATACTTCAAACCACATTAGTTAGAGTTGCAATCTTCTCAAACACCATTAAATGTGAAGATAGCTATATTGTGAGATATCATAACTTTATAAGTGAGTAAACGATATACGTAATTAAAAATCAGAAACTTCCCGTTTTTATATACGTTTTTCAAATTCTTTTATACAAATAATGCGAGAAATTTGAACATGTGAAATTGACTTATCATTCCAAAATTGGACCACAATCATGCATGTTGAAGATAATGGGAAGTATTTGCAATATTTATCATCTTTGACTAAAGTTTGAGATCGAAATTTATCACTTAGAAGAATGAAGAAGCAGTCTAGTAAACATAAACAATATTTCATTTTAGGAACGTGTTCAATCCGTTCCTGTAACATTTTGTTGATAGATGTTTTGGTCAATAAATATGAAAAGTTTCAACCCATCTTTTTGAAAAATATTTTCACAATCACAAAATAGATTTCTATTATGAAAACAAATACAGCTTTAAAATTAACCGTTAGAATATTAATTAATAAAATATCAATTTATACTTATGAAATCTCTAAGTTGATTAAAATATTTAAGTTTAACATTTATTTTCAGAAGGCCGGACGTCTCGTTTCTATCTTCGATAATCCCAAGCAGTCTCTCTACCTGGTGAGGTAAGGCTGTTTTACGCCTCAACTTTTTCATACATCGTCAAGGCAGATTGGAAATCCATAACCCGCAAGACCAGATTTGGAAGTTACTTTACTTTTTCTACTTATTTTTGTAAACATAAAACATAAATGTGAAAATTTTGATTGAGAGTATCAACTTTGGTGATTTTATTAGTACATTGTTAAACGGTAAACGGATAATGGTTTTTCTGTTTAGGTTATTTGAGGAAGATACTTTTTTCGGCTTAAATGTACGTGACCTAACATCTTAGGTGTTGTTTGCTTAAACATGTTGTAAATTTGATACTATGGGTTTTTGGCGTTCCTCATGAGAAGCTAACTCCATATTCTATAATGTTTCTTTTATGTCTTTCTAATTTGAGTTGGCTTTGTTCATCCAAGTCATGGCCATTTTCTAAAATAAAATAGACACTTATTTTGAGTCTTACATAAAGTTGAGCTTCCAAAATTCCGCAAAGTGAATTTTAAATGTACACATAATGCTCAAAACGAGCCTAGCTCGATGTCTCAATAGACTGAGACTAAGTGTAATAAGGGTAGACGAGTCGCGGCTTGGCTCTACCCGAACCGACGAGTCTCCCTTATTACATTATATCGGCTTGAGTCGATCGTAAAAAAGGAAATGGAGAACTAGGTTGGTTGATAGACCAATTCATTTATAAAAAGACAAAACTCGTGTGGCGCCATGCAGTGTTATTTTATTTATTTTCGCGAGACACGTTTTTTCAGAATGTAATCTCCTTATTACATTAAGTTGCTTATCAGTAGTTTAACGAATATGAAGCCGCGCGACGCAATGGGATTGCTTTAGACGCGAGTTTGGATAATGACTATTTTCGCCAAATCGCTCAAAAGCGACTTACTGCAATACCGCTTAAACCTCGTATATATTTTGCCAAGTTACGAAGTGCAGTTTAATGCGCGCGTGTGAATCCGATTTAATTTTACGAATACAGACAATCAGTAGGTGTTTTGATGCTTAGTATATATGATAATAAAAAGCTTGCTACAACTAGTCGGACAATGTAAGTCGTATGTTTGTATCAAACGTACCAGGTAGGGACCACTCAACACTTCAACAAATGGCTCCATGACACGTGGCGACAATTGATTCGTGTCCTAAAGAAAACTGTTTGTTGTGATAGGTTGTTACAATCATATGCCAGGCGTCAGTCATTTTTTTATTTATAAATTGGAGTTAAATAACATTTTGAAGTCCGTATGTGATGGTCCACCTCAGCACGGGAATGGAAATGAAGGTGGTGACATGGACATAGATTGAATGTGACTCAACAACCAACAATTATTCACCAAAATTAGTCCCTTAACTTTTAGCCAATTTTGTTTTTATCTCACATGTTTAAACTTTAACATTTAAAGAGCAAACTAATTAAGTTTAAATTTAGTAGATACATACTAACTCTTGCCGGCTATTATGTGCTCATTAGGCCCATGTTAATACGTACATAAAGAAAAATTGCAAACCCGTCCATGTAGTATGTTTGAATCATAGACGTAGTCCTTACCTTTTCGAAATTATAAGTGTCGTCCGTGTGGCAAACCTTTGATGCATATAATATCCATGTTTCAAAGTGAAATGACTAAAATACCTTTGCCTTCAGTTAGATTTAGTCATTTCAATTTGGAGCATTTTAGCCATTTTACTTTAGGGCACCGACGATATCAACATCAAAGATTTCCCAATGGACGATGTATGTTCTTTCAAAAATTTAAGGAATGCGCTTGCAATTTATACATACAAGAGGACGAATTTTGCAATTTACTCTATTATTTATTTATTGATATTCATCGGTAATAGAAGAATCTTATTATATTCGAGATTTATACTCTCGTTTCAAAAGAAGTGTTAATATTAATATTTTGAAATGTCTAAAGTAACTTTTCACTATCAATCCAACCAATCCAATTGTCTTTGTAGCTATGAAATATTATTGATGCGTAATGTAACCTGCTCAACCTTTCTAAACCTGTAGATTTTAAGTGAAAGTTTAATTTGGGCTGATGGAGTGGTAGAATTAACTAGTTACATTATATATAGAATGTGAAAAACTAGAAGGGGGTTGAATAGTTTTACCGATTAAAACTTCATTTTAAACTATTTAGATCAACTTATGTCAATCTATTTAGTGTGTGTGTGTTGGATGTTGATAGATAAGCATATAAATAAGTAATGCAAAGATAAAGAGTAAGAAACACAAAACCATGACGCGAAGTATTTATAGTGGTTCTGCCACAACGACACCTTCCTCGCCTACTTCACCCCCGAGTCACCTACTCGAGAGTTTGTAAGCACTACACAACACAAGCTCCTTGCATGGAGAAGCCTTCACAACGCCGCCTACTCTTTATCCCAAGACAAGGCTAGACACCGGTTCTTTCACGAGGTAGAACCAAACCTATCACAATGTCGCCTACACTTTATCCCAGACAAGGCTAGATACCGAGTTCCATTACTAAGGAGGAACTACTACCCAACACAACACAACTACCCCAAAGGATATCAAGATCCTTTAACCCAAACTAATCTATCTTGTACATCGATGCACCATATCGAATGTACACCCTTGGCACCTTTCACTAATGCCTTTGACACGACTCTTCGGCACCTTTCACTAATGCCTTTGTCTTGACTCTTTGGCACTTTTCACTAATGCCTTCTGTTAGTGCAAATATTACGATATTTAATCTATACAGTCTCGTTTGTTTTGTTGATGACAAACATGTAACTCGTAATACATAACGTAAAATGTATAAGTTACTTGTAATTATATTTTGTCTCAACATACTCTCAACACCTCTCGACGACTCAAGTCCTTGTATGCTACAACACAGGTTTGTACATGTTTGTTATGTTGCGTTATGATCAAACCCCTAACAAACTATTAAACATGTTTAGTTACACTTAAGTACTTACATACATAACAAAAGTAAATGTGTTGGGTAAAACCCATGACCCAAGACCCATAACCCAATGTCTAGATACATTGTACCTTGGTGGGCACTCAAGTCCATGACCCATAACCCATGATCCATGACCCATAACCCATAGGTAAAGAGGAGTGTCCCACGGATCCCTCAAATCGCCCACGGATCCCTTGAATTATAAGGCCGGATCCTCCGTAGGGATCCTTGGGTCGAAACTTAGTTTGGTCTTTTGCCTATAAATAGCAAGCCACTTCTTACCATTTCTTTACACCTTTGCACATAGTTTCTCTCAACCATTTCTAGCATATTTAGATCATTAAGAAACATGTAAAACACCCTCATCTCATATGATCATAATGCTTCTAACTTTCATTTTTGTAAGCATACTCCGTAGTGATCCTCCAAAGCAAGCCTAGAGATCTTGCATCCTTACTCATCAAGTGATCACCCATCACAAGCATACAAGCACATGAAGATCTTCTACAACAAGCTTGGGAAACTTGTCATCTTCATTCATAGACCAACTACATCATGCTTTGTGTTCTTGATGTTTGGTTTAGATTTCATATCCATTAGACACATTGTCTCGATATTGTCTAGTATCATATTCTTGTATCTATAACTAGATTAGATGGTTTATGTGTTTGTGCCATAAAATACAAGGTTTGTTATGTTGGGCACAAAACATAACGAGTGTCATAGATGTGTCGTGTTGGTCGGGTAATGGTTCCTCCTTTGTAATGGAACCCGTATCTAGCCTTGTACCGGATAAAGTGTAGGCGACATTGTGATAGGTTTGGTTCTACCGTGGAAGGACTCGATTCAGCCTTGTAATCGGATAAAAGTGTAGGCGACGTTGTGATAGGTTTGGTTCCCACCCGTGGAAGGATTCGATTCAGCCTTGTACCGGATAAAGTGTAGGCGACGCCAGATAGGTTTGGTTCTACCTCATGGAAGAACTCGTGTTTAGCTTAGTACCGAAAAAGTGTAAGCGACTTTGTGTAAGGTTTTCTCCGCCAAGAATGGAGTTTGTTGATCTAGTGAAGTAACTCTCGAGAAAGCGACTGGGAGGAGTAGAGTAAGAGAAGCTTCATGACCGAACCACTATAAATCCTCGTGTTGGTTTGTCTATCCTTTTACTTATCGCTTTACATTTATTCTTGCTTTATATTGTTTATTGTCTATGTGGTTGATGTCTATGTTTGTGATGCATACTTGGTCTTTCATATAGTCATAAACTATATTTATCACTTTACATATTATGACACGCTTGATCAAGAAAATAAACCGGACTAATAATGGTGAAACTTGATTTATAATGAACCATTAATCTTATGGAATCTTATGTGATATTATGGGTTGGCCTTACATGCCGTAATGCGTTAAATGCATCCTCACGTCAAGATTAGCAAATGCGATGGTTTATACTATATTTGATACAAAATGTTGGAATCACTCCTAAACCTAAATCAAGTGTTAGTAATTCATATGTAATAGTTAGCTTAATTATGGCCTTTATGTTTGTTTTAGCTTAAGCTTATGTAGAAGGCCCATGAGCTTAGGCCCAAGCCCATAGGAGAAAGGAAGGACAGGAAGTGTTGCCCTAGCTTCCTCCTATAAATACTATGTAATAACCCTCACTGAGGGTTGGTTGTTCATTTTATTCACCTCTTTACACCTTACGATAACCGCCTAAGTTCTATACGTGTGTGTGTTTAACGTGTTCAACCAATCTCTTCTCTTCTCTATTTCTTGTATTGATGCTTGTGTTGTAAAACTAGTGACCTAACAGTGGTATCAATCGCCTACTAGTTGGGTGAATCGTTATTGCTTTTGAAGTGGGTTTTTGGTCCTACGCGTAAAGCTAATGAGATACTTTGGTTCGCTTATAACAAGTTTTTTACATTTTTTAATCCAAGATTCTTTTACTTTCAATGTTTTAAGGTGTTAAAATAACTGTTTTTGGCAAAAAGTTTCAAACTTTATGCGTGGATCATCATTTTTTAACTAGTTTTTGTTCGAGGGTTTCATCTAGGGGTGTAAACGAGCCGAGCCGCTCGTGAAAATCTCGGGATCGATCGGTAAAAAGCCTCGAACAAGCCGAAGTTAAACGAGCTCGAGCCCGAGCTCGAGCCCAATTTTGGGCTCATTTAATAATCGAGCTCGAGCCCCGAGCTCGCACAAAAGCTCGAATAGGCTCGCGAGCCCAAACGAGCCCTAGAATTATATACGCGTATATATCGCCTATACGATAAACGAGCTTAAAAGTAGTAAACGAGCTCGAGCTTTATGTAATTAACGAGCCGAGCTCAAACATCATAAAATTAGTCGAGCCGAGCCGAGCCTCGAGCCAGAAAATTTTCACGAGCCGAGCTCGAGCTCAAAGTATAAGGCTCGAACGAGCTCGAGCCCGAGCTCGAGCTTTATATATAAAAAGTCGAGCTCGAGCTCGCCACCGCTTTCTACCCTTTCATCCAACGCAGAACTGCTTAGACGTTTTTGTTCATCAAGTTTCACACTTTGTGTTATTTTGGTGATATTAAAGCTATCTCATCACAAAATTCGGTTTAGAAACATCTTTGGGCAAAATCATTTTACGAGTAAAGCTACGCGTATCAAAACCCTAGTTTTACGCCAGAACTTTATCCTTGGTTTGATCTTCGCCAGGTTTACTCCGTGTTTTCTTGCTTGGATAAGCCCGAAAATACGCCGACTTTGGATATCTTTGCACCGTGATAGTGTAAGAGATCACTTGGGATAAAACCCTAAAATTACGATAAGATAAAGTTTACGCCAGAGAAAATCCCACGATAAGATTTATCTTACGCCTAAGCTTTGTCTTACGATAAGGTAATCCCACGCCTAAGTTTTCTACGCCTAACTTCTTGTTTTACGATAACTTTAGTGCTTTTTCCATACTTACGAAGCTAATTCTACGCCAGAACTCTTTGTCATACGCCGTAACTTTGGTGTTTTTACGATAAGTGCTACTTGGTTTATTGTGATTTCTACGCCTAAGGACACTTCATCTACTAAGGTTCATTTGACTACAAAGATCCATTTTACCAACACAAGTTTTCAACATGTCACAACCACCATACTCTAACTATTTCCCTTACACTTATTCTCAACGACAACAACAACTAAGTCCACAACATTAACAATGGAATCAACAACAAGCAATTTATCAACAACATACTCCACAACTTGGAGCAATTCCTCCACCACAAATGGTTCAAACACCACCAAGTCTTCAAGTTCAACCCTACACAAACGATTTCAATCAACATCCATCAAGGAACACTATGAAGGAACCCACTTGGTTTGTAAAGATGTGTGAAGCTTTAAGCGACCAACAATCAATTCATGAGGTCGATCACTTGATCGACCTCCAATGCTCACCCGTGAAACTACGATCAATGGGTGATTAGGTTCTTTAGGTTTTGTGATCCAAGAAGCCACATGGAAAGTTCTTAAAGAAGGTTATCTTGAAGGTCCATTTCGGATGCCATCATCATTATACCCGGAGATCCAAATGCTAATCCACCAAGAGATGAACAATCAAACATTGCTATCTGCAGCACCTGAATCCGTAAGAACTTCTACACTATGAAGTCGATGAGCTTGCAATGCAATATATCCTTTAGGATTACCAAACCCAATTCTTCAAGTGTTGATGCTCAAAAGACCGCAAAGGCAATGTGGGAACATATTCATCTACTTATGGAAGGATCTCAGACTCAATCGAGGATATGGAATCCAAAATTTACTTGGCTTATGAACACTTCTTGATTGAACCTCGAGAGACACTAGAGTCTTATCATCATCGATTCTCGACATCATCAATGATTTGGATAAACACAACATCATCATGCCAAGAATTGCGCTAATACTAAGTTCCCGAGTAGTCTTGGTCCCGAATGGGAGAAGTCGTCATTTTTCTTCGTCAAGTAAAGAACATGCATCATTCTACATACGGATTGTTGTACGATTACTTAAAGCCTCATGAAAAGGAAGTTGATAGGAAAGGATTCTCCGTGCTCAAATTGCTTCACCTTCACATCCGAAAATCAACAACTTGCCTTGTATGCTCAAACAGCTTATCCTCCTCAACCAAAGAACTCAACCAACCGCCACTATCACACCAAATGATCAATCACAAGAATCTCAACATAATCAATTGGTTCCACAACAACAATGCTCAAGCATTTTTCGTTGAAGCTAATGAGGAATCGATCCGCTCAAGCATTGCAACAAGGATTTGTTATGATTGCTAATGCTTTAGACGTTATACCAACAAATCAAACAATCAGATTCGCTCCTCATCTAACACACGGAACCAAGTCATGAACAATGGACGAGTTGAAGTTCGTAATCATGGTTATGGTCGCCGATGGGCTGAGGTCAAGGGTTTAATGTCGGTAGAAATAACAATGAGCTCTGCCGATGGAACAGGAAATGCTCGAATGGGTCGAATGGTCTTCGATGCTACAACCGAAATGAGAAGGGACACTGGCTAATGCATGCCCAAAGCCGAGGACTAGGGCGGCTTATCACAAAGAGGCTCTTCTTTGGCTCTTAAAGATGAAGTCAGGAACTCTCACGCACAAAGAACATGCCTTTATGGCGTATGCGCACTGGATGATGATACGGAGGACTTGGTGCCAATGCAACAAGTTATGTTGATGGATAACATGCATGAGTTACACATGAGTGACACAGTACGCAGTATGACATCGATGGCTTGTCTCGTGCACCGAAAAACCATATTTATCTCGATCTAATATCTCCGCCAACATCCGAGTCCCAAGAAGGCTCGTAAGGTTCAAAATGAGTCATCCACATCTCATTCCGACGATTTTCAATTAGACCCGTAGTTACATTTGACGATCAAGATGACCTTATGATTTTCATTGATAATCAAATTGACTCGTGGTTATACTGAGGATCTAAATAATGATCATGTTGTGACTAACGTTGAACACACCGAACTTTTGCCTCATCCGCATTTTGCTCGCTTAATTAAAGACCAACAAACCATAGTGGAAGAATGTCGCAATTAATCGTGACTTAAAAAGTAAAATGCATTGTTAACCAAGGATTTTGAATGTCTACAAAAGCAACTCAACTTTTTCAAAAATCAAGAAAACGTGAAAAGGTTTTGAAGCGCCTTTACTAAATCCATCAAAACGAAAAATATTTAGAGAGAGATGCGTGATCTAGCCTCTTCGAAGAATGCTTTGTTGTCTAAAATAGAACAACTCAAACATGAACATAAAAGCAAATTAACGCCTCACCTTGGAAAATCAAAAAGCTAAGGTCGAGTTGTTAACTTGTCAAAACAGCTTCGCATACAAAAGCATTCAACGAAACGAATAGATGATCATCTTGAAGAAATTATCGCTTGCAAAACAAACTTAAAGAGTTTAAAATCGTTGTTTACAAACATGGTGAGTTAGTAACTGCTATTGAAAAGTTTACTTTAAAACCCAATCCAAATGAATATGGAATGAATCTTCGACATAAACCTAAGCTTTCAACCAAAGCATTCAAACCAAACTCAAGTTTCCAAAGGTAATATAAAATTGATAATTATGTTATGAGTGTTGTTGAATATCATCGCCAAGAGGAATTAGATGCGTAAGACTAGATTCAATCAAAATTAGAAACCGTTGTTTACAACAAACCTTTTAATTATTCAAAACCGTCACTTTCCACACCAACGGATTCTTCTAACACACCAAGGGTTATCATAAAACATCTCGAGTCTTCTAATGTTAATCCCCAACCGATTATGCACAAATTTATGGTCCTTACCTTCCATCGTGAAGTAACTCAAAACCCGAAAATCGCAAAATTTTAGATATTTTGACATTTTCATGGTCGACCTCAAAACTTTTCAACATGAGATAGAATATCATTCTCAAATCAAAGTTCAACATTTTCAATCGCCCGCGCGAGAACAAAGAGACATTTTTCGTAAAAATCTTTACCAAATGTTAAAAATTTGAAAATTGTGCATTGTCTTGGGAACGGACTTTCATAAGTGAACTTGAGTGATGAAGGTTGTTTTTAGAAAACAGTAAACATCTATTACCAATACTAAACGTAAAAAGAAAATGTTGATCGACTCTTGAATGATGTTATCTCAGGCCGATATCCACAATATTGTGTTATTGAATTCGTGTCATATGCATCCGATTATATCTCTCACGACATCGTTGATAATGTTGTAACTATTGAGAATACCGATAATGTGCTTCGATCGAGTCTTTAAAAGTTTAAAACGAACGCCTCTTACACGAGCTTTCAAATGCAAAACTTCGCCTTCAATGGTGTCAAAAGATTGTCAAAATCGTGAACTTGCTTTGCAAAACAAAATCCACCAGTTGCAATTAAATCCAAAATTTGAGCAACTGGATGATCAAAACGTGTCTTTGAAAAGTCAAATCTCAAAATATGAACAAGAACTTGTAAAAGTTAAATAGGAATATGGTGTCATATTTGATTTACTCAATAAGACTCGTCATGAAGCATCAAACGAACTTGATCATTATCTTGAACACACTAGAGAAGTAATGAATTTTGCTGGTAATATTCGCTCAAAATCAAGATTTGATTCACACTATCTCTAAGTTAAGAGAAATGTTAGGAAAGTATGAACAACTTCCGCCACCGTGATTAAGAGAATAGCACCAAGAACACTTAGTAATCGTGAACCTAGAATGCCTACCGCCAAAACACAAGTTGCTAACGTGCTTCCTTCATCGAAACAGAATAGTTGCTTTTTCCAAACGTCCGCACTTCACGCCTCAGAGCACTACATCAAGAATAGGAAGTTGCACCTAAGAAAAGATCAATAAGGAATGCTAAAGTAGAAGAACACCATAGGACTATGAATAAGACTCACGCTGCTTCCACTATAGATATCATGTCCGGAAAATGTAATAGAAATAGTGATGTAACAAATGCTAAACCTTTAAGTACTTTTGATATTCATCGATGCACCTTGTGTTATTTGTCGAAAAGTATGAATTCGATTGTCATGACAAATGTGTTGCTAAAGCTATCATCTCTCGCTTATAGTATCCTAAGAATCGGAATACCCTAGGCCCACTAATCTTTCTAAGTCTCGTCTGATAAACCGCCTCTTTAGATTCTACGAAACGCTTCATGGTCCCTCGTAGCTCTAGTCTCACCTCCTAAGAATGTAGTACCACCTAGTGCATTCACTAAGACTAAAGCAAATACTAGTTGGAGATGGCGAAATGGATATATAACACACTAGGATTTAAATGGATGGCTAAAGTTATTGATGTGTGTATGTTCACTATAATCGCCTCCGAACCCTCTAACATTTCGTGTTCCACATCTACTTCTATTCCATCCGTGTCGCTGTGTGTAATGCGTGTGATACATATCATTCTCTCGATTGTTGATAGCGGATGTTCCCGACACATGCCAAGCAATCTTAAACTGTTATCAAACTTTATTGCAAACTTCATTGCAATCGCAGATTCTGGAATGATCACTCAGAGCTATCATGGGCTACGGAGACTATATCAATGGGAACATCGAAATTAGCAGGTTTATTATGTGGAAGGCCTCGGTCACAACTGCTTTCGATGAGGTCGGCCTGTGATGGAGATTTGAGGTTGCTTTCGTGGAGAAATTTTGTTTCATTCGCGATCTACAAGGAAACGATCTTATGCCCGGCTCGCGTAACTCAAGTCTTTACACTATCTCTATGCAAGACATGGTCGCGCCATCTCCCATCCGCTTACTTTCAAAGGCAACATCAACAAAATCTCGCTATGGCACCGCTGCCTCTCACATTTTGTCACACCCCAAATTATTCTGCTTTTGCAATGAATGGAATTCTCGGGATTGATCGTCATAGCATCACAATCACAGTTATATTGAACGACCTAAAGTGTCGCTTTAAAACACATCGCTTGATATTTATATAAAACATCCAAAGTTACAAGATAGGTCCCAAAAGTTGATAAAGTTTGCGGAAAATATAAGTATATTACAAGTCCAAACGATGTTTTGAAAGAAAATGCCATAATATACAATGAGACAAGTCGACGCCTGACTCTAAAAGGGTTCCTTAATCGTGCCATGATGAGTATGTCTTAGTTACCGAAAATACATTGCTAAACGGTCAACAATAATGTTGGTGAGAAATCATAGGTTTATGAAAATGATTTATACGACTACACAAGTATAGATAATGTATGACAATGTCGCCACAAAAAAATGTTACAATTGCTATAAGTCCATGACATCAAACTAGATCGATCATGATGTTCGCCCAACAGAGTGTTTGCCAAACAACTCAAATAATGTTATTAAATGATATGCATCCGATGACTAGTTGGGATCCACCAACCCGGATGGAGGCGTCACCTCGATAGATCTATCCACTCACCCTCGCTTCTATGAAATTAACGGCTCATGTTATATAATGGGGACATTCAATTGGCATGAGGTAACTTAAGTAATGTAATGAATTTGATATACTTGGTATCGTAATAAAATGATGTGCAATGTATTCTCCCCGTAAGTTTGAAAACAAGTATTAAATGTATACAACGGGCTATGAAAACTCACTTGATGAATTGATGCGATGAAAAAGTGAGTACACCAAATGTAGTGTGATCTCTAAACCGACCTATTATGAATGATATGATATGTAATAAGTCATGATGTAATGTTATGCATGCAATTCGGATGATATTTATACCACTTATGAATTTTTGAAAATAATCCTTTTCGTCGAAAATATAATCTTTTAACGCCTTGACCATTTTTAAATTACTTACATGTATTTACATTGAAATGATATCCCACGATAATCATTTAGTGATTTATTGTGAAATTATAACTTTTCGTCAGTAAAATAATGTTATTGAAATTTCCATGAAAATGACAAAACGGCCTCTAAAAGCTAGTCGAATGGTGCACGTTGAGCGTTAGGAAACAAACTCAACGGTTTTAGGAAGCTCGATGATTATCTCAAAGTTTTAGTACATGAGTTTCCATCCTAGAGGTCTCGAACATAAAGAAAATTAATGGTTAAGTATGGTACTTTTAGTCCAAAATATAGTTTAAGGATGGTTTTTCGCAAAGTTTAAGTAAACGTAATTAATTCATTACAACTCCGCTAATCAAACTATCGGACATTTTGGAAAGTATACTTGGCGATTTCACTTTTACTAGAAGACTTCACTTTATGAAAAGTTCTAAATCAATGTTAAAACAACCTTTAACTTGGTACTAGTTTTTGCCGCAAAACTTGTCTATTAGAAACCAAGTTAGTTTTTCTTATATGATAAAAGTTACGGCAACTTTTGTAAAAGTGTATAATTTAGTCGTTACAAACCGCTTTCACGCTTTTAAAGATCCTTAACTTCGATCAAGTATACTAACATATTTTTAACAAGTCGACATAATTTACAACGTCCAAGCTTCATTTTTGACTCGCATAAAATAAATATTGTTTGCTGAAATTTCCAAATTTATATTTTTCGTCGCCAAATTGAAAAATTCATAACTTCTTCGTTATAGTCCGCTTTAATCCGCTCAAGCCGCCACGGTTTCGCTTTTAAAGTATATTTTCTAAATATCTAGGCCAAAAATTTTGTCTACTGTCGGATTTTCCATAATTTCAAAATAAGGACAGACCCTTATATATAGTTGTCGAAATGAGTTTTTCTCGCCAAACCTATTCTAACCCATTCAAAACAACTCAAACTATTCTAATCCTACCATACACCTTCTTAGGGTGTCATGGGTTCCTAGACATCACCAAAACTAATATATAACAAGGAGTAATTATAGGATGGATTATTTATATTTAACACTTAAAAACCTTAAAAACCTTAAAAATGGTATAAATATCACATAATTTGCATGTTTCTCAAATAAAATGATATGACCATAATAATGAATATGAAATAAAAATATGAATATGAATGCTTACTAGTGATATGATGAGGTTTAAGGACAAAAGGGTTTTTCCTAATCACTTGAGGTTTGTATTACAAAACCTATGCAACAAATGATACTAGAGTTTAATAAATCTTGTCTTGAAAACTTGAGATAATCCTTCCTTTTGGTCTCTTGTGGCTGCCGAATTTTGCAAGAGAGAAAGGACAAGAGTTGGTTTTGATTTTGTAATTGTGAAATGATATGAATGAAATGGTTTATTAGTATAATACATGAATACTAAAGATATTATGCAAAGTTAGATGACTCACCCTCAGTATGTCGACAAGGGTGCTAGTCATGTTTTTGATATGTTTTTTTTTTTTTTAAGTATTTGTATAAGTGTAAGATTTGTGAGATTAAGTAAGTTAAGGATAAGTTGTAGTTACTTTTGAATATTTAGGTAGCGTTGGATAAAAATAAATTTTCACGGATCAAGATAAAATATATTTAGGTCATAAAATTATAAAAATACATTTCTTGCAAAATTTGAGTGATATAATAATAATCGTGTTTAATTTAAGAAAAACGTCAGAATTATATAAATACAACAATTTAGTTACAAAATAAATTTAAAACACTGGTAAACTCATAATATTATTTTATAAACTTAATATGAGTATAAAAATATATTGGAATAATTTTGGAAGTAATGGATCAATTAATCAAAATAATTAATTACGCGATAACGCTTATTTAATATGAAAATTATACGCTTAATGCAAAATGCAAAACCATGCATGAACTAATATGATGACAATGATGTTAATGAAATGTAGACTAAACTTAGTCTATATGAAATGACCTCGATGATATGATCATGAATTCACGCCTAAACCATTACGGTTACGTGAATTTGATACTGTAAACCTAGTTCACGATAAATGATAAATAATGAAGCATGAGTAATGTTTTGAGAATGACCCAAAATACGAATTGTCACATTCGCTAATTAAAAAGGAATTCGGTCCCCGAATTCGGTCCTTGTTGGGTCCTACCGTGTTGTCGGTGAAAAGATGAGGATATTTGAGGCGATCCGGTCTTCCTGCTCCCAAGTAAACTCGTGACCTCTTCGAGAATTCCAACAACCTTCACAATAGGAATACGACTTTGTTTCAACCGCTGACTCGCGGTCCATCATTTCTACCGGTTCCTCCACGAAATTGAGTTTATCGTCGAGTTGAATTTCTTCCAATGGAATAACGAGTGATTCGTCCGAAATACATTTCTTCGTGTTTGAAACGTGAAACGTGTTGTGTACGTGACTAAGTTCGATGGAAGATCAAGTCGATAAGCTACAGACCAACTTTGCTCAAAATTTTGAATGGTCCAATGTACCCGGGTTCAATTTCCCGCTTCCAAATCGTATCACGCCTTTCCAAGGCGATAATTTCAACATCACTTTGTCGCCAATTTGAATTCCAATGGTTTGCGCCTAACATCCGCGTAACTTTTCCGCCGGGCTCGGCGCGCTCGAGTCTATCTCGAATTTGAACTATCTTTTCGTTGTTTCGTACTATTTCGACCAAATGAGTTGTGCGCTCCAACCTCGCCCAACAAAGTGATCGACACTTTCACCATAAAGTGCTTCAATGGTGCCGCTTTTATATCGGGTGTGATAACTATCGTTGTACGAGAATTGATCAATGGCAAATGGTTTGCCCAACCATTTCCAAAATCAATCACACATGCTCTCAACATATCTTCCAATGTTTGAATTGTCCTTTCACTTTGACCATCGGTTTGTGGATGATATGTCGTGCTCATGTCTAATTTGGTTCCAAATGAATCTTGTAATGATTTTAAGTTTGAAGTGAATCGACTATCTCGCTTGAAATGATGGAAATTGGTGCTCCATGTCTCGAGACTATTTCCTTGACATAAAGTCTAGTGAGTTGTTCCATGGAATAAGTCTCTAATTGGTATGAAATGGGTCGATTAGGTAAGGCGATCGACGATTACCCATATAGCATCGTAACCTCCCAATGTCTTAGGAAGTTTTGTAACAAAGTCCATTGTAATGCGCTCCCATTTCCATTGTGGAATTTCGTGTTGTTGGAGTAATCCTCAAGGTTTCGATATTCGACTTTTACCTTAGAACAAGTAAGACATCCGCTAACGACGTGGCAATTTCCGCTTTCATGTTCGCCACCAATAAAGTTTCTTGAGATCCCGATACATCTTATCGTAACTCGGTGAATAGAATACTTTGACTTATGCGACTCATGCATAATCAATTCTCGATCCCGCCATAAAATGGTACCCACATTCTATCCTTGAAGCATAAACTCCATCTCGCTTCTTTACAAAGCCATTTGCATTTTCGTGCATACCATAAAGCTTTTCACTTGGTCGGTTTTCCTCCTCGAGTGCCTCGATCCAGGCCTCAAGTATTTTTGATGGTAAAGGTGAACCGATCGTCATTCCTAATGATCGTATTTTAAAGGTTTGGGTCTTTCTTTCCGACTAAGAGCATCACCACAACATTGGCTTTTCCCGATGATACTTGATTTCACAATCATAGTCACGAGTAATTCCAACCAACGACGTTGCCTCATGTTAAGTTCCTTCCGATCAAGAACATATTGTAAACTCTTGTGGTCAAGAACACGTGCATTTTGTACCATAAAGGTAGTGTCTCCAAATCTTTAGTGCAAAGACTACGCCCCTAACTCAAGATCATGTGTGGTGTAATTCTTCTCATGAACCTTAAGTTGTCGAGAAGCATAAGCTATCACCTTCTCGCTTTGCATTAAAACAGCTCCAAGTCCTTTATGTGAAGCATCGCAGATACAACGAAGTTCTCAATTCCTTCGGTAGTGCCAAAATTGGCGACCGCAAAGCTTTTGCTTCAACAACCGAAAAGCGCTTCTTGTTTCTTTCCCATTCGCACTCTTGTTTTTTGTGTCAACTTGGTCAAAGCTTTAGCTATCTTTGAAAACCTTCGATGAATCTTCGGTAATACCCGCAAGTCCTAGAAATTGTTGATTTCAGGATTTGTTGGAGTAGCCCAATCTTTCACGGCTTCAATCTTTGCGGTGGTCTACTTGTAATCCTTGACTATCAATGACATGACCAAGAAATTGTACTTTACGGTTCCAAAATCACATTTTGAAAATTTGGCATACAACTTCTCATTCTTGAGTAGTCCTAAAATCGCTCTTAAATGCCCTTCATGCTCTTCTTTGCTCTTTGAGTATATCAATATGTCGTCGATGAATACTATAACAAACTTGTCCAAATACGGTTTACATCTCTATTCATGAGATCCATGAATACCGCAGTGCATTAGTTAATCCGAATGGCATTACTTGAAACTCATAATGACCATAACGTGTTCTAAATGTTGTTTTCGGAATATCCTCCTCTCGCACTCTAAGTTGATGATAACCCGATCTTAGATCAATCTTTGAGTAGATACTAGAGCCTTGTAACCGATCAAACAAGTCGTTGATTCTGGAAGTGGGTAACGGTTCTTCACCGTTAACTTGTTCATTTCTTTATAATCTATACACATTCTAAAGGATCCATCTTTCTTCTTCACAAACAAGACCGTGCTCCCCAAGGCGAGGAACTTGGCCTAATGAATCCTTTGTCTAAAAGTTCTTTCAACCGATTAGACAACTATTGCATCTCCGATGGTGCTAATCGATAAGGTGCTCACAAGAATTGGTGCACTCCGTGCACTAAGTCAATATGAAATTCTACTTGACGTGCGGTGGTAGTCCCTGCAAGTCTTCGTGAAAGACTTCGTGAAATTCTCGAGCAATTGGTACATCCTCAAGTCGCTTCTCCTCCGACTTCTTCTCGGTTATATGAGCTAAGAAAGCAAAACAACCTTTCTTTATGTACTTCTCCGCTTTGATGCATGATATAATATCGAGTCTAGTTCCACTGCTCGCCACGAATGATTAAAGTTTCGCCATTATAAGGAAGATGAACAACTTTTTCATCACAAATGATTCTCGCACGATGTTTGGATAACCAATCCATTCCGATGATGACGCCGAAACTACCAAGTTCTACAGCATAAGGTCTATATTGAAGGGATGATTTAGAAAATTGAGTGTACAACCACGGACAATGGTATTGGTGCTAATTAAGTTACCATTAGCTAATTCAATGTTGTATGATGTGTCTAATGTGGTTGGTTTGATATTGAGTAATGGTGCAAATGCAAGGACACAAAACTTTTATCCGCTCCCGAATCAAATAAAACCGATGCATAACGATTATTGATAAGGAACGCACTGCTACAACATTCGGGTCCTCCCTAGCTTCTCCACCTCCTATGACATAGGCTCTTCCCGTGCCATTCCGCCTTGATTCTTGTTTCCTTGGTTCCTTCCCTTTGACACTCACTCTTGTAATGTCCCCTTTCTCCGCAACCAAAACATGTAACTTGTTGTTTCGATTTTCCCCGTAGTTGGAATCTTGCAATCCCTAGTTTGATGTCCCATTTTTACAAATCCCACATGGATCCGACAACGCCTGCTTGTGATGACTTGAACACTTCTCACATTTCGTAGAATTCTGTACCCTTTTTCTCCATTGGGCCCGCAACATAGGCCTTTGCAATCTCCTCGCTCTTAGGTGGTCGCTGAGCGATATTTCCACCTCTATTGTTGTTGTCCCACTTTCGCTTATTGTTGTTATTGTTGTTGTAATTGTTTCGTTATTGTTGTAATTGAAACGGTTGTTGGTATTGTTGTTGTTTCGCTGATGTTAGCGATTTTGCCTCTCTTTACCACTCGAGCCATGAGCTTTGCGACACTCGAATGGACTCCTCAATCGCTTATGGATCAAACGAAATCACATCTCCTTGAATAACTTCGAAGTCCCCGATGAAAGCCTCCAGAGCTTCTCGTTATCCGAAACCATAGATGGGCATAACGCTAATTCTTGGAACCTTCGAACGAAGCATCAATATCATACCCAATAGTGACCAATTCATAGAATTCGTCTCCAACTTTTTCACCTCCGTGACGTGGACAATACTTCCTTGTTAGCAAACTCTTGAATTGCACCCATGTGATCCTCGCATGCATTTTCCATTCCCATCGGCCGAGCATATGAATTCCACCACGACATTGTTCGCCCAAGAGTGTACTTGTAGAAAATTTAACCTTGCTATCCTCCCGCAATTACATAACAAAACACGGATTCCATTTTCTCGAACCATCTAACCATGGCGCTGCCCTTCAAGATTTCTGAACTTAGTGGGATCCCCACTTTGAAATCCTTATAAGAATGACTTCTAACCCCGGACCCTCCTCAGACACCGCAGAAGAAGAAGTCTAGTGGCCTCTGGCAGCTGTCGCAGCCTCAAGCAGCAGCCGCCACCGATGCTCTCTCGGTCCTTAGTGCATCGCCTATGCTATCATTCACATGTTTCGCATAGCACTTGAGTCAACTCTGTGTGGCTTTCTTTGGCGCCATAATTCTTCAAAACCATAAGATGAAACAATTATGAGAACTCGTAAGTAGAAACAACATTATACATATATATCCACAACCACAACATGTATAATATAAATGAAATCACAACGAACAACCATGAAATATCACAAATAAAATCACAACACACGTGGATAATATACATGAAAATTTCGCCTTCGTGGACCGATATCATAGATAGTAAAACCATTCCTACATAGTAGAGTCAATACTTGATATTTTGTTTGTACAACAACCAAAAGACAACAAGTTCTTTAAACTACGCCACACACCTTGTGACTAGGATAACAAGAATAAAACTATACATGATAAAGGTTTACACTAGGCACCTCCCGGTGCTCCTCAAGCTCGATCCTCAGAGATCACGAACTGCAACAAACTCGCAACCAAATCCCTCAACTCGCTAACTGAGTCCGTGCGGTAACCATGCTCTCACGAGCTAGTGCCAACTCCTATGTATGACGTTGAAGCTCGCCCCGGCCATCTCGGCTCGCTATATAACCTGCATTTCGCCTCAACTCAACAATATGCCCCTGCTCAGAATCGTCTAGATTCTAAACCTTGGTGTTCCAAATCAATCGAAACTCTACCTATCACGAGGCCTTCAACCTCCTCCTCAATGTTCTCCACTCGATCTAATGACAGCTCCTCCAATTGTCCTAACATCCTATCAATCAACATGTTGGCTATCTATGCGCCACTAATATCTCGCTGGAAGGTCGTCTAGCGCCAGCAGCCTTTGAGCTCACCTATCTCGAACCTAGCCGGTGGTTCGGGTTCAGAGGATGATGCAGGATGTCAAACGTGCTCGCTGAGCGGCAAGTCCGTGTAGGTATAGGCCCTAAGATAATATGATGAAGATGATGATGATAATAGTGGTGATGGTGGATGAATCGGGCCATGTAGGGCTAACAGTGGTGAGGTGCGACTTCGCCTCCTCAAAGGGTTCGGTCTCTGTCACCACAATAAGTGGAAATTCAAGTAAAGCCAATAAGATACAACTATAGTGTTTGATAAGGCATCGCTCATGTTGGTGTCGGATGAGACATCCTCCATGTTCCCGCCGATGATATAGGGATAGGGTCGAATCAAGACATCTCGTGACAACCGTTAGAAATAAAAGTAAATAACTCGAATAAAATGTATATGAATCCGCATATAAAGTGAACATGCAATTATGATGAAATGATGAGATGTTATGATAATGTAGTTATAGTCTAGGTCAATGATGCAACCTAGTTCTCTATAATCAAGCTCGATACCAATCTGTCACACCTCAAATTATCTGCTTTGCAATGGAATGGAATTTCGGGATCGATCGTCATAGCATCACAATCACAGCTTATATTGAACGACCTAAAGTGTCATTTAAAACACATCGCTTGACATTTATATAAAACATCCAAAGTTACAAGATAGGTCCCAAAAGTTGATAAAGTTTGCGGAAAACATAAGTATATTACAAGTCCAAACGATGTTTTGAAAGAAAATGCCATAATATACAATGAGATAAGTCGACGCCGCGACTTTAAAAGGGTTCCTTAATCGTGCCATGATGAGTATGTCTTAGTTACCTGAAAATACATTGCTAAAACGGTCAACAATAATGTTGGTGAGAAATCATAGGTTTATGTAAATGATTTATACGACTACACAAGTATAGATAATGTATGACAATGTCGCCACAAAAATGATGTTACAATTGCTATAAGTCTATGACACCGAAACTAGATCGATCATGATGTTCGCCCAACAGAGTGTTTGCCAAACAACTCAAATAATGTTATCAATTGAAATGCATCCGATGACTAGCTTGGAATCCACCAACCCGGATGGAGGAGCCACCTCGATAGATCTATCCACTCACCGCTTCTATGAAATTAACGGTTCATGTTATATAATGGGGACATTCAATTGGCATGAGGTAACTTAAGCAATGTAATGAATTTGATATACTTGGTATCGTGAATAAAATGATGTGCAATGTATTCTCCCCGTAAGTTTGAAAACAAGTATTAAATGTATACAACGGGCTATGAAAACTCACTTGATGAATTGATGCAATGACAAAAGTGAGTACATCGAAATGTAGCGTGATCACTTAAACCGACCTATTATGAATGATATGATATGTAATAAGTCATGATGTAATGTTATGCATGCAATATTCGTCGAAAATATAATCTTTGATGATATTTATACCGACTTGGGACTAGTTTTTGCCGCAAAACTTGTTTATTAGAAATCAAGTTATAGTTTTTCTTATATGATAATAGTTACGCAACTTTTGTAAACATGTGTAATTTAGTCGTTACAAACCGCTTTCACGCTTTTAAAGATCCTTAACTCAGATCAAGTATACTAACATATTTTTAACAAATCGACATAATTTACAACGCCCAAGCTTCATTTTTGACTGCATAAAACAAATATTGTTTGATGAAATTTTAATTTTGTACTTTTCGTCGCCAAATTGAAAAATTCATAACTTCTTCGTTATAGCTCCGCTTTAATCCGCTCAAGCGGCCACGGTTTCGCTTTAAAGTATATTTTCTAAATATCTAGGCCAAAATTTTGTTCACCGTCGGATTTTCCAATTTAATTTTAAGGACAGACCCTTTTCAAAACGTGTCGAAATGAGTTTTTCTCGCACCAAACCTATTCTAACCCATTCAAAACAACTCAAGTTATTCTAATCCTACCATACACCTTCTTAGGGTGTCATGGGTTCCTAGACATCACGAAAACTAATATATAACAAGGAGTAATTATAGGATGGATTATTTATATTTAACACTTAAAAACCTTAAAAACCTTAAAAATGGTATAAACATCATGAGACTTGTATGTTTCTCAAATAAAATGATATGACCATAAAATGAATGTGAAATAAAAATATGAATATGAATGCTTACTAGTGATATGATGAGGTTTAAGGACAAAAGGTTTTTCCTAATCACTGAGGTTCAGATTGCAAAACCTATGCAACAAATGATACTAGAGTGTATTAAAACTTGTCTTGAAAACTTGAAATGATCCTTTCTTTTGGTCCTCTTGTGGTCGCCGAATATACTTGAGGAGAAGAAGAGAAAATGATTTTTCACTTTGTAGTTTAGAACTTGTATGTGTAAAAAATGTTAGTATAATATGTATTATAATGTATTTGTAGTAGATATTTATCAAAGTTAGATGACCAACCCTTGTATGTCGACAATAAGGTATAGTTGTTTATGAATATAATTTTTTTAACTAAGTATATAGATGTAGAATAAGTAAGGTAAATGTGAAATTAATTTAAGATATGTAGCAACTTGTATATACATTTGATTATTTAAGGTAGCGTTAACTAAAATAAATTTTAACGGATCAAAATAAACTATATTGAAGTCATAAAAGTTATAAAATACATTCCTTGCAAAATTTGACCGATATAATAATAATCGTGTTTAATTTAAGAAAACGTCAGAATTATATAAATACAACATTTTAGTTACAAAATAAATTTAAAACATGTAAACTCATAATATTATTTTATAAACTTAATATGAGTATAAAATATATTGGAATAATTTTGAAGTAATGGATCAATTGTTCAAAATAATTAGTTGCGATAACGCTTATTTAATATGAAAATTATACGCTTAATGTAAAATGCAAAACCATGCATGAACTATTATGATGACAATGATGTTAATGAAATGTAGACTAAACTTAGTCTATATGAAATGACCTCGATGATATGATCATAAATTCACAACTAAACCATTACGGTTACGTGAATTTGATGCTCGTAAACCTAGTTCACGATAAATGATAAATAATGAAACATGAGTAATGTTTTGAGAATGACCCAAAATACTAATTGTCACACATTTAAACTTTAAAACTATAACCAATCTTGCTCGACACAAACTAGTTGAAGGTCTCTCACGATTCCTAAGATTCTAAAGATCACATTTGCTCACCGTGAACAAGGGAAAAGCACTCGTGCTCATTTTCCTTCAAAGGTGGAACATGCCTCAAAGATGTGCTTCATCTTCTTCACATGGATTGTGGCCAAATTCGCGGCAAACGATCAATGGCAAATGTTACATCTTAGTAATTGTTGATGACTATTCACTTATGGACTTGGGTCTACTTTCTTCAAGAAAAGACCGAGCCCCACAAATGATCATCACCTTTCTCACGAAAATTCAAGTTCACTTCTAACACCGTCCGCCAAATAAGAATGTATAAAGGAACTGAATTTGTTAACAAAACTCTTCGAGAATTTTATGAGAAAGTGGGAATTGAGCATCGACATCTATTGCACGACACCGTAACAAAACGGAGTTGTTGAAAGACTAAACCGAACGTTAGTGGAAGTCAAGAACAATGTTAATTAATGCTAAACTTAGATTACTTATGGGCGTGTCGATTCATCGCATGCTATACTCAAAACCGTTCTATGATTACTAAACGCCACAACAAAACACCGCTTGAGCTTCTCCACAACTATAAACCGAATCTCAAACACTTTCATGTATTTCGATCCCTTTGTTATCCGAATAATGATCGTGATGATTTTAGAAAACTCAAAGCCAAAGTCGACATTGAGTCTTTATTGATATTGTGAGAATTCTAAAGGTTACCGGATCCGGAATCGTCAGACAAAGCAAAAGTTATGGAAACGATTCATGCTCATTTTGATGAACTTACGTAAATGGCTTCGAGTATAACACTTGAACCCGGCCACAACCGCTTAAACTTCCTCAACCCCATCATCACCGCACAAAGCCCCCATCTCACTCACAACAAATGGAAAGGTTATTTGTTCACTGCTCAAAGGATTTATATTGAAGAACGTGCTCGTGTGTATCCACTGCTTCACCGCCAACCCGATACTACTCTTATACCGATACACCCGCTACAACAACTATCATTGAAGAAGCACCACCAGCTTGACTCCACCACAACAGCTTGAACAAACCGCTCCAACAATGATGAACCATTGATGATGTTCTTAATGAAGTACCCCACCGCAGATTTTGATCCAAATGCTCTTTAACCCGCTTGCTAATGACACCATCGCACTGATGTCGCGGAATCATCAACAAACCATTTGAATCTCGAATCGCACAATGTATACCAACATCAACCCTTTACACATCGATGGACAAAAGACCATCCTCCGCAATTATTATTGGCAATTCGAATCAACCAGCCGTTACAAGACAACGCCTTCACACAGATGGTGAACATTGCATTTATGCACTCACCGCCCGCCAACTGAGCCTAAAAACATTAAAGACGCAATGACAAAAGACAAGTGGATTGAATCCATGCAAGAAGAACTCAACCAATTCAAACGCCTTGAAGTATGGGAACTGTTGAAAGACCAACAGGGTCTACGCCATTGGTCTCAAATGGATTTGGAAAACAAATTGATGTCAAGGGAACGAATCCAAACAAGTCACGCCTAGTTGCTAAGGGTTATCGCCGTGAAGAGGAATAGACTTTGAAGAATCTTTTGCTCGGCTGTTCGCCTTGAGGTCGTTTCGATATTTCGCGTCGCGGCTCATATGAATATGACGGTCTATCGATGGATGTCAAAACTGCTTTCAATGGACAACTTAAATAAATGGTTTATGTCACCAACCGATGGATTCGTTGATCCGAGTTCCTAACCATGTCTACAAACCGAACAAAGCTCAGATGGTCTCAAACAAGCTCCTGCATGGTACGATAAGCTATCATCTTTCCTCATTGCTAATAATTTCACCAAAGGTTCGGTCAACCCTACTCTTTTATACAATATCACGGGCACATATCTTAATTATTCAAATTTACGTGGATGACATCATTTTGGGTCTACACATAAAAGTACTCAATCGCTTTTTCAAAACTAATGAAGAAAATTTTTGAAATGTCCATGATGGGTGAACTTACGCTCTTTCTGGACCGCAAGTTCATCAATCACCCCTGGTATTTTCGAGTCACCCAAATATGCCCTTGAATTGTTAAACAAATTTGAATGAAAACCGTGACACTTATGCCACACCCATGACTCATACCAAGAAGCTAGACGATGATTTACATGGAAACTTGTCAATTCTACCAAATACCAAGTATTATTGGGTCTCTCATGTATCTAATACCAGCAGTGACTCGACATTGTCTTTGACGCTTATCTATGCTCCCGCTATCGGCCAAGACCAATCGAAACCCACCTCTCGAGGCTAAAAGAATCCTCCGATACATCAAGGAACCATTAACTTGGGATCCGTATCCGAAGGATTCGGTTTGAACTAATCGCTTTTCGATGCCGATCACGCAGGATGTTTAGATTCACAATAAAGGACTCTGTGAGCACTACAATTTCTTGGTGATAAACCGTGTCCTAGCAATCGAAGAAGCGAGGATTGTACATCATTGTCATCAACCAAGGTAATATGTAATATGTCGTGTTGTGCTCAAGTCATCCGGATGAGAACACAACTTAAAGACTATGGTTACGATTTGATGTAATCCCGATGTATCATGACAATCGGAGTGCCATTGCATGATCTCGCAACTCGCCCAAAGATTCAAATCAAAGCACATCGATCTTCGCTATCATTTCATCAAGGACCACGGAACAGGTACATTGAATTATACTGGTACAGAATACCAATTATGCGATCTACTCACCAAAGCCTTGCCTCCCGCTAGGTTTAATGAGTTGGTCCACCGGATTGGTATGCGGTGTTTGACTCAAGAGAACTGGATGAACTCTTAAAACAAATTTTAAAACCACCAAACACCAAACTCTCTTTGTAAATATTTTTCAAAACAAAATACAAAAATATAAAACCCGATAAAACAACAAAATATTCTTCTATCTATTTTTCTTTCAACATGTCAAGTACATTTCAAAATTCGCGTGAAGAAGATGACGAACCGAGTTGAAGTAATCAAGAATGAAGCATTTCAACTTCTCAAAGACAAATTTCGAAAGTGCTATTGAAGTTAAGTATCACCGATAATATAGCACGAGCCATGTCTAACAACATGGATTGGCTCAACCTGTATAAACATCGACTTCACCAAACGGGACAACCTCCATATTACACCGATCGTCAAACCTCTACCAACACCACAACCAGATCGGCCTAGGATTCTATTCCGATATTTCTTCAACAAAGACCGAGTTTCTTTTACACGGTGGCGATGGTTCAAGGAAATATGCTACATCTCCGACACTTCCATTCCCGATACCATATACTCTAACCGATAGCCATCGAGGAAAGAGCTAACCACATGTTCTCCAACAATGTGGCGTAGTATGACCGTGATGCAATGTAATGGATTCACCATTGGCCGTAATCAAGAATCTACTATGTGTCGCCAGTTCAAGTATCAACATGAAGTGTTCAAGATTAAGAGTATTGTTGCCATCAAACACGTTGATCTTTCATCTAAATGGGACTACACTTTCCTCAAGAATATTGTGGTCAAAAGGCAAGACGAAAGGGATTATGCATTCTCTCAAGCGGACTTTGAGAATTTGTCTATCAACGACATTGAAGACATGTACCTTGCCAAAGTACATGTGGTCGCATGAGACAATTTTCAATCAAGTACAACGTGAATTCATCAAGTCCTTGCTTATCTTCATCGAAGCATAGTCATCAAAGAACGTGTAGAAGATCTCCAAATTGCGCTGATTCATATCGCACCGCGCCAACTTCACTCCACCTCGCCTAGATCTTCCCGACATTAACCGGCTTTCACAACACACACTCATCGCCCAACCATTCGGAGTGGTTTACATTAGTGAAACACATCGCAACCGCTTGATGGCGTAAAGATCTTCACAAGTTGGGATCACACATTGAAGAAGGTTAGGGACGGATTGGCTTATAGGTTAAAGGATATTCATGAAGGCATTGGGTCACAAAAGCGATGGAATTCCAAGGAAAGACGGATGTGAGGAGGATCATCGAAAGATTGATGAAAGGTTGTATCGACGGGACCGCTCGTAACTCTAGAGAGCTTTAGAGGCGGTCGTCCCAGATTGCTCTCGCCGCTATCAACGCCCGAACGCATTCCCGAAAGATTGATGACTTCTCGGTACCCTTGAATCGCTTCTATTTCATTATAAATTTGGATGTGATTATATTTGTTCATGGCTTGTGCACACATATCATGCAGTACTGCTCTTGTCAAGAAAGGACCCGTGGTACGCTTTTGCCACAATCCTTATAAAAGGAGCGAAGCTTTTACTTTTGAGTAAAACCTATCAAACCTTTCATTTTCAAGGTTTTGCTCAAAAGAACAAGTAGTTCCTCAGATGATTTTCAAAACCTCAACCGCTTATACCAATTGTCGAGGGGAGTATTTGAAATAAAACTTTGTTCACAAATTGTTCACCGTGGTCATCTTCCCCAACACTCGAAATGGTCATATTTATTCTCAACTTTCAAAAATAACATTTTATATGCCATTTTTGAGGGGAGAAAATTATGTGATAAGAAATATGTTGTGTAAATGCAAATGAATCTTTGTGCTATAGACTTAACCAACGAATTGACGATACTTAACTCGTTAGTAACTCGAAAAGACTTGTCCGGACGGGTAATAATTTCAAGCTAGTTCGCTAGTGATGTAAACGTGTCTTGCAAAGGACTTGTCCGAATAGAATGTACCATTCGAGAAACTCTTGGTAGACATGAACTCGACGGGTTTGACAACCTTCGAGGTTTGTCTACACCTTCAAGGTAGTTATTAGAGCTAGTTGTCACCAAAAGTCGACAATGTAACTCTTTAACTATGCAATGTAACCGTGTCTCGCAGGGACCGCCTATCTTGAGTTGATCAATTCATAAAGTGCGCGCTCTTTCCTCACCGTAGATTTCCGTAAAAACCTTAAGCACATGTGAGGGGAGTATTTAAAAGATCAAACTCTTTCTGGTACAAAATGTTTTACAATCATAACCACCGTGAGAGATTTTCTTGAAAATTGGTTTTATGGCAACATAGGTTAGTAATGGAGTTATAAGGTGACTAAGGTTAGAATAACCGTCCCACGATCCGCCAGAGTGGAGGGATCTACCCAAGGACATCACAAATAGTTAGTACTTAGAAGTCCTTAGGTACGACTATAAAAAGGAGAAATGAGAATCGGAGAAAGAAGGAGTGAAGAATTAAAAAGAAATGCAAAGAAAAGGGTGAAAGAAATAGCCCTCCAAATTATTCAACTTAGGCGCATAATCGGGTTCGCCTTCATATGCTATCTGGTTGTCACTTAGTGACGCCGGTATTGAAGATTAAAAGTCGCTATGGACCCAGTGACGTATGCACTAAACCTTCTTAGCCACTCAAGTTTCTCTCAAAAGAAGCTTGTTTCATTCTCACAGGAACCCTACATAATCTATTGGCTTTTTTTAGAGATTGTCGATATTGAAGAAGCACCTCTCCCTTGTCTCTACTGTGAAAACCAAAACACACTATTGAGTCTAGAGCCATGAGATTCATCAAAAGATATCTTAGGTACACTTGACATTTCATCACTTGATGTTCAACAATAAGAACATCATGGTACGTTATCGAGTCCTTTACGATCTTAGCAACTGTCGAGAACATTTATGAGAGGTTCACAACTATGATCCTCGTTGTTTGAATGGAAACCCCGCCAGGTCAACATCAAACACCGACAAGAGGTCACTTGTAACTCCTTGTGGATTACGCTTAGTGTGTCTCAAACGGTCTACGTCACAGGTGATGCTTCGTGTACCTCAATGACTATCCGAACCGTAGGTGTACTTTGGTACATCGCGTTATCTCACTTGTGGGACTCAGCCTCAGAACGGCCTTGTGAGAATTAGAGTTGTGTTTTCACACTATGTCATAATACTCTCAAGTTCAAACTTGTAAGTGCTTTAATCCGCTTATTACTAACCGCTTTTATGTTTTCTTCTTATGGAAGCTCCGGAGCGGAATGATCGCGCAGATTCTTCTCATGCTCACGCCAACATCATCACTAATGAAAGTTCTATCTTAAAGCAACACAAAGTCGTAATGATTCTTCGTCAAATCAAAGAATCTACAAAGTTAAAGACTTAAAGAACTTCATCAAGGTCGAATCCAACGCCAAAGAGCATGCGAGCATGTTGAAGAATGACGTGGAGACACTAGAGCAAAACAAGGCACTGAGGCGCACTTGATGCAGATAACAACAACATACTATCACTACCATCACAAAGAACAATGATCAAAGAACAAAGTTAAAGATAACGCCAAAGCAAAACTGCTTAAAGAAAAAATTTTCTACACCGGGAGATTGTTCAAATCAAGGAAATTCTTCACAAGAAAGAAGAATGTCGAAGACGCCAAAGCTACTATTACATCAACGCTTCACTGTTCATATTAATTCATCACCAACACTTGGGAGATTGTTGAAATCACTCCTAAACCTAAATCAAGTGTTAGTAATTCATATGTATAGTTAGCTTAATTATGGCCTTTATGTTTGTTTTAGCTTAAGCTTATGTAGAAGGCCCATGAGCTTAGGCCCAAGCCCAAAGGAGAAAGGAAGGACTAGGAAGTGTTGCCCAGATTCCCTCCTATAAATATTATGTAATAACCCTCACTGAGGGTTGGTTGTTCATTTTATTCACTCTCTTTACACCTTACGATAACCGCTCAAGTTCTATACGTGTGTGTGTTTAACGTGTTCAACAAATCTCTCTCTCTATTTCTTGTATTGATGCTTGTGTTGTAAAACTAGTGACCCAACACAAAAGTTTTAAGTTTGAAATGTAAACGATTCACCCCCACGTTTCACACCTTCGACACCGGACCTTGGCACCTTTCACTAATGCCTTCGCCTTGATCCATTTGGCATCTTTCACTTATGCCTTCAACACAACACTTCTAAGGAGGAGGAAAGAACTATCAACAAGATTACTCAAGAGTCTTGATGATGACTAAGCTTGGCAACCCATGGACTCGAGCTTGCTCGACTTCAAGAGGCGTGATCTCGCCTTTAAGAGGAACCTAGAGAATCACACAAACACAAAACTACATAGAAAGATCCTTTAGATCTAAGGTTAGAGAGTTTACAATACTAAGAGAAAGTATGTGTAAAATGGGTGAGTTACAATGAATAAATGACTCACTATTTATCGGCAAAAACTATTGTTCCCCGGATCTCACAGATCCCTTTCTTGAGGGATCCATCCAGTGTAATCCTAGGGATCCGTGGACGCTCCTCACTATTTGGGTTATGGGTCATGGATCATGGGTCATGGGTTATGGACTTTAGGTCATGGGTACCTAAATAGATACAATGTATCTAGACATTGGATCATGGTTTAGGTCCATGGGTCATGGATAATACCCAACATGACTTTATGCATGATGTCTAGCAATGGGTCATGGGTTATGGATCAAGCTATATGGGTATGGGTCATGGACTTTGGGTTTTACCCAACTACATTCAATGTATCTAGTCAATGGGTCAAGTACTTAGATTTTACCCATTACATTACCCATTACAATGTATACTAAGTATATATAGTACATATCCATATTATGTAAACCCTAGTTGTTATACATATGTAATTATATAAGTTGTAAACAATATTACTGCTTAGTGTTTTATATGAAAATGTAAGTGTGTTAGTAACTATTGGCTCAAACTATTTACGATTTTATTTGTTTCGTTAAATGATTTTACGCTTGTTATCGACAAAACATTAGAATATCGTGAAATATAAATAAACGCTTTTCCGGATTATTTGTATTAACAATCTCCCTTTTGTTGATGACAAAACATAAGATTATTTTAAGGAAAAACTAAAATTGTAAAAGTTTGAATTGAGTTTTACTTTTCTCCCCTTTTGTCGAAACAAAAGAGCCGAAAAGAAACTAACACATTATTTTTAGAAAAACGTGTGAAAAGTAATAAGATGAAAAATAGAGAGTAATAGAAGAGAAGAATTCTCGCCTTAGCTCCCCTCGACCGGTGCTTCCTTTGTGAGGGCCAAGTAATTAGGAAGACTAAGCTTAGTGTTTTGCAAATTTGTTTGCAAATGGTTTCGCCTTTTTGACGAACATGCTCCCCTCGACTAGCCTCCTTTGAGAAGAGGACGCCAAGTAGTAATGTAATCCTAAGTGAAAGTATTGCAAGCGCTTTTGCAATGTTTTGCTTTGACAAGAAACTTCCCTAGCTAAGGGTGTCAAAGTCTTCATGTATATATTGAAAATCTACAAAACAAAGGTTAGTGAACAAGTATATAATGTATAATTTCCGCAAATGAGACTCAAATTAGTAATAAAAGGTCTTCACAGACAAATCCCACGTATCCTCCTCGAGAGGCATCCGTAGGCAAAAGTCGTGATCCGCCGCTTGCATACTTATGACAACAATGTAGATGTAAATGGGGTCAATATCTACAAGAGTTATGTATTAAGGTACCAAACATATTATCAAGACCACATATCATACAATATGTAATATCATTCAATAAAAATGAGAGAAATGATGTACATAACTCTAAAACTAAGAAAATGATCCAAACATGAAGTATGATTCCTAATGTTAAGCCTAAGACTAGAACACCACTTGAACTCCTAAGTTTAAGGAATTTTAGGTTTGTTGACCTCATCGAAACGTTCAAGGAGGTGATAAAACATGAAACGTAGTTCGTCACGTACTTCATGTATTAAGCCTTCAACATGTTGACAATGATAACAATCTTTGTCATGCCTTGAAATGGTGGTGGTAGAAATGGAGTGGTTTGAGGTGAAGATTGGATGAGGAAGGCCGAGGATCCACAAAAGAAGGAGGGACATTCGAGGTGGTTCAACCAAGGATACTTGTGGTAGAGATGTGTCTACTTCCATGTGATCCGGTTGTTGATTCCTCATAATCCAAAATGGACTATTTGAGGGTGATGGAGAAAGGATGTCGGTGCTAGTGTTGTTTCAACACCATGGTTTTGTTGTTGCGATATTCTCTCAATCGAGGAGAATGTTGGCAATGGTGGAGGATGAGATGGCTAGAAGGCAAGTCCTCTAAATTGTAGAGGTGTGGAGATGAAAGTGGAGTTGTGAATGATATGGCTCTAGGCACTTAGGGTGATGGTTTAGTGGAAATAGGGGTGTTTGGTTTAGAGGTATAGTAGTGTTTCGACAAAGGTAGTTTTGTGGAACAATCCTTTTAGGGATTGGTTTGATTGGTTGAGTTGGTTGAGAGGGAATTCTAGCATTTGTGGTTTTAACGGTGAGAAGAGATTTCGTGAGCAACCCGAGCAAGTTTCTTCGGGTGGTCCTTTGGTGGATGAGTTAGCAATAGGAGCTTTCCTTATGATGAAATGGTAAATGGATAGTGAACTGAGGCTTTTAGTTTTTGAGAATGATGTTATGAACGGTAACTTAGAGGTACTAATAAAGGTGTTTATAAAGAAAAGGAATTGGTAAGTGAATTTAAAACTTAAACCACTAAGATCATTCAAAATGCAATGATTTGTATGCACAAGAGTCAATTTCAGAGTTGCACTGATCAATGAGGTTAATTAAGGCAAGATGGAGTGTTCAAGTTAGCAAGGAAAGCTTGAAATGATTGTTTTAGCTAGGATTAGTTGAGTATGTGCAGCCGGTTCACTACGGTTCCTCCAATGAGGGATCCGCTCTAGGCTAAACCTAGGGATCCGGCTCTCAGCAGCCAAGAAAAAGGAGAATGATGTTTTTTAAGGTCTAGTACCTATACATCTTGAGTGTTTTAGTCTTCTAAGGTGTCTTAAATAAAGAGGGACTTAAATGATCAAGAGAAATGAGTGATGATAGCTAATGATTGTCTTTTATGGAAGAAAATGGGGTTTTCTTGAGTACCAATGGGTGATCAAAAATGACACTAAGAAATTTGAGAGTGTCATGTGGTGTTAAATGATCCTAGAGATCAGATGGTAACTTAAAAAAAATTGGAAAATTCCTTGAAAATCAAAAGAAATGAAAAACTAGTTTTTGGCCTATTTTGAGGTAAGAATGACTAAAATTAATTTGCTAAAATTGATAGAAATATCAAACTAAGTGTTTTGAGATGTAAGAAACAATGTGTGAGCATAGGAGCGGAAATATGGTGAGTTTTGGTGAAATGATAAATCAAAAACAACTTGAAAGTGATCCTAAGTTATCTATGAGTGAGTGTAAGACCTACTGACCTTGAGGAGGACTTAAGTGATCCTAAAGTATCATGTTTAGCTAATATGATAAGGTATGGAGAAATTAATTATATGTGGAGTTCTGCAAATCTACGTATGTCTGCCCGGATCCCACTGATCCCTTAATGGAGGGATCTAGCTAATTCTAAATGAGGATCCCGCTACTACAGCATCAAGAGCTTTTACGCACGTGTGCGCACTTCCACTAGATGTCGCAGACTAATACTAAAGGTTTCTACTTGAAATAGACATCAAAGAAAAAGTACAATATATATCATAAACAATCGAAACACAAAGACGAGTAATTGTGATAATAACCAAACATAGGAGTAACAAGGTAAGTCTTGCACAATCATAAGCATATGTTTAATGATCATAAAATATCTAAAATAACCATAAAGACAAGCATAATGTCTCTTTCGTCAATCTCTTCCCTTCTTCTTTCCCGAATTCATGAGGTAGTGAGTTAGGCATTTGATCATCCCCTTTGTTTGCTTGAATTCTTCAGACTCATTTGGAAGAGTGGGAAGTTGTTCATAGTAGGTCATGGGGTCGATTCGGAAGTTAGAAACGAGATCGACTTCATCTTCTTCATCTTCGTCTGAAGATTCCGAGAGAGCATGAGACATTTTCCCATTTATCATGAGCCGTTTAGAAGGTTGTTTGGTAAGTGGTACCATAACATGGTTGGAAAGAAAGTGATCATCGTTAATAGGAGAGGGTTGCATTGCACTAACATACTCACAGAGCCGTGTTAGGAGCATACCATAGGGAAGTAACATGTTACTGAGTTTGAACACACCTACCATTCTTTTAACCATGTAATAGGCAAGATTAAACGGTCTTTGGTGGATGAGACAATAGATCATTTGCACAAGACATGCATTAGGATGGTCTTTGTTCCCAACTAAGCAAATGACATTTTCTCTAAGGATTTCTTCCTACTTTTTGTAAATGGGAATTATCTCAGAGAGTTCCATTTGAAAGGGATCACGATGGATGAGTTCTTTTTTGCAGTTGAGACGAGATTGGTCGGCTCTTATATTGAAGATTGATGGATCTGAGACACTCTCCTTGTGTCAATGATATTTTGTATAATATTATCAAGCAAGCGGAATTTACTTAAGTAATACTTAGAAGACTAATTATATGATGTATGAGAGTAAACACAAGTTAACACAAAACTCAAGCTCCAATATTATTAATGAAATAATACGAGTGATCTTAGTATCACTAGGGTTACACCTTGAAGCTTTCGAGGTAATATTGTAATGTAATACGACATAAGACTATGACCTAGGATCTCCTTTTATACAAGAAGGAGTCCTTTACAAGATAAGTATATAGCTAACATAATAGAATATACACAAGATCTATTCTATACTTATCAAGACGCTTAACCTTATCATAAACAAATAGCAAGTGGTAATGAAGAACTGCGGTGGAATACGCTTCCACCGCTAGTGTTAAACCAAGCAATGTAAACCACTACCATCCGTGGTAACGGATTATTCCTAACAATCCTCCCATAAACTTATGATTTCTCCGCAAATCAATAAGTTTCTTCAATATGTATTAACTTCAAGGATTTGGGAATTCAATCAAACACTTCACTTCTTTTTCTTAACTTTTGTATAGCTCTTGAACACCGATCTTGAAGCCTTTGTAATAATGCTCGACCTTCTCACTATCTTCATTAACTCTTATGTGTAAGCTTAACATTATCAGAAGAGCTCCACTCTAAGTGGATATTCTTTCTCAAGAAGCATGAAAAGTCTTCCATTAGTCAGAGACATGATGAACATAACATGAATCATAATAAAACCATTTTGTACCAAGACATGTGAATAAGGTTTTCCAAGAGTCATCATCGATTTGGTTCAAAAGCCTTCTAAGATTTACCCATAATCGCATCTCCTTTGTATCTTTGAGATCATGACCATTAAACCTCTCTTGAACTAATTTCCATAATATATTAAGGTCATCTCTCACAAAATCTTTAATAAGATCTTCAAATGTTATGAAGATGAAGTTTCTCCTCCCAGCCTTGTAATCTTCCATGTTGAAGCAAGATTGCTAGCGAAGGTAAACTTCCCAATCAATGATAGGATGTCGAATTTGCAAGTGGTTCGGATAAAATCTCGCCTTCAATCACAATCATTTCACCATTTGATCTTTAGTGAACTTCTCAAGAGGAATCTCCTTCTCGAGACTTTGTATGATCTTCATCAACCTTAGTCTTCTTAATAGTTTGAGAATCACCGACTTTGGCCTTTCTTCAATCTAGGAAATATTCTTTCTTCTTCTTCGTAACCCATTGGAATAAAAGATTTATCTTGTTTCACGCTCGTAGTAAGCCCTTTCAACTTGATCATCGACATTCCTTTAAATTGATGCTTTTCCAGCTACCAACATGACAACAATAAGTCTTCATATATGCAAGTATTTGTGCCTTGGTTGGTTGTCTTTGTTTCTTCCGATTCTTCTTGATCGAATCGATTACATTATCAAGTGCTTGATTGTTATTCATTATGATAAAATCCTTCAACTCGAGCCGTTTTTGATCCTCGCTAAGGATGCATCAAAGAACTAGGTCAATTGCCTTTTTCTTGATTTCAAAATTATTAGCAATCAAGAATTGAATATCTTCTTGAGAGGAACATAACTAAACTCGAGCCTTTCTTTCATAATTGTAGGTTGAACAAAGGAAATTGAATCAAGATTTTCCATTCTGCTCAATCTTTTAGCTTCCAAAAGCTTACAACTTCCATCTCCGCAATCTTTTCTTTTCAAAGAACTTTTCAAGAATTTGATCTTCGCTATCTTCTCGAGCAATTTCTCTATCAAGATCAATCGAACATGTCTTTTCTTTGAAGTTTTTCCTTCAGTTGTCAGACATCTTCCATAACCGCTTTACCTTTGTCTGTCTTCAATTTATCAAATTCTTCACTTGCAAGTGGCAAAAGTTGGCTCGCAAAGGAAATAAAATCGATGGTAAAATCGGCTTGCGCTTGGAAAATATATTGATCCTCAAGTTGCTCTCCATGAGTTTCGCTTTTTGCTCCTTTACTTGAATCTCCTTCATCTTCAAAATCAATTTTCCTCCCCCTCGTCGAACCTGCTTTCCTCCCTGCTTGGAGGAATTTCCTAAATCTTAATCACCGAATCACCATTAGAAGGTGAGGATGAAGATGAAATCACCATCTTTGCAACCGCCTATGCTTTTTCAACCTCTCGCATCTCTTCCTTTAAGGTCCAATTTGCCTTTAAGAACTGAACATCCTTGGCATGGTTCTTCTTAACAAGAGCCAAGTCTTTTGTAGAAACTCAACTCGCTTTGCTAATTTGGTACACAAAACCATCAATTCCATTTGGTTGCCATCGCCTCAAGACTTCCAACCGTGTTACATGTTGGGAGAGGTGAATCATGGGCAAAGGTCCGATTCCTCCATAGTAGGACTATGTGGAAGTTCAGAACCACCACCGCTTGTTCCTAGACCAAAAGGTTCGTAAACTTGTTTGTGTTGTCATGAGAGGAGTCAAATCTTTTGACCTTCTCTCATAGGTTCTTGAAACTGGTGGTGTATAATCAATGTTAGAACATTTATTATGGGTGTGTTTTGTTTAGTGTATATTTTAGCAAGCATTTGGGGTAGGAGAGGTGTAAAATCATATTGCCATCTTTATTCAAATTTTGAAAAACTTTAGGCTTTAGGAAACCGATTGATAAAATGAGTGTGAGGTTGCGCTTGAAATTATTAGCACGACTTGCACAAACCTTGGATACATTAAAATTTGGTTTTACTTTGTACATTGCCTTCATACTTGTAAAATATAATTTGACCAATTGAAAATCTTATTAGTAACAAGAGAAACCAAAGGATAAGCCATGGTTGAACTAAATTGCTCATAAGATGTTTTCTTAGGACTAAGGCAATGTAACAAAGTATGAATCAAAATTCCATTGGGGACAAAACCACTCTTTTGAAAGTAGCCTTTTGTCGCTGGTATCATACCCCATGGATGATAAAGTATCATGAATGTCGACATAGGTAATGTGATGAGACCATTGAGATCATCCAAGTGAAGTACTCTCCTCAAGGATGCCTCAAGAACATCAATGGTTACCCCATCTACAAGGGCTCGAGAGCATCCATCGCTTCATGTGAATCTCCAATTTCAAGTGTTATGGATCGAGCGTAAGTCCAAAACTGCTTGATTTGAGAGATATAGATTGTGGGTTTGAAAAGCAAAGCATACCTTATATGAGTGGTATGAAGAAAATCCACAATCTGATGAAAAACAGGGCCACTCTTCTCGTTAGACTTTTGTAGGTAGGCCACTAGGTTGTGCAAATCTGCAAAGTTCAAAGATGCCATAGAAACTTATGATGAAAAATATTATTATGTCAGTAAGAATTGAAAGAATGACTAGCCAATTGAGAGAAAAAGATATATAGGGTTAGGGTTTAGAATTGATGCGCAAGTAAAATTATCTTTAGAAAGTAATTATAATATAGAAAGAAGATAATTTACTTAAAATATTAACCCTATATATATTAATATCGATGGTTACTTTCAACGGCTAGTAAAAATTAATTATCGACATAATCGGTTGTAACGCTAGAACAACAAAGGGTAAAATAACACCGCTGCTGGAAACTATGAACTAGCAATGGTAATTTTTCACAAAAATTTCAAAAAGCAGTGGAAATAAAATCATTAATAAAATAAACTGCTCCCATCATAATTTTTAGCAAACTATCACTATCAACGGATTTGATATGTCTTTACCATGTGCCATTTGCTATGGACTAGCCAACTCTTAATCATAAAGAATATGGTGAGTTGATAACCATATAGTTTTTGGTAAACTATCAACCATAAACGGATTTGTTAAGTCTTTACCAAGAGTCGCGTTTGCTCGGACTAGTTGATTCTTATGTGTATTAGACATGGTGAATCAATAACCATTTGATGTGTATCTCGATATACACCTTTAACTCCAACACCTCATCAAACTTGATATACAAACTCATACAAGATGAGAATAACCAACTTGGTATTTACCAAAGTTACCTTTAACCAAACTTTTCCCAAGAAAATATCTTCCAAAGTCAACTCAATAATATCTATATTTACTCTTTACCTACCAAAATAAGAAAAAGGTAAATATCTTCATTAAATAACCCTTCAACCGACTTTGTCTATATAAGGAGACTTGGCTTAAGGTAAACTTAATCAACTTTCATTCAAACACAATAACCCCAAAACCATACGCATGAGCAATCCCTCCAACACAATCAACATCTCTTCCGACTCGTAAGAAGAGTATGTAATCGAATCGTAATCATCTTCAAGTATCGTGATGGTTTGGATACTTTCCACTGTGGGTCGGGTCTTCATCCAAAGGATATACCAAAGAAACTGCTAAGCGAAAGCCTGTAGCTAAGCCTGCAAAATCTCTTGAGTTCTACTCCGATGCATCAGATGATGATGATGCAAATGATGAAACCTATTCTCTTGCTAAAGAATTGCCAAAAGCTCTTTCAATAGCACTAGAAATAGCTATCTCCAATATGAAGCATATATCCAATCCAACAAGGCCTGTAATGCTACCAAGACCTCCTCCACAGATTCTTGGGCTTCCATGTCCAAGAATGCAATCCACCTTTGAGAACAAGAGAAAGAGAGACCAGAAGAATAAACATGAGTATGTGGGCAAGGGAAAGAGACCAATGGAATAGCTGAAGTCAGATGAAGAATATGCTAAGTTTCAGTCTTTTGTGTTTAGTTTACTAGAAGTACTCTTGATTTTAATGAATTATTTGCTAGTAATGAAGTTCCTCTGTTTTTACTTTTTCCACTGAAAGCATGTTACCACTGGTTTCAATATAGTTCCCACTGTAAAACAGAATCATCAGTGAACAACTTAGATAAGGTCTAATAAACCTAGAGCATCGATTCACCAGAGAGTAACCATTGAAAACAAAAATCCTTTAGACAACAATTTACTAACATAAACCAAACACAGGAATAATAACTTCGTAGGCAATGGTTAATATATTGAAAGAATTAAGCATAGCAGTGGCTATACTCGATAAAGTCAACACTTAAGCATTGATACATTTTCCAAGAAACAGGACTCCAATTTACTCCTCAACTACCTGCACCTTCCCCTCATTAACTTCTTGAATCCAACTTAATATATATTAAACAGATAGTTTAACACAAACCACTGAAATCACATACTCCATAACTTTCACTCTCAAAACAACACCATGAGTCAATCAAGTCCAATCAATCTCTTCTAGCAGCTCATCCGATAGTTCCCGGATGATTTTGTTTTGAAAACCCCGAGATTTGAAAAGAGGAGTATGAGAAGGTTGTATCCAAGAAGAGAAAGCAGTCACTTGCTCTTTCAAATCCTTTTTCAGCTGGACCTTCATCACTACAAACAGAGCCTCAGGATGCAATAATCAAAGAAGATAGCTCAGAAATAAGCTCCTATGTGTCTCTATATGTTTCAGATGATGAGACCTCTGGAAGAGTCTTGAGTGTTCCTCCTCTTGCAGTAGTAGCTCCTTCTGAAGAGCTGCAATCATCACATTCACTACCATTTCTACCAGCACCACCAACAACAGTTCCTTCATCATCCTCACCACCTACTGGTATAGTGGTGATGGGTTTAGCAAGCCCTAGGGTGTATGACTGGATTAACATGCGTGGAGCTCCTAAGGTGATGCAAGTCGGGGCTTTTCCAAGAAGCCATAAAGGAAGAATGATGGGTAGGAAGGGATGGTTGATTGTGGTTGTTTTATCATTGATGTAGTAATGTTTGTACTGTACCTCATGGATGTAATTTTACCCACTTTCAAAGGCGCTTTGTAATAAAAGTAATAATCCATGTTTTCTTTTATCATTAGTGTTCTCCGCATCACACATCTCAATCCACTAACTTCATTAACAAAAACCCGATGATGCCTATTAGTATGCACAAAATTAAAAGAAAAGACTTGTTGCCACCATGTGCATTGAACACCCATAATTTGTAAATACAAGATCAAATCATTTAGTCCTTGGATGTTCCCGCACATAAAGTAAAGAGTTAGTTTTTTTGGGGACCCAAGCCATGATTGACTTGGATCCGCCTCGTATCAATATAATTGTATCTATCAAAGGTCATTGATACACCATTGGGATTGGTTGTAGAGATATTTCCTTTAGGTTTCCATTCCCAACGTCTTTGAGGCCTTCACAAAGATTCCCCATGTCCCCCTTTTCTTATTAAAACCCTTGCAGTGGTAACTTTTGAATGAGCAAAGGAAAACTGCCGGTTTTTTAGGAACCCACTGTTGGTTATTGTTAACCTTTTAGCTTGAAAGGTCCTTTTTCCTGCTTGTGCAGATTTTACAAAGCTTGTTTTGGTGTTTGCACTTTTAACAGTGACTTAGGGTGAGCAAGTTATCAGCTTTTGCAAGGGCAACTGCTTTGTGGCCACTTCTAAGTTGAACTACTCTTGGACCATATTGCAATTAGAACTAGGGTGTACATTATATTGATATCTGTTAGACTCCACCCTTTTGTTCCCATAGACTACCCTTCTCCCAACATGATAGTCACAATAAGCATGCAAATGATCAAAACTACCACAGATATAACATGCTTTATTGTTCATCACAAAATCACTACCTAATTGTTGAGATTTAACATGATTCCAACTCCTCCGTTACCCCTAGGAGTCGAGGCTTGTTCCTATACATCTTAGCATACTTTACAGCTTGGTCTAGGTTTATTAACCGGTTTCCTAGGTTCCTTTGTAAAGATAGCAACCTTTGGGATAGTAGTCTCTACATTCTTTTTAACACTCTCATCTACAACAGATGAGTCACTAGCACTCTCAAAACATATTATCTAGCTTACTCTCTTCCTCACTCTTCACAACTCGTGTCTTTAAAGGACCATATTCTCTTTCAAGATCCTTAAAATCCTCTATACCGTATGAGCTAAATCTATACCGGAGGTGAATGAACACCCTTAGTGGTGGAGGCGCAGATTATAACCCATACCGCACTTAGCTTAATTATATACTGAGCATTCCAAATTTTATCAATTGACTCGCATCGATGATAACATGTGTCTATAGTTAAATTGACATTTTCAATTTTCTTTTGAAGTTTTTCAAGCTCCTTTTGGTATGCTTCATTCACAAGCAGCTTGTATGTTCTACCTCTTCTAATAAGAATCATATCATCATTATAATTTGACTCATTAGCCTAATAGTGCTCTATTTGTTTTTCTAAAGCGCCATGGCTCTCCTAAGATTAGATACAATATAATTAGCGATGTATAACTCTTCTTTCATTAGAATATAAATTATTAAGTCTTTCAACTTCTAGCACCCTACATTTTTAGAGCAACATTCGTAGTTTTGTACCTCGTAGTCGAGAAAGCCATAAGAGCAACTTCGCAGAAACAAGAGCAAGATCATGTGTTCTTCTTCAAGATCATCACCATGAAACTCCAATCATAGCTCACACCATCAATAGCCAACATTGCCTTTGGTTCTTCCACATTTGGTCCCTTATTTTGCTTGTACCATGTAGACCGTTGTCCTTGGCCTTGGTCTTCTACATTCTCTAGCAAATGTCCAAACTTGTGATGCTTAAAGCACTCCACTTTCTTCTTATCAAAGCCCGCAGATCATCACCATTAATGTGAATAGGCTTGCCGCCTTCTTGTAGAATTTCTTAGCCCTCATGCTAAGAAGAGCTATCTCGCCATTTTATATCCATCTCCTCCAAGTCATCTTCATCAATTTGCTCTATGTCTTCATGAGTTAAGAGAGAGCCATCAACTTGTGTGGAGATAAAAGCATAAAAGGTAGGATCTCCACACCGCAACCTTCTTCTTTGATCCTCGCAGTGGCAATATTTACATTGCCTGGAAACTTTAGAACCCCCGGTGGCAATATCATCATCACTTTCATCTTCGTAATCATCATCACAACAAAATTTAACAACAATGCCAAGCTACTAGAGCTTGTACAAGGTTTCTCGCCTTCTTCAACCTTTGTTCAATAAGTTTGAAGTTGTTGTAAAGATCATTGAACTTCATTGTTTCTATGTCTGCTTTGTTTTCCCGCAAGAACATTGGTTTGAAACTCAAGGCAAACTTCTTAGAAACTTCAAATTGAGGTCTTCCTTATCTACCTCAATGCCAAACACGATTATCTGTAACAATCTTCAAGTTTGGTGAAAATGCTATCAAGTGAGTCATTGCTTGAAGCAGAAGTTTTCATAACTTTGCTTTAACAATGTCTTTGAGTCTTCTTTGTAGCATCATTACCACCAAACACCGAGCAAATCTCTTCAAACAGCTTCTTTAGCGCCTTGAACTTGTCAATGCAATAATCGGTCTCTAGGAAGAGTCATTAGCAACAAACTTCTAGCTTTAAGATCATTCTTTTTGAGCTTTTTCGAATTTGATTCAGCACGTAAACTTTCACAACATCGTGTCACCAACTTTTGAAGTAGTGGTCACAAATTTGAAAGAATCACCGAGTTGAATGATCTCCATAGAGCATAGTCCTCAGATGAGGAAGTATTGCTCAATCAAGATCCTCCACATCTCAAACTCATTAAGCTTAAGCTAGGAGTCCGGGTGTAAAGAAGAGTTAGATTGATTGTTTTCCATCTCCATTGAATTGAGTGAGTGAGTCAAGCTAATTCCTTGGATCTTCTAAAACAAAATATCAGAACCTGGCTTTGATACCACTTTATGGATCTGAGACACTCTCCTTGTGTCAATGATATTTTGTATAATATTATCAAGCAAGCGGAATTTACTTAAGTAATACTTAGAAGACTAATTATATGATGTATGAGAGTAAACACAAGTTAACACAAAACTCAAGCTCCAATATTATTAATGAAATAATACGAGTGATCTTAGTATCACTAGGGTTACACCTTGAAGCTTTCAGAGGTAATCTTGTAATGTAATACATACATAAGACTATGACCTAGGATCTCCTTTTATACAAGAAGGAGTCCTTTACAAGATAAGTATATAGCTAACATAATAGAATATACACAAGATATATTCTATACTTATCAAGACGCGTTTAACCTTATCATAAACTAATAGCAGTGGTAATGAAGAACTTGCAGTGGGAATACGTTTCCACTGCTAGTGTTAAACCAATCAGTGTAAACCACTACTATCCGTGGTAACGGATTATTCTCAACAAAGATGGTGTCTCGAACAACTATGGGGTCATCGAGAGGAGTGTGATAGATTGGTTTGGGGTCTAGTGCAAAGGATTGAACGGCTATTGACCAATCTTGTGAATACATAAAAATTCCTTCACATGGAATGCGAAGAGTTTGTGCAAATGTGGTGAGGGGTAAGGTAATGCTTTGATTGTTAACAATGAAAGTGATTGAGATACTTTCATCATTGTTTCGAATGATCCTAACACTTTTGTAAAACTCAAAGATAAAGACCAGACAATTTTTCTCATCAATTTCTAAGAGAAAATCAAAGTTAATTGCCGAAAACACTTGATGAATGTCGGTATTTTCAAAGAAACATTCCTTAACTACACGACCTTCGTGGATAAGTTATTTTTCAAGCTTTTTTAAGATTTTGTGATTGGTTTTTAAAAGTTCTTCTTTTTGATAGTATCTAAAGAGGTAGTGGACGGTGTCATGGTGATCTTGTCGGGTAGCTTTTGGCATGATTGATATTAGAAAATAAATATTCCAATTAGGTAAAATTTGTCAAGATGGGTTTATGGTTTTGATTTATATTAACATTGTTGTTTTGAAAAACCTTTAATTATATAGAACCTTTTTGTGATTAATTTTTGCAATACCTAATTTCTTCAATTGGTGATCAATTGAATCTTAATTGAAAAGTCTAAAACCATAAACCCTAGGATGAAGATGATGATGAATAGAACATATGAGTGTAATTACTACAATGATGTTCAAGAATGAGATGCTTGAGAATATGAAGCCCTGTGGAGATGGAAGCGGTTAGGTCGTTTTGTATTTGTGGAGAGAGGAAAATGGATTATTTTGGTTTTGAAAAGCGTATAGCTGATTTTTGTGACACGGTTCCCCCAGATCCCTTCTTTTAAGGATCCAGCTAGTATAACTTGTGGGATCCTATCAGAGATGTAAAATGGAGTATTTAGAGTTTATTCTTTTTACTTGTAATAAGTCATACAATAACTTATTAAAAAGAATTTGTAGAATGAGGTTCCTATTTGAATAGACGTTTGGCCAAGGTGTTTTGATGGTTAATTGATTATTGATAAGTTAACCATCAAAGGTCTATTTTGCGAAGACGGCGTAGGTTTGATGATCTTTAGAAAATCAAGGAGGAACACTATTCCCGATGATGAGTAAGTAAGGAAAGTGGTGAATAGAGACTTGCGTCTTTTGAAGTTAACATCCTAATTCATGTGTTCATATAGTTATATATGACAATATTTATAAGCATGGTTTTTATCATAGAAGAAAGACACATATCATCAACATATTCATATAAGCGTACTATAAGTAAAGATCAACTAGTTTGTGAGTAAGAGAACATGCCTCTAAACACTTATTATGGTTTTAAAAACCGTATACCCGAAATACTTCATGAGCTTTTAAGGTAATTCATTATACTTAGTAGAAGTAGGTTGTGATTACTTTGGGTTTTTCCTTGAGTGTTGACTTCATTTTTCTTTGGATAAGAATGAAGACTTTGGAAGAGGCCTAGCAAGAATATTTCTTAAAGAGAAATTGTTAGCATAATCTATCACTATCCAACAATTTTTTTTTTAAAAAGATTTCCTTCTTTGTAGTTTTCAATCATACACGGATCGTATCAAGTTTTTAAAGTACAACATACTCTAAGAAACTTGGTAATGAAGCTCTGATACCAATTGTGGAAAACTAGAAGGGGGGGTTGAATAGTTTTACGGTTTCACCGATTAAAACTTCGTTTTAAACTATTTAGATCGACTTATGTCAATCTATTTAGTGTGTGTGTATTGGATGTTGATAGATAAACATATAAATAAGTAATGCAAAGATAAAGAGAAAAAAACACAAAACCACGACACGAGTATTTATAGTGGTTCGGCTACAACGACACCTTCCTTGCCCTACTCCACTCCCGAGTCACCTACTCGAGAGTTTGTAAGCACTACACAACACAAGCTCCTTGTGGCGGAGAAGCCTTCACAACGTCGCCTACTCTTTATCCGGTACAAGGCTAGACACGGGTTCTTCCACAAGGTAGAACCAAACCTATCACAATGTCGCCTACACTTTATCCCAGACAAGGCTAGATACCGAGTTCCATTACTAAGAGAAACTACTACCCAACACAACAAAACTACCCCAAATGATATCAAGATCCTTTAACCCAAACTAATCTACCTTGTACATCGATGCACCATATCGAATGTACACCTTTGGCACCTTTCACTAATGCCTTTGACACGACCCTTCGTCACCTTTCACTAATGCCTTTGTCTTGAATCTTTGGCACCTTTCACTAATGCCTTCATTGGGTTTTGGTTCATTGGATCAAGAATTATTCTAACTGTTGGAACTACGGACGAGTTGATAAAACCACGGACGTAAGAATGGAACCATCGATGAAGACAAAACCATGGCTAGTAGTATTGTGTAACCACGGATATTGTAATGTAACCACCGCTAGTCTTGTATAGTCGGTTTAGTATTTTGTATTAGAGAAATATGCAAAAGATATTTATCTTGTAGGTTACGTATTGTATTATGTAAAGGACTCCTTAGCCTATAAAAGGAGGTCCTAGGTTAGATTAGATATATGTATGTTTTATATCTAAGGTCGATACACTTCAAGGTTGTAAAACCCTAATACTTGTTAGAGTATTCGTATTAATAATAATATTGGGGTGTTGAATGTTCATTGTTCTTCTTAAGATTAAGTATTAAATTTCGCGTGATACTTAATAAGTATTTGTTTAAGTCAGTTTTTATATTAGATCGTTTGCTCAACTGGGATCAACAAGTGGTATCAGAGCTTGTGATCTTGAAACTGTAACCAAGAAGAAGTTTTGTTAAGTTTTATTCAAGAAAGCTAAGACGTCTGACGAAACTCACATGGTAACTGCATCAAAGGTGCCCATGCTCACGCATGGTGAGTATCAAATCTGGAGAATGCGAATGAGGCAATACATTCGTATGATTGACTATGCCATCTGGGATGTTGTTGAAAAAGGTGATACTCTTCCTAAGAAGGGTGATGATGGTAAAGAGATAGCTATTGTTAGTGAAGTTGACAAGGCAAAAGGAAGCGGAGATCAAAGCTCACGATATTCTATCCATGGAATACCTAATGAGTATGCTTTGGACTTTGAAAGATATGAGTCGCAAAGAGTTATTGGATGCTCTTGAGACAAGGTTTCTTTGGTAATGAAGCTACAAAGAAATCAAGGAAGAATATGCTCAAGCATCGCCTTGAAAACTTCAACGCTCTTAGTGGAGAGAAACTTGATGGCACTTATAACAGGCTTCAAAAACTTATCAGCCAATTGAAGTCGGTGGACTACAATGTTATTCAAGAAGATACTAATTTGAAGTTCATTAGAATTTTATCTCTTGAATGGGCAGTTCATACAATTGTGTGGAGAAATAAGAAGGACTTTGATAAGATGACTCTGGACAATCTCTACAACAACTTGAAGGTTTATGAGTCGAGAATAACGTTGTCGGTGCATCATCGCAAATCAAAACATTGCTTTTGTTTCCACTAATCACAAGAGTTCACAAGATGTATCCATCACGCCTATGGAATAACCACGACTATTGCAAACAATACCACTATTAGTGATAATGTCGATGGTGCAATTTGTGCTTTTCTGGTCGATTTAACTACCATTATTCTTGTTTTAAATCAAGATCTAGATCAAATTGATCCCGATGATCTTGAGGAGATTAATCTTCAATGGAAAATGGCAATGTTGACTCTCCAAGCAAGGAAGTTTCGAGGAGGACCGAAGACAAAGTTAAGTATGATGGTCAAAGGAGAGCCGGATTCGACAAAAGCAAGATGGAGTGCTTTAAGCGCAAGAAGAAGGTCACTTTGCTAGGAATGTCGAGCTCCTAAGAGAATTGAAAGCATTATGAAGACCATCGAAGAGCACCTTCTTCTTGACTTTGGTTGCTCAAGATGGGATTGGTGATTATATTGGAGTGATCAGTTGAAGAAGGTCCCAATGCGACTTTGCTTTGCGGTGAAGCTTCAAAGAGCATAACTTTGCTCTTATGGCCTATGCTTCATCTTACGGTTCGATTCGAGGTATCTAATGAATCTAAAACTCTACTTGTTCTTTTAAATCATGTCAAGATAACTTAGAATCTCAAAAGGCTATCTTTGAGAGTTTAAGGAAAGAAGTAGAAAACTGTCTCTAGATAACTTAGGTTATAGAGTTGGTCTAGAAAGTGTTGAAGAAAAGCTTAATTCATGTATTAAATGTGAGTTTGAGTATGTTGATAAAATTAATATACTAGGTGGAGAAATTGATCTTAAGGATAGAGATTAAGATGCTTAAAGAGAAACTAGAAAGGCGAGAGAGTGTAAAGTAGAAGCCCTAAAAGAAAAAGAAAAACATGTTGTTAGGGTTGCTAAAACATGTATGCTCGATCTAGTAAATAAACCAATAGGTCAAAATTGTTCAAGGATGGTACGGCCTTGGGTACAATGATATGCCACCACCATCTCTTATGAAACATGCACCACCTACAAAAGAGCTCTAATTTAGCGTTGAATTTAGTTTCAATAAACCTGTGAGGTGAGACTAACAAGATTGAATCACCTAAGATAGGTTATGATAAGTCATCCGATGCTCCACAATTGAAGATTGGGAATCGATTCGAGGAAGATAGATCCAATCAACTCGACTGAAAAGATAGAGAAAGTTAAGAAAGTTGATTATGAACAAGCCAAACTTGTACCTAGATTTGGAGCTCAAATTGATAAGAAAGTAGTAGAGTACAAGGAAGTACCTAGGAAGCAGATGAAAAGATTCATACCTAGGGGAAACCGGAGAAACTTCAATGGACTAATTTCAAAGCAGTTAGGAGATGAGTTTCAATGTGTTAAAAGGCTTGTTTTTCATGTGGTAGTTTTGAGCACTTACAGAGAAACGTATAAAACAAACCACAAGTTTGGAATCATTGGAAGAGGGTAAATCATCAAAACGTTTCAAAAAACAAACCCTCATCCTAACAAAACATGATTCCTAGGCGGTGTTGATGAGGTGGGAATACAAAATCAATAGTCATCTTTGCACCTAAATGGGTTCCAACCATCGCTAAGCAAAATGTAAACACGGCTAAGAAAAATCAAACCATCGCTAAGCAAAATATCACCACCGATAGAAAAGAAGTTTTAAAAATTCCAAAGGTGATAACTGACACAGTGGTTGGAAATCATTTTTATGATGTTAAGGTCTCAGCTAGTTGACAATGGAAGCCTAATACCAAGGTGTTACATCATGTCAACTGTGCATCAATGGACCTAAATAAATTTGATTATGTTGATGCACAAAAGGAACAAATTTGTTTAATTTTATGTGCAGGGCAATCTACAAGATGAGCTAAAAGACAAAGGAGTTTTTGATAGTGGTTGCTCTGGGCACATGACTTGGGATAGGAGCAACCTAGAAGATTTTGAAGCTTTTGATGGAGGATATGTGGCATTTGGTAATGATCCAAGGGAGGAAAGATACTTGGCGAGGCACAATCGAGCGAGGAAATTTAGACTTTGAAAAGGTCTATCATGTACGAGGACTTAAGTATAATTTATTCGGTGTTTCTTAAATGTGATAAGAAAAAGCTGGGTACTTTTGGTGGCCGAGTGTGTGGTGTTGTCACACGATTTTAAGATGCGATGAGAAATATATCGACTTAGGGTACCTAGGAAGGAAAACATATAATGTTTTGATCTTAAAGATGTACTTCCCAATAGGTCCTTAACTTGTTTGTTTGCCAAGGCTTCAGTTGGTGAGTCTAAGTTATGGTATATAAGGCTAGGTCACCTAAATTTCAAAAGCGGTAAAGACAACTTAGTGAGAGGGTTACCTTCAAGGTTTTGAGTGTAAAGGCGTGTGTGGCTTGTCAAAAGGAAAACAACATATAGCTTCTTGTAAGACCAAAAGCATAACACCATCACACAACCTCTGTTTATGCTTCATATGGACTTATTTGGACCTACATTTGTTAAAAGTTTGAACCATAAGCGATGTGCCTTGTTATCACTAATGATTATAGTAGATTTTCTTGGGTATACTTTTTTTTGCTAAGAGTGAGACTAGTGAGATCCTCAAGAGTTTCATTACTAAGATAGAAAATCTAGTAAATCATAAGGTCAAGATAATCGGATGTAATAATGGGCCGAGTTTAAGAATGATGCGATGAATCGATTACCTGTAGTTAAGGGTACATAAAGGCGGTTTAGTGTTGCTAGAACACCACAATAGAATGGTGTGGGCGAAAGGAAAAATAGGAAACTAATTGAGGTGCTAGGACAATGTTGTGAATCTAAGTTACCTACTACCTTTTGAAATTTTGAAGTCGTAGGCCTTTGCATGTTATGTGCAGAATAGAAGTAAGGTAGTGAAGCCTCATAACAAGACCTCCTATGAGTTTGTTACATGATAGGAAGCCAATGATTGCATTCCTAAAACCTTTTGGGTGTCTGTTACTATCTTGAATACCATAGACTACCTAGGCAAGTTTCAAGAAAAAGGCGATGATGGATACTTTTAGGCTATTCTTCAATAGTAAAGCCTTTAGAGTGTACAATAGGAGGACTAGAATTGTTGAAGAGAATCTTCATGTTCAATTTAGTGAAAAGACTCCTAGTATTGAGACCAAGGGACCGGGCCCGGTTGTTTAACATTGATATGCTAACCAAATCTATGAATTATGAGCCTATCATTGCAGGAACTTCCACTAATGATAATGTGGGTACACAAAGAATCTTGATCAGACAACTTCTAAGAAGTTGATTCTCCAAGGAGTTCTATTTGGTTGAAAAGTGGAAAGTCGGTTACATCTCACCCATCATTGATAAGCAAGGTCCCACCGATGATGATGCATTGAATCTTGGAAGCAAAGTTGATCATCATCAAGATAAGGATGAGTTATTGAAAGATGACTTAGTGTTGTTAGAAGAAATTGAAAAGAAGAAAAGGCATTCTGAAAGCACTGCTAGGCCATCTTCTACCACTGATAGTTCAAGTGAAATTTTGGCTGCAAGTACTGATGATAGTACTTTCTTTGGACCAAATAAAAAGCCATTATTTGGTGAAGAGGAGTATCCACATGATCCTACCATGCCTGCTTTGATAGAAATTGATACTCCTACCGATGATGAAGACATGGATGATTTCTTCAATCTTTGATTTGACTAACTTGGAAGCTGCTCATTCATGAAAGTCAATCACTACCACAAGGATTCACAAGATTCATCCCAAGGATCAAATACTTGGAAATTTGAATACTCCAGTTCAAACAAGAAGCAAGGTTAAGAACACTGCACCCTTTCCTGAGCAAGGTTTCTTTGCAAGATCACTTCACAAAAGAAATAGTCATAAAGATCTGCAAAATTGCCTGTTTGCTTGTTTTCTGTCTCAAAAGGAGCCCAAGAGAGTGGAAGAAGCTTTATCAGAAGAAGGATGGGTAGAATCAATGCAAGAGGAGCTTCTTCAGTTCAAACTTCAAGAGGTTTGGACATTGGTTGATCTTCCTAATGGTAAGAGGGCAATTGGGACAAAATGGGTGTCCAGAAACAAGAGGGATGAAAGAGGTATAATGGTAAGGAACAAATCAAGGTTGGTTGCTCAAGGATACACACAAGCGAAGGTTTAGATTATGATGAAGTGTTTGCTCTGTTGCAAGAATAGAAGCTATTAGATTGTTTTAGCATATGCTTCATTCAAGAATTTTGGTGTATCGATGGATGTTAAAAGTGCATTTTGTATGGCACAATTGATGAGGAGGTTTATGTTTGTCAACCTCACGGTTTTGAAGATCTCGATCATCGACAAGGTTTACGAGGTGAGAAGGCTATGTATGGGTTGCATCAAGCTCTTAGGGTATGGTATGAGTGCCTGTCTACTTATTTGATGGACAATGGGTTTAAAAAAGGATTGATTGATAAAACTTTGTTCATTAGGAAACACAAAGATGATATTTTATTGGTTCAGGTCTATGTAGATGACATCATCTTTGGCTCAACAAACAAGGAGCTATGCAAGGATTTTGAGAAACTTATGCATGATAAGTTTCAAATGAGTTCTATAGGAGAACTCACTTTCTTTTTGGGGCTACAGGTTCAATAGAGGACTGATGGTATCTTCATTAGTCAAGACAAGTTTGTAGCAGATTTTTGAAGAAGTTTGGGTTTCAAGATGTAAAGAGTGCTACTACACCAATGGAGACTCGAAACCATCGCTACCGGATGATGGAAGTCCCAAAGTTGATTTGAAGTTGTACATGTCCATGATTGGATCTTTGATGTATCTCACCGCATCTAGGCACGATATTATGTTCTCGGTATGTGTGTGCAAGATTTCAAGTAACACCCAATACCTCACACATGAATCTTTGTTAAAAGAATTTTAGATACCTTAAAGGCCATCCTAAATTTGGCCTTTAGTACTCTAAGGATTCTCCTTTTGATTTGGTGGCCTACACGTGATAGTGACTATCTTTGGTGCTAGTTTAGATAGGAAATCTACAACCGGAGGATGTCGTTTTGGAAGCGAGACTAATTTCATGGCGATGTAAAAAGCAAACTATTGTGGCAAATTCTACAACCGAAAGTGTGAATATGTGGTCACGCTAGTTCTTTGTGGTCAAGTTCTTTGGATTCGTAATCAATTCTTGGATTTTGGGTATAAGTTTATGCATACTAAGATTTACATTGATAATATGATACAATTTGCATCATTAAAAATCCGTTTTACATTCTAGAACTAAACATATTGAGATAAGGCATCATTTTATTAGAGATTGTAATGAGAAAAGGTTGATTCAAATGGTAAAATCCATATTGATTTCAATGTTGCCGATCTTCTCACTAAAGCTTTTGATGTGGGAGGTTTCGGACTTGTTGTTAGTATTGGAATGATTAATCTCTAAATCTCAACTTATTTTGTAAAAGTTTGTATAAGTATTGGACTGTTATTATGTGATCTTAGTATTGCTACTTTTTTTCTAACCACTGATAGTTGTGTTCAAACCACTGTTTGTTGCTTTGTGTTCCCACTAACCATTTTGCAGATAAAAGAAAGTTAATTAGTGATGCAACAAAAGTGCTGAAGTTAAATTGTTCATTCAAGAAACAGTTTACAGCTTACAGCTTACAATTAACTTCAAATGCAATTAAAAGACTAGTTCTATACAAGATTTCCTACACCTATCCTAGCTCATATCATCTATTCCAAAAGCTTATCATATGCATGACCAGTATGACGAAGACGCTGAAAAGGATGGATTGATGAAAACGAAGATGATGAAGATGAATACAGTAGATGACTTTGTGATATGAGAAGTCTTTGGTTGTTCCATCTACTCGTTCCACCATAAAGCATCACTCTGTCTTCCTTTACCCTTTCCCTTACCGATATGAGAAGAAGCACCAAAACCGTGCGGGAAGACCAAGAACCACCTCCGTCCTTTGGGAGTGGTGGAATTACGCCACGTGGCCTTGGTTGGGGTTGGGTCAAGGTTGTCCTCTCTCCGCTTCCTCTCACCAACCTATTGAAGGTTGGTTCTAGGCGCCGAGAATCATCTCGAACCTCTTGATGACTCACTAGGATCTACCACACTATCATCTTTAGATGAAGGAAGAAAGGGGGATTTTCTAGGTCGTGGTTCTTGTGGAGGAAGGTACAGACGCCATGGGTTCGAATCTTCACTTGATGATGATGAGGAGGATGAGGAGGAGGATGTTAGATGAACAACTTCTGGTTGATTCCACATGATGATTGTTGTTGATTGTGGATTTTGGAGGAATTAGGGTTTTGGTTTAATTGATATGTGTGTTATCTGGGATTTAGGATTCTTTTATAAGCAGAGATATGGTATTAGTAAGTAAATGAGGGGAAGGTTAAAGTGGTTGAGGAGTTAATGAGGTCTTTTGACTTTGACTTTGAGTTAATACTGGAAGTTGACCATATTGACTTAGATATTAGCACACTGGCTAACCATTGATAAGTCTATGGAACCACTTCTATCTTTTTCTAACCACTGCTAACATTAACTCTCTTATCTGTGTTTGGTTCTTGTTTGTGACTTGCAGGTATGAAGGATTGTTGTACATTGGAGCTTGTGATGTTTTTAGCTGCTAGTGTTTAAAAAAAATTGAGAAATCCTTCATATTTTTGTGAGATATCACTTCTTTAGACACAGATTTGCTTGCTGTTTCTCTTGGTCAACTTCTTTAGACACACACTACTCGTATGTTTCAAACCACGGATAGCAGTTTTCAAACCACTGATAGCATGCTGCTTATTTTTGGATACTTCAGGGGCTGTTTGGTAACTTTGGCGAAAGCATGTTTATCTCCCCAAATCACGGATGGATCATTTAATTGATCTTCAAATCACTTCAACTTGGCGCCTATATCAATCCTAATCACTTTCCTTTGCATAATTCACAAATCCCACATCGAGACTTACCATCAATCATAATCTGGGACCAAGACTCCAACACACATAACCTTGTTGCTAATTTAATCCAAAACAATAGATCGAAGGTTTTCATCAAATGATTGATTTCCTTATTCACAGCCCTATTCACTATACCTTAAGCATCACACCAACCATCCTTAAAGCCTATATTCATGGCCGGAGGAATGCTAAGCTTGAGGAGGTAGATGAAGTAGAAGTGTTTGCTTGTTGTAGATGAGAATGCTATTTTGGTTAATGAGGAGATCATTAGAAGGGTTTTGAAGTTTGATGATCTTGATGGTATTGATAATCTTCGATGTTGAGATAGGTTGGTTTAGAAAGGTTAGGCTATACACGAGGGGTGATAAGGTACAATTTTTAAGAATTTGTTTTCACAACAATGGAAGTTTTGATTCACACCTTGTTGATGTGTATGAGTAATAAGACCAGGGTTTAATGATTCTCCTTCCAAAATTACTACGCTATTATTTGTTTATCCGATGGAAGGAAATTTAATTGGTCTAGAATGATTTATGAGGACTTGTTCGTAACATTAGGAAGAAGGGTAAATATTATTTATATCCTAGGTTTGTTCAACTAATTATGGAAAGTCAAATAAAGGAACACATTGAGCATACTAGGGAGTATGAAGTGCATTATATGCTTCCTAAGGTCTTTGCACATATGAGGAATCGAAGCGAATGTTCAAATACGGGATGTTCCTTTGTTTCCTCATATGATTATTTTGCACGTTATTCATGAGCTTGATGCGGGTTTGAGGAACAACCTATAGTCATCGAACCCACCGCTAGTACACCTCAACCCACCGATAGTACACTTGCAACCATTGTTAGTGAAACTCAACCTACTTTAGTCAAACGCAAACCACCGCATAACTAATTGTATGGACTAGGAGAAAGAAGGGCACCATGCTACCTCGGTGGTGTTAGTGGTGTTGATGAGGTCGCCACACGGTGTGGAGGTGACATGATTGGACGGGCCCACCATTGATTCATGCTTAGATCTTTGGTCGGGATAGTGGAAACATCATTAAGACCCAACCTTTGGCAACTCCTAATGTGGCGAGTTCCTTGGGACTTAACACGGTGGAGGAATCCCCAGCCAACTGGCTACTACAGGTGCATAAATGATTAGGAAAGGTCGGTGCTATGTTTACTTTATCCAAGATTCCTCTCGAGCGATTAACACACTTTAAGTGATGAGGATAGTTTGGAACATGAACCGAATTGACGGATCCTAAACTGGTACATGATGACTTTTCCAATGAACCACCTCTCGGACCAGTTAACACAGTCGAAGTGGGAGGATATTCTTGAACGTTTAATGAATTAACGGTTAAATGTGCTAAAATGGATGATACAATCTCAAGTCTTCAAGAGTTGGTCAGGTTTGTGGTAAAGAAATTGCAGTGAAGCATAGGATGTTTGTCTTGGAGAAAGTAAGAAGACACAGGGTTCTTGTTTTGAGGACCATGAGGAAGATGAAAAGAAGGTGGACTCTCCGACTCACGAATGTGGAGAATGTATCCAAACAGGGAGGAGTGAAGGCATGAATTCGTGGGAGGGTCAGATGTATCTATAGAAGAAGATGTTGATAGTGGAGATCAAGAATTTTGGTATCCGATAAAGATGGGAATGAGGCTGTTTTGAAAGTTTGAAGGCGTGGTAGAAGATGAAGTGATGCGGGACACAATCACAACCACCGCTAGTGTGTCTCTGCAACCACGGATAGTTTTGTTGAAACCATCTAGCTTTGCGAGTTTGAGAAATGGCAATTGTACCCATCGCTATCATAACTACTTCCACCATTGTTACAACTCTTCAGATCACCACCTAAATCTAAAGAAGTTGAGAAAGAAGTCGCAAGTACATTAATCAATCTAAGCAAAACCTCATTAACTCTTCACCAATCATTGCACTGCTTTGTCTCTTAAACCTCTGCAAACAAACCCAAAAGTAAAAGCTTAGTTATTGGTGAGCCTTTGAAGATGAAGGTGGCTCAATCGAGACATTGGAAAGGGTAAAGGGTGCAGAACAAAATTGAAGTTTAAAAGTAAAGAAGAACATATTGCTTATGATGCGAGAATATGTAAAAGGATGGTAGGCGAAGAACAAGCGATTTTTAGAAAAGGAAGCAAGAAGAAGATGAGGCTAATTAAATGGTTAGCAACATGGTATGAATCACAAAATTATCTTCGTGCTTCTAATCAAATTAAGGATGAGTATACTACTCAAGAATGGGCATTGTTAGATGATGAGGAAGAGCTAGAATGTTGGGTGAATGGGCAAAGAGGATTAGTAAAGAAAGGAAGCAAGTTATAAGAAAGAAACCTCCTACAATTGCACGGATGAGGAATGTAATGATGAAGATTATTAAGAATTGAGCATTCATATTCTCGACAATCTTAGTAAATTTTCATTTAAAAGAATCCATGAGCTTTATCTAATGTGTATGAGGATTAATAATCAAAATTTTACTCCTATGGGTTACGAAAAGGATGAAGAGTGGATTAAAAGTAATCTAAATAGGAAATCGAGATTAGGAGACATCCGATTCTAAAAGACCGAAAGAGAATGAAGATGGTAATCAAATTATCTTTTATGAGTATGAGCTTAAAGGAAGTAAAGGATGTTGGAAAATTCAAAGACTCAATAATGAAGTTTCGAGTATAATAAATTTTCACAGATGCTTGAAGATTTTGATAAAGATGATTTCTTTGCATCTTTGGGAGCTTTATAGGAATAAGTTTGGTGATGTGCAACGAGATGATTATCATGAGAGAATGATTTATAATTACTTGAAGATTCTATTTGAACCTACTCATGATGAACACGAATGGAAAGGACTACGCAATGGACAAGTTACGAGAATGGTTTTTATATCAAACTTGTGGAGTTCATGTGTTAACTATTTACGGAGAAGTTATTCATATGCTTATAGAAGGCGATTATCCTAAATTGAATAAGTATCCGAAGTTATTACTCGATGATGAAGCACTGGTATTATCAAGATGTTGATGCCCTATGATGGTCAAGCTTACAATTTGTTCTTTCAAGTATGAGAAAATTCTTAAATCTAGTAAGTGTTTGGCTACATCCTCCAATTCGGATGTTTTGAGCTTAAAGGAAACTTGAGAATTCTATTTGAATTTATCAAGTTTAGGGAGGATTGTTGGGTTTTGGTTCCTTGGATCAAGAATTATTCTAAGTGTTGGAACTACGGACAAAGTTGATAAAACCACAGACGTAAGAATGGAACCATCGATGAAGACAAAACCGCTGCTAGTAGTATTGTGTAACCAACGATATTGTAATGTAACCACCGCTAGTCTTGTATAGTCGGTTTAGTATTTTGTATTAGATAAATATGGAAAAGGTATTTATCTTGTAGGTTACGTATTGTATTATGTAAAGGACTCTTTAGCCTATAAAAGGAGGTCCTAGGTTAGATTAGATATATGTATGTTTTATATCTAAGGTCAATACACTTCAAGGTTGTAAAACCCTAATACTGGTTAGAGTATTCGTATTAATAATAATATTGAGGTGTTGAATGTTCATTGTTCTTCATCTTAAGATTAAGTATTAAATTCCGCGTGATACTTAATAAGTATTTGCTTAAGTCAGTTTCTATATTAGATCGTTTGCTCAACTGTGATCAACACCTTCGACACGGACCTTTGGCACCTTTCACTAATGCCTTCGTCTTGATCTGTTTGGCATCTTTCACTTATGCCTTCAACACAACACTTCTAAAGAGGGAGGAAAGAACTATCAACAAGAATACTTCAGTAGTCTTGATGATGACGAAGCTTGGCAACCCATGGACTTGAGCTTGCTCGACTTCAAGAGGTGGTGATCTCGCCTTTAAGAGGAACCTAGAGAATCACACAAACACAAAACTACATAGAAAGACCCTTTGGATATGAGGTTAGAGAGTTTACAATACTAAGAGAAAGTATGTGTAAAAAGGGTGAGTTACAATGAAGAAATGACTCACTATTTATAGGCAAAAACCTCTATGTTTCCCGGATCCCACAGATCCCTTACTTGAGGGATTCGTCCAGTGTAATCCTAGGATTCCGTAGATGCTCCTCACTATTTGGGTTATGGTTCATGGATCATGGGTCATGGGTTATGGACTTTAGGTCATGGGCACCCAAATAGATACAATGTATCTAGACATTGGATCATGGGTCATGGTTTAGATCCATGGGTCATGGATAATACCCAACATGACTTCATGCATGATGTCATGCAATGGGTCATGGGTTATGGATCAAGCTCCATGAGTATGGGTCATGGACTTTGGGTTTTACCCAACTACATTCAATGTATCTAGTCAATGGGTCAAGTACTTCGATTTTTACCGATTACATCACCCATTACAATATATACTAAGTATATATAAGTACATATCCATATTATGTAAACACTAGTTGTTATACATATGTATTTCTATAAGTTGTAAACAATGTTACTTGTTTAGTGTTTTATATGAAAATGTAAGTGTGCTAGTAAACTATTGGCTCAAACTATTTACCTATTTAATTTGTTTCATTAAAATGATTTTACGTTTGTTATCGACAAAATATCAGAAGATCATAAAATATAAATAAACGTTTTTACGGCTTATTTGTATTAACATAGACGATTAACCGCGTATAGAGACGACGGTGCATAGTGGCATCAATTTGTACATATGTTTTTTATTAACTTTTTCTGTGTTTATAGGTGTGGAGTAAGTACGAGTGCAGAAAGTTCTAAGATTAATTTATAAATGAGTAGTTAAACAATTAATAGGTTGCGTTGTAAGAATATTTTGGTAAAACAGTATTACTCATTTTGTATGTTTTTAAACAAATGTATTTTTTATATATATTGTATAAGATTAATGCGTAATAGCACTTGGGATAAAAATAAATTACTAGTTTATGAGCAACTCGTTATTGGTGTTATTTTATCATAAATTTAGCCGTATTGTTTTGTACCTTTTATGATATTCTTGTTGTTACAAGGCATTATACTATATAACATTCATTGAAGTATTTTTGGAGTCGAAACTATTCCGAAGCCTCTGACTTAGAGTTCGGCTTGAGGGAGTGGGGCGCTTTGAGTGCACTGTGGTGCCTCAGCTTGAGCCAACATTGTTCACACGCCGAGTCGAGCGCTCGGGTTAAATTGATTAAAATAAGATTCTTTGGGTTTCTTAGTGGGTTCTCCACTAATTTGCCACTTAATTTCAGGGTTTGCTGCATGTTGTACACCTATTTTCCATCATCGGTTTTGGTTGTCACATTTTGGAGGTTTGTTGCATGTTGTACACCTTTTTTTCATTATATCATTGCTAGAACTATGTAGAAAAGCAATCGCTCGGTTGTTTATTTGGTCTATGAATTCTCTCTCTAAACACACATAGTGGTTGTAGCTGGGTTACATCTGAGATAGCGGCGAGCTTTTGGGGTTTCGGTGTTTCAATAATTGATGTCGAGGTTTCATTGCCATATGACCCGTTAATGTAAGGTATTTTGGTTTCTTTTTTTAGTTTGTTGATTTGTTAATATGTGTTTGTGTTTATTTAATCTTTATGATAAGTATGATGTGTGATAATGAGTGATGCTTTTATATTGTTTTCTACAAGTTGTGTTTTAGTCTCAAAGAGCTTCTGCAGTAGAAGATTTTGCTTATGGTTTATCGCTCAAGTTCGTTTACATAAGCTATTTGAATATTATTTGTTGCAGTCACAAATATGCATAGTTGGTTTATGTTGGTTTTTATTTAGATAATTTAGAAATGACCAAGTTTTTAAATAATTAGTAGATAATTCTGACTGTATCTATTTGATTTTTATATTTTCATAGCTTGCAATTGTGTGTAAAGTGATTCTCAATCCGATATGTAAGTCTATAGACCTAATTATGGATGTTCATATGAGTATATTTTAAGGCTATTTTCTTTAATGGAGATTTCTTAAAAGATTTTCGGTTGGGGTGATAAGTAGAATACTTGCTTATGCTTGCTATCTAATATTTGATATACATGTTGCAATTTCTTGATTTTATGGCTAATATGGGTAGTACTTTCTTGGTTATGGTGTTTCGGTCACCCGGTAAGTCACAATTTTGGCATGTCGCGTTTAGGTTTTACACTTTTTAAAGGGCATTGGTTGGGGTGATACGTAGAATACTTGGTTTTGCTTGATGTTTAAAATTTGATTTGCCTGGTAAAATTTTCAAGATTTTAAGGTTAATGTGGGTAGTATTTGCTTATGATCCAGTCATTTAGTAAGTCATAATTTGGGCCTGGCAAAAATCTGATTTCTTGATCTCGCGTTTAATTTTGAAATTGTTTAAAGGGATTTGGTTGTGGTGATAGGTAGAGTATTTGGTTATGCTTGCTGTTTAAAGAAAGGTTGTAAAAATCACTAGGCGCTAGTGAGGCGGTCGGGTAGGGCCTAGCGATTAATCGGTTAGGGAGAGATTAATCGATGATTAATCAGATTGGAAATTTTTTGCACAAAATTGTAATTTTAGATATTATATTATATTATATGTATGAGATAATCATAGTGCATCAAAATTAAAATATTTCAAGTGTTCAAGTATAAACATGTAAGATATAACTTTTCACATACACATCATAACGTTAACACAATGACCACATAGATGGTTTTAGAGAGAAAGAGTGGGACATTCTAGTGAGAGAAACTTGTAGAATATTAGATTACCAAAGAACATCCAACCTCTACCTTGCAAGGTAGAGGGTATTTATAGGTTACAAACTAAACGACCTCCCGACGGCACCGTGGATCGGGGATACGGCTGGTAAAGACCCGACCTTCCTCCACGGTGTTGCACTAAACTATTTTACGCTACTAACTAACTGATTAACTACATAAAAACGTAACTAATGACCAATCTACGAGCTAACTTGTGCTAGATAATAGTTGGGGTGACCGACTCTTCATTACTGGAATTATCTAATTCCTAACAATCTCCCCCTAAGGGAGGTCACCCCATGATTTACATTACAGACCCTAACATTTCCTGACTAGGTTCTTGAGCTCGTAGACTTTCATACATCAACATCGTAAACTTAGTGCATAGGTGGTGCAACTTCAAAGTCTGCAAAGATTTGTACGTTAAATTGGAGGTCCATTTCTGATCCACGTGATAGTAAATATGAACTAGCTTTTGAGATCATCAGCTATCAAGAATCTCTGACACATCCTTTGTGGTGTTGGTATTCTGTGAATTTGTGACATTAGGACCGACATGCTCACATTTTGGATCATGATATCTTCTCATCAGAGTTGTGGAAGCTTTAGTTGATTCATGATATTGGCGCAGACATAAGCGTAAGCATGGAGTGAAAATATCGAGTCATTGATGCACTAATCATGATTTCTTTTGAGATGAATGTGTTAAGTGAGCATGCGGTGTGGATTGACCGCTTCATTCTCGAGCACCGCACAACGCCAGCGTACCTACATACAACAGTTAGCAATAAATCGCACGAAAGTGTCTTTGATCACTTCGTAGAATTGAGGTACACGCCCACGGTGCCCCGTTGATCAAGACAAAACCGCTCGTGATCGTATAATTCAAGAACTTCCTTGACGGGGTTTCAGAATGCTCTAATCGTTCTCAAACCGAACGCCTCAAAGAAGACAACACGGAGTGAGTGAACCAAATAATTTAAGTCCACGATTGATGAAAAGATATTTGAAAACAATCGAGTATTGCTCAATAGAAATTGTTTTTGCAATACAACAAGGTTTTAATGAAAATCAATTATCAATCATAAAACATCTTTTGATTTGAAATAACCGTACGGTCGATGTGCTAAAGAAAAGAGTTGTTAAGCACAAAGACCGGTTTTCAAAGGTATCCGTCAATCCCTAACTCGAACTGAGATTGATTCAAGAAATTGAATCGCCCCATTGTTTCGCTCGGTTGTCACATGGTTGATCCATATAATGAATCTCACATGCCACCTACTGTGAGCTTGTTTGATGTTGGCTCCGAAGGCTTTCCATCTTCATTGTAAGTGTGTAAACACATCACTCGAGATGTTCCGCAATACCACAAGGATAATGCGTGGGACTCAAGATATAATGTCTCTTTCCACATTGTGTGAAACAGAGAGTCTTCATTGAAAGTGTCCTAATGAGATTTATTGATGATCTCGTGGCTCTAGACTCAATTTGTGCATATTTGGATCCTATGCCGAGACTAGGAGAGGGTCTCCTTCTTCAATATCAACAATCTCTAAGAGAAAGTCGATAGATAATGTCGGTTCCCGTGAGAATGAAACAAGTCCTTTAAGAGGAACTTGAGTGGTTTGGAAAGTTGAAGTGCGGTGCGTCCGGGTCCATGACGTCTTGTCTTCAATACCGATGTTACCATCGTTAGTATATGAAGTGAACCCGGTTTATGCCCTAAGGTTGAATAAATGGAGGGCTATTTGTTTTCACCCTTTCTCATTCAATTCTTTTAATTCTTCAACCCTTGAAGGCTTACCGAGACTTCATAACTAGAACCTTGTTGGGTTCATTCTAGTACTAGCTCACCTTAGTCCGCACTCTTCCCATATCTCACTTTTCTCCTTTTATCATCATACCTAAGGACTTCTACACTAACTAGTGGATTGTCCCACGGGTAGGTCTCTCCTGCTCTGGCGGATCATGGAACCAAAACCTAACCTTATCATCCTTATATCACCGCATATAAAGTAAAGTTGGACGGTCTATTTGGTATTGTTCATCCGCCATCGATCCAATTGAAAACCATTTGAAAATCAATTCGGATACTTGTGATGTATTATCAAAGCATTTTGTACCGAATTGTTTTTGATATTTTAGACGAGAAGAACTCCCTCAACATGCGCATCAAGTATTTGAAAATGTTTTGCACACGGAGGCAAGAGAAAGAATTAACTTTGATTACCATTTTCTAAAAGATATCACCATCACTTCCTTGATCAAATCAAGTAGATAAAGCATTTTCGGGAAGGATGAGGTTTCGTAAATTTGCTCCCCTCAATATGTGCCTCAGCGGTTGAAAAGAGTTTTGCACATACTAGAGGGAACCCTTTATCATCAAAGGATTAGAAGTCGTGTAATCAAGGTACTTTTAAAATATTTAAAGTGTAGTGTACCACGATGACTTGAATTTGCAAGAGAGTTCTCCCCTTAATATATGCTTCGAGATTAGAAAAATTGTTTAGCACATATAAGAGAAGTTTGCACAAAATTGGTCATCTTATCTTTTACCATCTTTCATATTTATATCACATTTTCTCCCCGATCAAAATCTTAAATCCTTTGAGATTTTGGATCTCAAGTGATTTAAATACGTATGAGGTAAAATATTTGTAGGAGAAAATGTGTCCGATTTTATATGATAAAGAAAATGGACAAACAGATGTTTCCCTTTTCACGCGGGAAACCATAGTACAAATCCTAGCACTATTACATGTATTACAGCTTGTTCATATTTATTACACCACATATTACACAAAGTAAAAAAAAAAATAAACGGTATCCCAAGAAGTCTTCATTCGGTTCTCAAGAAGTTTGTAGTGACCATCACGGAGCCTTCCACCAACAAAACTTTCAAGGTGCGGAAGATCCTTCGTGTCTTGAGTCTTCGTTCGATTGCAAAGAATGAAATGTTCACATCTCTTCACATCATCCTCACCCAAAAATGGTTTTAATCCAAGATTTCATATCAAGTTTGGCTTTTTCACTCGTGTCAAGTTCTTCTTCGACCAATTTGAGCGCACCATCACTAAACTTGTAGAGTTCACATAGACGCATAAGCACACGCGATGCATATCCGTCGGTGAAGATGACGGCTCTAGGGGTGTCAAGAACTTTGTATTCTCGATGAAATTCATGCCCGATTGCATTCCATTGAGGACTTGTGAGGTTGACCACGGTTTGGTAGCTTTCAATGCCTGTCGAAAGTCCTCAACTCGCTTCCGAATGACTAAGCCCCGATCCAAAGAGTGACACCGCAGAGGGCCTTTTTCTCACGCACGGTAAGTGCTCAAGGTGTCCTTGAAGATTTAAGAGATAGAGATCTTCAAATCATTTGGCGTAAGATGTTTGAAGTCGTTCTCTTCAATAGTATACACTTGAGGTCGACTCTTTTAAGGACAATCTTCTTCAAGTACTCATATCCATAGATAGGAAGATCTCTACACTAACAACGCTTAAGATTTGCAGCTTTGATCCGACATCATTGCGCCTTTATTAGCACCATGTCTTCGATGTAGAACTTCTTCTTTTTGAACCACCGGTGAGAAATACCATAAGAAGTCGCAATATCATATTTTTGTTCTTCGATTGCCTGACTGATCGGGAACCATCCGCCAAGCCCCGATCGAGAGTAGGTTGCGCCTTCATCTTTGATATTGATGAGAGCAGTCTTCTTTCCGCAGAGCGAGCACACGATAGTCCAAGTGGTGATTGAAGAAGAATTTTGCCCGAATGGTCTTTGACCGTGTTCACCACCAAGAGGAAGAGATTTGTTGACATTGTTTAATCGATTTGATCACCGACTTGGTCATTTAGCATCTTATGGCATTCTTCCATCCGATATTGAAGATGATTTGCATCCGAGTGGAAGACTTTGACAATTTTGTAAGCTTGACCTTCAAGATCTCTTGGTGTTATGGATGAGATGCTCTTCCGCTCACAAAACCATCTAATGAAACTTCCCATATCACCGGTGTAGTGTAGAAGAGAGTCTTCACCGAATTTCGTAATTATTGGTGATAACCGATGCCCAATTGTTGTCGGGAATCATAGAGTCGACTGGATGGTCCATGTGGGTTACGGAGAAGGAGGTCTATCTTCCACCATGCGACTTTGAATTGTGTCTCTTGAAGGTGCAACTCGATGTGCTAGTGCGATTCCCACCATGTAAGAATCAAACCGTCTTCGAGGCTTAGGAATATGCTTTGTTGATGCATCATCTTCATCTCGTTCTTAGTCACCATGACTTGAGACTCTTCGTGGACCACTTGATCATCGTGAATTGAAGTGGATGCGGAGTGAACCTTGAATCAATCGTCGCCTGTGCAGCAGATTTCTTCTGAGTACTCTGTTTGTTTGTAGAGTCTGATTGATTGGACGGTTTTGGAGGTGATGATGGTGGCTGTGATGGAGGTGAATTGGTTGTTGAAGAAGGATTACCAGCTCCAGAAGTTCCAGCGCCTCCCGTTGGTGGAGGATCTTCGCGATCTTTGCGATCCTTCATCAATGCTTCCATCACAATTGTCCTCCTTTTCTTTTTAGCTTCTTTTTCCCCGACGTCAACCTTAAACTGCTCATAATTATCGAACTTAATAGATTCTTCAAGTGCTTCATAGAGTTTCTTGTGAATCTCATGCTTGTCTCTTGACCTCATACATCCTTTCACACGTAGCCGCTCTCATATCGGAGATGGGGAGGTCCTTGAATCGATCTAAGAAGTGGAGCTCCATAGCCCATTCCACAACATCTCGACTTCTCCTTCAATAGCGGCGGTGACCGCTTCATTGAAGTTGAGGTGCTCCAATCTATAGACTCAATCCACCGTAGATTCAACAGATTTAGGAAGTTGCCTTCCGAGCTTCTATCCTTTTAATGGCTTTATCCAATAGTTGATCGAGTTGAGAATCGTGGAGGGAAGTCAAGTGAGCCACTTCATCCGCAATAGTAATGACGGGTTCGGGTTTGGTGACATTGTTGGTGGTGTTTGTTCAGTTGATAAGGAGGTGGAAGTGCGGTTGATAGTGAAGATGCAGCCATTGGAGGAATAGTTGACGATTCTTCGGATGTCGACAAAGGTACATGGATTGTGCGTAATCTAAAGTTTTGTCATTAATGAATTGATCACCAAAAGAGAAATCTTCATCAAGATTCATAAGTGAGGATAGAGAGTTAGTGGACAGATTTGGTTCATCCATCTTCAAGGTCTCATCAGATCTTGTCTCAAGGTTCTCCTGCGAGTCCTTTTGTAACAGAGTGTCAACCTTTAAGTCAGATTGAGTCTCTCCAAGTGTAAGAGATTCCTTAAACGTTTCAGGAACCTTGACCACTCCAGATTGTTCTTTTGCATGAGATGAATCTGTTCTTCTCTTCAGCTCATATTGATTTGTGGTGCTTGATGGAGATGATGAGATAGTTAATAGCATGTGAGCAGCTTGTTCAGTTTCAACACTTGCAACTCCTTTACCCTTGTCAAGTGTAATTGGGGTTGTTTGGTGAGGTAGTTGAGGGTTCCTTAACACAATTCCACCCATCGGAGCTTTCACATTCGACTTTCAAGGCTTTGTTGAATTCCATGTTGCGATCAAGATCATCTTCATCGATTAGCTCGAAACATTCCTTGGTATCTCGTTTTTCACCAATCTCCTTTTCCACTTTCTTCCTTTTTTTTCTCGCTTCTTGGATGTGGGGTCGATCAGAGACCTTTCAAGTCTCTTTTACGAAGAGAGGCATAGGATGCTTGTGAGGTCGACTTGGTCACGGAGCATTTGGTTGTAAAGGAGAGGGTGTGACATCGCTAGGAGTTTGGTTGCTCTTTTCATGTATTGTCAAGTAGTCCTTCTTCTTGATATCTTCCGTGAGAAGACAATCGAATTGGCAATCCAAATACTTCTTTATTCGATCCTCTAGGAACATATTTCAGTTTCCTAAAACAAATTCATCTTCCGCTTTGTGTAAAGTTGATTCGCACCTAGAGTGAAGTTGTGAATTTGTTGCAAGCATTGGATAACAAGCTTAGAGAATCGATCTTTGGGAATTACAAGTTTGTTCTGTTTTTTCGACCTTGAACATTGTTCGTGAAATAGGTTCTATCGATATGAATGTGTTCATTGATAACGAGAATTCTTCCCAAATACGATCCGAGACATTCACATCAACCCTATTAACGATTCCCCATAGGATTTGTAAGATAGAATTCTCACTTTATCAAACCACAAGTTTTCCCGGATAAGCATAAGTTCGTAATGGTTGTAATAGCTCTCGTGGTTGATACATGTGACCGGTGATGATGTCGATGCTCTTGAAATCATCGCTCGATAGCCCAACCCAATTAGAAATACGATCGATCGTCGACCAAAGTGAGATTCGTAATCTAACGCCGTGGTTACATGGTGTGATTCCAAGAGCCTTGCTCAGAATATCAGAATCAATTGTGAACTCCCTATTATCCAGCTTGCAAGAGTATTGTGCTGTGATTTTGTTCCATTGAACGGTGTTCCAGAATTGTTGAATGTAGATGGTAGGAATTGAGCATTGCTTGGTAATAGCTCCGAAGAAGTTAGTGTTTTTGAGGATGTCAATTGAAACTTTGAGTATCGGATTTTGTTGGAGCCTTTGTAGGTCCACATAACAGTTGCTTTTACCTATAGCAGCCCATTGACTTGGGAAGGATTTCTTCGATCCCGAGAGAACTCGATGATCCCGACGGGTAGCGCTCTTTTCGGGATTGAACTTGCCATTGATGTTCGAGTAATCATACAATCAACAGTAATGGATGGGAACAGGTTAGATGATAAATGGTAAGTGAGACAACATTAACATAGAGGTAGTAACTCAGAAGGAGTCCCCAAAACACATACAGAGAAGGATAGAGTGGCATAAATTACAAATATATGACAACTTTCAAATATATGATAACATTCATAATTGAGATATATCAATGAAGTACATTCATATAGATAAATGATTACATGACGAGCTTATAAGGGATTTAAAGGGCAAAAGAGTGCATTTCAAAGTGATCATGACATGAGCCAATATACACATGTAAAAGTGATATAACACATATGTATGAGGCAAAAAGTAACATTTGGCAGTCGTGAGAGAAACCAAGTACCGTTTGCCTAAACAGAGATGTCATAACAGATTACATAGAGTATGTTGATTCAACAAGTCGAATTAGGAGATCCTAAGTGTTGTGAGAGTGAGATCATCTTTAGCACAAAAAAAACTTTGAACATTTTAATAATCCTTGACCCTAAGACTAATTCTCAACATGAAAGTGAACATCGTTGCGCACTTGTAAAAACAAGTCGTCATCTAGAGCCACGCACAAGTCGTTAAAGGATTAGCACTCTAAGTCGCTAAGCTAATTCGCTAGCATGTAAGGCTGTTGCCATGAACAAGATTTCCTAAACCAAGTCGCTACAAAGCGGGTCAACTAAGTCGCTAGGTAACAAATTAAGCTAACTTGTAAATACAAGTCGCTATCTCGCTAACTCGCTAACCAAGTCGCTAGAATAATTCGCTAGCTAGTAAAGTCAAGTCGCCATGTACAAGAATTCAAGCCAAGTCGCTACAAAGCGAGTTAACTAAGTCGCTAGGTTATTAATTCGCTAACTTGTAAATACAAGTCGCTAACTACTAACTCTAACCAAGTCACTGAATTTAGTGAACTAATTCGCCTGAGAGACGTAGTCGCTAAGTTGAACACTAACTCGCCATGAAGAACATTCTGACTAAGTCGCTACCAAGAACAATTTAACTCGCCACCAAGAACACTTCTAACAACAACCCATCAGGTCCAATTCACTTAATCATACATCAATGTATTCCAACCAATATACTCCAAACAATATATTCCAAACATTTTTAAACTCGTTCAATCATTATATAAGTAACACACACACGATTACATGAAAATTCGAACCTAAGCGAGAGTCAATAATCACACCTCACGAGCACGAAAGGATCCGAAATAAAGATAAGTTAGAAACGGACACTAAAGCTTAAGATAACCACGATAAGAGGGAATCGAGAAGCAAACCTCGTGCTAAGTCGCTAGTATGAATAAAATGACGAAGAGAAGAAGAAAAGGAACGAGAGAAAAAAAAAACTTGTTGGGTAAAATGGTAACTCGCTAATGTGTAACTCGCTAGGGTATACAAACAAACTTAGGCAATATGACACAATTGGTCCTTGTGGTTACAACATGAGGTGAGGTAATTCGCTAATGCAACATAACTTACACTATATGACAAGTTTGGTCCCTATGGTATTAAAGAATGAGTGGTAATAATATGCTAACACGGATTAGACAACGTCTCTAGCATTGATTATCACACTGATCATCATGAATCAATTCAACATTTCAACACATAGGCATTTACTATGAAGGCACACACAAGCAGTTATTTCAAAAGTATAAACAGATATTTCAAAAGTATAACCAGTTAGTCACACAAGCAGGAAACCACCACAACATACAAATAAACAAACATCATAACCAGCACAGAAGCCAATGGTATATAAAACTAATCTCCCCCTCAATCAATGTCATCAAAGATCATTGATTGATATTAACCAATCCCAATATACCACCAAGAATATATCATTTGTTCGAACTTCATCTATGATCCCGTGCCATTATTGAATGACATTTCTAGGACCGTAGATGTTATCGATAACAAGGAATATATTCTTTATTTTTTTTTTTTTTTTTTTTTTTTTTAAAAAAAAAAATGACATAATTTTGTGTAAAGAAGTATATGTATGTTTTAAAAGATCATTGATTGAATTTTTTTTTTTTTTTTTTTTTTTTGGACACTTGATTTATACAAAGATATGGAAGGACGAGTCCCGATTCAAGATGAATAGAGTCAAAGTAAAGTACATCAACTCGGCAAGCTATAGCTCTGAATGAGCTATGTTCATATCCGAGGGAACCAAGTCATGAAGTTCCCGATTGAGTTGAGCATTGTACGAAAAGACCGAGAGCACATTGTACTTGAAGCACATGTAGACTTGTACATAGAAGGGTTAGTGACATGTTTAGTCTCACATTTAGATGCAACACAAGATAATCCGACGTATCATTAATGGGGATCCTATTAGGTTCTTCATTCTTGAAAAGTTTACCTGGAATCCACTGAGGCATGATCTAGGAATGTAAGTTCGTTTAAGTCCAGTAAACTTAAATAGTCGCGGTGGGAATCCATTTGAAACTACAGTTAGTTGAACTAAATGAGTGCCTGACCTTGAATTGACTAATTGTCCTTTTGTGATCGGAGAATTTCTGTGGGATTGATCGTCGATGATTTTTGCATGAGACCTAGTTAAGCTTATTGCATTTCGATCCGTGAGTGATGACCATTAGTCCAATGCTTGGGATTCATCATATCCGAACTAGGCAATGAAGTGACTGGTTTTGACAAGATGCATCGATTATCAACTAGGGATGTGAGCTTAGATTTTAATGGTTTAGCTCTTTCGCACCTATAGGCATTAGGTTGTTTAATAACTGCTCGCTTCAAGTTGTTACGAACATTTGACTTTCCCAAAGTTGAAGGTTTTGCAAACTTAGTGTTCATCCTATTTCCAACATGCTTCGAGCTCATTTTTAGTGCAACAATATTAAAGCTCTTATCTTGAATTTGTGCTTTGAGGTCATCAATATCTTTCATCAAGAGATTAGATTGATTGACTAATTTAGAGTTTGTTCCTCAAGGTTCTTTCTTAAATGCTCATTTTCTCTTAGAAGGTTGGACACACATAGAGCTAGTTCGAATTCCTAGATTCTAGTGTATCACTCATCTCATGATACTATATTTCGGGCTTCCGAAGAAGAGATTTGATTTCTTATGGTCGAATCTTTGTTCGAATCTGGATTTTAACCGATTAATTTCAAAAATTTCTAAATTCGAAGTTCCAGACACTACCTTCTTTTTTTGCATAAAACATTTCATCCTTATGTTGTATTTCAATTTGCAAAGAGATACTGATGTTTTTCAAGAATTGAAAATTTGTTTGAAAGCTCATCATATACCCTTTTTCAATCATGTTACTTGCATTAGATTCGAGACAAAACAAAGATTGATTCCACATTGTTATGTTCGTGGTAAGAGTCATGTACCTTTTTGTGAGAATTAGTGTGATCGGTGTTGTTTTCTTCATCCTTTTCCATCACAATCGAGACTCGCAATCGTTGTCTTCATTTGGTTCAATCGGAATGAAGCATGACACGTCATCATTGTTCCATGGACACTCTTGACACTCATTCAATTCCTTCACTTGTTATTCTCTTTGCGCTTCCTCGATGTATGTTTCCATATTACTCATAAGTTGAATAAATGAGTTTCAACTCATGAATTTCCATTCCGTGCTTTTGAAAGACATTCGGTCATGGTATTATCAAAACTGAGGAGTATTCTTCCGGGTAAGTGATCGAAATTGGTTGGAGATGGTTTGGAGAACAAAGATGAGAATCATCACTGAGAGCTTTTCTTTGGTAATTTGAAACCTCACCGCTCTAGGTTAAGCAAAACAGTTCTTGTTAAAGTGGGAAAATCGACGAAGGATGGCACAACTTGTTCGATCCATGGTTGTGGATAAGAGTTATTTGAGAAGTCGATCGAGATGTTGAAACTACCACAGTGCATTCCACATTCTTAGTATCATCTCAAGATATTAAGAGTGACTTATTTGAGTTGTTCTGATTGATTGATACTGAGTCATTAAGTGTGTGGCCTTTAGATAAGCATTCTGTTTCACTATTCTGTGATGTGTCATAGAGAGCAAGTACTTTGGTGATTAAAGAATCTGTGATGACAGACATTGTGTTATTATGAATTACTCCCCAAGTCTCTAGAGGATTTAGAATCAATTCGCTACCAACTAAATAGCACTTATCCCAAGTCGCTAGAAGATACTACACCAAGTCGCCAACACTAATTCGCCACCACGCTAAGTCGCTAGCTTTCCAAGTCGCTAGCCGATGTAAGTCGCTATGGTAACTCGCTAACACTCAAGTCGCTAACAAAATTCGGCGACAATTGCCACCAATTCGCCAACGATGCAAGTCGCTAAAGAGCAACTCACATGCATCAAGTCGCTACCACTAAGTCGCTACCCATAGTGGAGAGTCCACTACTTGTATCGTTAATCGCTAGGTCTAAGTCGCTAGCTCCAACACGAGAAGTCGCTACAAAATGTGAAGCAAGTCGCTACCAAGAAAATATTCCGTGAGATAAGTCGCTAGCTTGAAAACCATATAAACATCACTTTTCAATCCAAAACAACCCAACCAAGATGATTCAAGCTTACCAAATGAAAACCTAAACACTTTTGATGATTCTAAACATAAAAGTACCAACAAAATTCAAACTTTAACACAAGAAATCAACCAAATGATGCAAAACCACTAAACTTTTTCAAACTCAAAACCACCTAAAAATCACTATAAATCCAAAGATGTGCAAGATGTGATCTAACCATGGCTCTTGATACCAATTGTAAGATATAACTTTTCACATACACATCATAACGTTAACACAATGACCACATAGATGGTTTTAGAGAGAAAGAGGGACATTCTAGTGAGAGAAACTTGTGAATATTAGATTACTAAAGAATATCCAACCTCTACCTTGCAAGGTAGAGGGTATTTATAGGTTACAAACTAAACGACCTCCTCGACGACACGTGGATCGTGGATACAAGGTAAAGACCCGACCTTCCTCCACGGTGTTGCACTAAACTATTTTACGCTACTAACTAACTGATTAACTACATAAAAACGTAACTAATGACCAATCTACGAGCTAACTTGTGCTAGATAATAGTTGGGGTGACCGACTCTTCATTACTGGAATTATCTAATTCCTAACAAAACATAATACATAATTCTTCAAAGTTTAAAGTCAAATATAGACATTACTCAGTTTGTTGACCATTTTTAAACGATATTTGACCGATTTTGACTGATTAATCGATTTGTTGACCGATTTTTAAGCAATTTTGTCCTATTTTTAAGCGATTTTGTTGACCAATTTTTAAGAGATTTTGTCTGATTAATCCAATTAGACCAATTTTGTCCGATTAATCGGTTTGTTGACCAATTTTAAGCGATCTTTGACCAAACCGATTATGATAAATCCGGCGCTAGTGACCGATCAACGATTATATGGAGATTAATCGCCGCTCACGATTTTACAATGAGGTTTAAAATTTGATTAGCATGTTGTGATTTTGCGATTTCGGGTAGGCCGTGGTCATAAGTGTAGAAACCGTTTATGACATGTGGTTATGAGGTGTGTGCACTTTGTATAAGATGTGGTGGTAAGTGTTGATCTCATAAGTGTTATCACATGTGTAATTGTTTTATAAATGTTTTGTATTTTTATTGATTGTTTTGGGTTTTATTACAGGTTTTCCGGGTAAAGTTCATAAGCGGGAACTTCCTATTTTGTGTAGAGATACTGAAATTTGGTCAAAGGGTGAGTACTTTATAATGTTTCTTGTTGTTGTTTCTTACTTTATGCATGCTTAAGCGGTGTTTGGGTTAAGTGTGTTGTGAGCATACAGATACCTCACGGCTTTGTTTCGACTTACTTTGGGAGATACATCTTATGTTGGATAGCTAAAGACGTGTTTGAAAATACGGGGGTTTTCTTTTTGTGTTAAACACCAAATGTTATATAGTATATGATTTGGGTCATGTATGTGGTTCTTTTCCGGATTCATGGTTATTTTTTTAAGTTTGTATTTTAATTTATTGTTTTTGTTTATTCGCATTCTCCAACTCCGGTTCAGTAAATGGGATCTTCATAACTTGTTTAAAGATTGTAGAATTTGGTTATAGGTTGTTACTTTATAATCCTTGTTATGTTGTTGTATTTGTTACTTTATGTACGCTTGCGGGCTGTTTGGGTTACTATGGCGATTGCCATTTTGTGAAAATGAACATATCCTCATCAAGAAGAGAGCGGGTTTTAGATCAAGTTAAAAGAGGTGATAGGAATGATGTTAATGCTAAATGTGTTTCATTTTTTAGATACAAGGACATGATTGGTTCTTTGACAACATTTCAGATTCAGGCGATGAAAAACCCGACATCATTGATAAAATGGATTTGCGTAAAGAAAGATGGGAAGTGGTGGAGGGTATGGTGAAAGAATTTACAAAATATTACAAGAATTCTTCGAAGGCTATATGTGCTTTGCATAAACAAGATACTTTGTAAACATGTAGTTTTTGTCTCGAAAATTTGATGCAAACTCTTTCGCTTTATCTTCTTCTCGCTTTTATATTTTTTGTGTATGCAGCATTTTAAAACCGATTTGTTTTTTAATCATCTCAATCGGTGCGTTGTCAAGAATGAATTTTTTTTGTTTTTCTTGTGTAAACTCGAAACACTTTCGGCATTAATGATGTTAGCTTTTTTAGTTTGACCTAAAACACTTTTTTATGAAGATATTTTCATTAAAACGCAATCACGGTGGTCATCATCTTTGACACCGTTATCGTCATCATTTATCTCAATGATCTTTGGAAGCTTGGGTTCTTTTTCTTTAAACCCTTGATGTGGATAAGGTATACTGTTTTCTATCATAGAGAACAATTCATAAAATTAAAGGTCTTCTATCGACCGGTGAGAATGACGTAATATATCGATACAAATATCAAAATGTGTAAAATCCATGATTGACATACATAAACATGGCAGGGACTAGGTTCCAATTTAAATACATACATGTATGAAGATTGACCTAGAATCTTACTGAGTTGTGGTCAGTAGTATATTTGTTTTGTCTCGTGGTTCTTATGTAAATTGGTTTGTATGCTATTAGTGGTTTGGTGGATATGTGTTGTATTTGTTTCAATCTTTGACTTCAATTAGCTGGAAAACCTATTAAGAAAACAAACGTAGTCGTTAACTTTTTTAATCCCTCATACGATCTTTAGAATGTTGAGTTTTGGGAGGTTTATTACTTCTATTGATTTTCCAGATTGTTCAGGATGTAGGTAATAATTTTCTTCCATGTAGCTTTGTGATTTATGGTCCACGGATTTGTTCAATATAGACTTGAGTGTGTTAGACACTTTTGTTTGCTTTGCAATTGTACACCCATAGATACACCTTATAACACCTATATACTACAATTTACAGCACTTAATGTGGATATTTATTTGTATTTCTTTATATAAATGTCATTCGTATGTTGTGGTTTTGGGAAAACCGCGGTTGTTTAGCGATGGTATGAGTTGTGTATGATCATAATTGCTATAAGGTTTATTTCATTTGCTTGTGGCAAAGTAGAAGTGTCTTCTTATATCTGTTCTTATTTCATTAGAGTTTCAAAACTTTTCTGGGAATTCTGTGGTCATACTTTTAATTACCAGTTCCTGTTAAAGTGTTTAACCCCTGGCATAAATATTGTTGGTGCGATAGTTAATAGATTGTTCTCTTTTGTATTTAGCTTATCCAAAAAATGAAGTGCTTATTGGGCGTACTAATTTTGGAGTGAGGAGGATGGAAGAAATCAATAATAATTATGTAATGCGGAATACAGAGGTAACATGAAGTTAAAGTATGATTGTGGTATGGAGAACCAAGCGAGATACATATTTATATAATTACATATCCGACAAAGATCATAATTATATATAAATTGTAGGATCTTAATATTATGTGTTTGATGATTCGGTGGTCTTGGATGATCAAAATACATGTTTAACATTTAGAGAGAAAGTAGAGAGGTGTTCTTGCTAGAGAGTTACTCAAAGTATGGAATATTAGATTAATGAAAGAGCACCACCCTTCCATGGATGGAAGGGGTATTTATACTTACATAAGACACGACCTCCATCGGCTGCGGATCGTGGATACGGTGGGTAAAGACCGTTCTTCCTCCACGGTGTTACCCTACGCTAAACTAACCTAATAAACCGATAAATAACGTGAACAACGACAAATCTACGAGCTAACATATGCTAGACCATTATTGGGGTGACCGACTTTAACATGGAATTTTCTAATTCCTAACAATCTCCCTAAGGAGGTCACCCCATGAAATACATTTTGCTTCCTAGCATTCTATCTTTGACTTCGCTACGAGCTCAGACTTGAATTCTTCAATTTACCAATCTTTGTGCTTTTGTAGCGATTCTTCAAAGTCCGCATTGATTTGTACTTCATGGAGGCCTTTAACCGATCCACATCTTTGATGATCTTCGAGCTTTCATTGAGATCATCACCATAGTAAATCTCCGATCATCCATAGTTGTGTTGCCTTCATGTGATGTTGCGACTTTTGGACCGACATGCTCACACTTTTGAATCATGACATCTTTCCATCGAGTAGCGGAAGCCTTACCGGTTCATGATATTTGCAATAGCAGAAAAGTACATAGTATAAAAATATCGTAACCAAAGTTATGTAGATATGCACCATCATGATTTCTTCAATTAAGTGTAGGTTGTGCGAACATGCGGCTTTGATTGACTCTCAATTCGATCACCGCAATCGTCGGGTGTACCGCATCTGACGATTAGCAATAAAGCGCATGAAAGTGTCTTTGATCACTTTCGCTGAATTGAGGTACACGCCCACGGTTCCTCGCTGATCAAGACAAGCTTACCGCGATCGTAGGATTCTAAGAATCTCCTCGATGGTTTCGCAATGCTCTAGCCGTTCTCAAACCGAACGCCTCAAAGAAGACAACACGGAGTGAGTGAACCAAATAATTGAGATTCACCGATTGATGAAAATGATTTGAAAACAATCGTATTGCTTCAAGAAAGAGTTTTGCAATACGAAGGTTTTATGAGAAAGATCAATTTTCAATCAAAATACTTTTGTATTAGAGAATGAGTACACATTTGACGTGCTAGCGAAAAGAAGAGATTCGACATCGAACGGTTTTCTAAAAGTATTTTTCAATCGAGATATACTTTTGAATTTGAATGAATACACATTCGACGTGCTAGAGAAAAGAAGGTTTGCACATCGAACGGTTTTTCCAAAAGTATTCGCCAATTCCATTCTCGACCAAGGTTGATTCAAGACCGAATCGCCCATTGTTTCTATCCGCTTGTCACAAGTTTGATCTTACGAGAAGATCTCATGTCACCCACCAAGAGCTTGTTTGATGTTGGCTCTGAAGGATTTCCATCTTCATCGTGAATACTTTTACATACCACTCGGATGTTCCGCAATACCACAAGGATAATCGTGGGACTCTTAATATATACTTACTTTCCACATTGTGTGAAAAAGCAAGTCTTCAAGAATTTAGTGTCCCAACGAGATATTGTGGATGATCTCTTGGCTCTAGACTCAATCGTGCACTTTTGGTTCCCTGGGAGACTGGGAGTAGGTCTCCTACTTCAATATCAACCATCTCTAAGAGAAAGTCGATAGATTATGTCTGCCCCGTGAGAATGAAACAAGCCCTTTAAGAGGAACTTGAGTGGCTTGGGAAGCTTTAGTCTTGAGTGCATCATCGGGTCCATGATGTCTTGTCTTCAATACCAAGTGTTACCTTAGTAAACACCGTTAGCATATGTATTGAACCCTACACGCCCTAAGGTTGAATTAGTGGAGGCTATTTCTTTTCACCCTTTTATATTCATTTTTTTCATTCTTCAACCCTTCAAGGCTTACCGAGACTTCATCACTAGAACCTTGTTGGGTTTATTCCAAGACAAGCTCCGCCTCACCGCACTCTTCCCATATCTCACTTTTTCTCCTTTTTTCATCATACCTAAAGACTCTACACTATCTAGTGGATTGTCCTGGCGCATCCCTCCGGTTCGGCGGATCGGGAACAAATACCTAACCTAACCATCCTTATAACACCATGCATAAAGTAAATTTGGTCGGTCTTTTGGTATTGTTCATACCTTCTCGAAACCAATTGAAAATCATTTCGAAAACCAATCAAGGTACTTGTGATTCGAGATCAAAGCATTTTGTACCTTAATAGTTTTGATCATTTAGAAAACCTCCCCTCAACATGCGTGTGATTTAGAAATTGTTTGGCACATTGAGGCAAGAGGACTTTGAAATATTTTCTTTGATCACAATTTTCATACGAAAAAGCCATTTGATTTTCATGGTAAAATTCTCCCTCAATACGTGCATAGAATTTTTGAAATCATTTTATCACATAGAGGCAAGAGTTCTTTGAAGCACATCCACGATTACAAAACCATTAAGAAAACCATTTGATAACTCAATCAAGGTACTTTATAAGTCTCTTTAAAAACTTTTGTACTGATGGTTATGCTCCCCTCAATATGCTTCGAGATTCAAAGCGCTTAGCACATATGAGAAAGCAAACTGCACAATTAAATCAAAACAATCACCTTATATCAAATTTCATTATTAAATCACAAATTCTCCCCGATCAAAAATATCAAACCTTTGAGATTTTGGATCCCAAGTGATTTAATTAAGTTTAGAAAACATGGGAGAAAATGCGCCTTGTTTAAATACTCATCCGTTTTTGATAAATCCTCCTCCTCAACATGTGCATTGTGTATTTGAAATCGCTTGGCACATGGAGGCGGAGTGCCTTTAAAGGACTAAAACCAATTCCATTTAAAACAGATTGAGATTTAAAACACGATTTTACCCCGATCGAAATATCAAACCATTTGAGATTTGTGATCCCAACTCGATTTAAATCATTTAGAAAAATTTGGGAAAGACGGGCAAGATTCAATTTTGAAAGATGATGATACGACCATTTTAAGACATTAAAGATTGTTAGTGTCGTATGATAGTTTTTAAGAGATCTTTAAGTAAAACAAAACAGCTTCACAATCAAACAAGAACATAAAAGATTTCATTTTGAAAGACCTTGATTCTAAAGAAAAAATCATACCATGACATAACATTAAATCTTTAGATCACCACCTTTTGTTGTACAAACGGACTTTTTGAAGATATATTGTATGAAAATATTTTAAATTAAATCACTCTCCCTCAATCGATGACCAAGTCGATAATTGAGTGACTTAAGTTTTGATAAATCAAGTCCAGTGATTTTCAAAATTTAGTCCAATATATTTTCAAAATAATATATTCCATTTTCAAAACAATTTATTCAAATTTATTCAAAATTGTTTAAAATGGTATCTCGCACAAAGATACGTTAGTGGTTGAGAAGCTTCCGTTGTTGTTGTTGTAGGGTCGAAGAAAACCGTCAGAAATGCAAGTGAGACTTCTTCACGCTGCATTTTGAATGCCAACCGAGGTCCATTAAGCTCCGCTTTTCAACTAATTAAGAAAACCATCTGGCGATGCGGTGAGACCTCTTACGCTGCATTTATGCCAACTCTCCATAGAAGTCCAACTAAGCTCCGTTTCTTCATTTGCCAACCCAAGATATAGTTACCCTTTCTCATGCATCCAATCATGTTCATTAGTGGGATCCGGATCGAACATTCTTATATACCAATATACCGCATATGTTAGTGAACACACATACAAATATATGGTGGTCGACAACACCCAAACAACAATCGACTAATAAAAGTCAATCCAACATATCAATCGGATCATGTAAGGTATGGGTTTATGTGTTTCTCAAACTCAATCATCTAAACCTAACAATCATATCCTAAATTCCTAGTCCTTCGAATACGTGCAAATATCATTTTAATTAAGCACGAGGATAATTAAGAAAGCTCGCTAGATGATATAGATTTGAAAACATTCTCCCCTCAATCAATGACTCATTTTTCCGAAAAGGTTTAAAAGCTGAAGTCATTGATTGAGTTTTCAATTTTACTAAAACTCAAACCGATTAATTTTCAAGCAACTCCCTTTCCACCATTTTAGAAAACAACAAATATTTTTCTCAAGAATTATAGCGGAAAAACATTTGCGTAGGAACATGCTATCCTTCGACATACTTTCTCAAATTGTTTTAGGATAAGTGCACAAATATTTGAAAATTGTTTAGCGTAGCACTTTCCTTTCTTTAAAAGAGCGGGTTGCTATCGTAAATAATAGCAAGCCATGATTAAGCGCGGTCACGATCAAATAACGCAAGCCATAGTTTTGTGACATGTTTAGAAAAGAATATTTACACCTTACGCTTCGAACTTCATCTAAAGTCCCGTGCCATTATTGAATGACATTTCTAAGACCGCAGATGTTATCGATACAGAAGACATGTCTTTAGAAACATATTTTGGTATTTTTGAAATTTTTCGATTTTTATGGATTTTGAAGGTTTTATATTTTTCTATTTTCTTTTGAGGTTTTCTATTTTGTATTTGGTTTTCTTGGTTTTATATTTTGTATTTTGCTTTTCCGAAAAATATATACAAAGATAGAGAAGATGATATAGTAAAAGAAGATGATGATACGAGTACCGAGATAAGGATATCGAATGACCCCATTGTAGAAGATAAGTCATCATCTCTTAAACATTCACCACCAAAGCTTTCGAGGCTCTGAATTGAGAGAAATTGAACCATCCGAAGCGAGACTCGCGCCTTTCCCCAAACCGAAAATCCTTAAGATGAGCAGATTCAAGCTCTATTTCAAGCTTGCTTTAGCCAGTGCACAAGAAAGCACACCATTATCATAAATCCCACTGCCCATTTAAGAACGATAATCGAGGATCTCCATTCGGGTTATATCATCAACAAGAAGAACAAAGAACGTATCATCCCACTCATAAATAATCTTCTCAAATTTCTTTTCCACTGAAGTCTGACGCAATCCATTCCAAAAGGTTTTCAAGAGACTACTTCCCCCGTGTAGTTGAAATGATGCAGTCCGTCTCTTAGTATAATGCTCAAGAACTCTCCCAAATACACTTCATGAGGGGAATGAAGAGCACCTTCCCATGTTCACATTTTTCTTCCGAGATGAACGTATGAAGCTCAAGAACCCAAAGTACACCAATATCCAAGAACTCTCCGAATACACATCAAGAGGGTAATGTAGAACACCTCCCTATGTTCACATCTTTCGTCCTCGATGAATGTGTATGAAGCCCAAGAATCCAAGGCACACATTCCCAACGAGAGTAACTGATAACACCTCCTCATGTTACACATTTATCTCCCCGAATATGTCGTACTTGTGTACCTCTTTATCTTCAAAACTTTCTAACATCTCTTCCCCACATAGTTGGAATAAGAACACTAAACGCCTTGATGAGTAAAACCTTGAGTTTCTCTCGGTCATAACATTTGTCTTCCGGATATCTTCAATTTCTTAGAAGTATTAAGTACATCAAGTTTTACTGCTTAGATGCTTGTCTCCTCCCCTTTATGGTTTTGATACTTCGTAATCAAGAACTCTTTGAATGCCCAAATACTTGAAATTTGTTGAGAAGATCGCCAAGTCTTTGTGAGAATCAACTTGTCAAGACTCTCTCGACTATTTATATCAACCCTTCAGAGACAATTTAAGTGACCATCAAGAAGAAAGCCCGCTATACCATACTTGAAATCAAGTCAACTTCCCACATTTGTATCTTAAGCTTGCACCTAATGATGGAAGAACGGTTGTAGAGAATTTATGCTTCAAGCAAATCTCTAAGTACTCACCACCCAAACAAAGTACGAGACATTAACACCTCTTGCGATTATCCACACCGTCATATGCGTGTGACATCGAGTAAAACAAAGTAACTCCTAATTGTGATAGTTAACCGTGTCTTCAACCATCCACCTCGATCACGGTAACTAGATAAACCAAGTCTTCAACTCAAATTCTTAAGCCCGAGCAAGTTATCGAATAAGAACACGCCTTTGTGAAAGTCAACTTCAATCTCAAATAAGTGATAAATGATTAACTCAAGTAATCAACTTGAGTCAAATGTCCAAAACGAAATAGTCAATAACAACGCCTCGAGGAGTCACCGCTAACGAATATGAGCAAGTCTAATTGGGGATTGAATCGACTTATAACTTTCTCCTAATTAGTGCCCCTAAACCGGCTAACTGTTTGATAGATGCCCGAATAAGAAGAAGTCTTTAGATCGTTAAATGCAACTCGCCTTTAGTCTTCTAACATGTAGCGTAAAATGTAGAATGATCAGACTCGACCTTCTTCAAGATTGTCCGGTTGGGAATAGATAATTAACATCTTCAACTCACACCAAAAAGCATCCCACCAAAAGCATCCCAATTAACTTACATCTTGCAAACCCTTAACTAAAATCCTCCCAATCAAACAAGAACGTAAAGATGTTCATCAAGGAAATCAAGATCGTCGCAACGAACACACAAGATGGTAACACCAAACTACCAATCACATCAAACAAGAAAGATAGATTGTTCGAATCATCATGTTGTCAGATACGTGAAGCATTAACCGAAGCACTTTGTCGATAAACTCATCAATCCGAGTGAAGATGTCAACCAACGGCTCTTAGAAGAGAAAACTCCATGTGAAGATGACCCGATAAGAAGAAGCTTCTTACACGAAGTTTAGAGCCGTATGACCATTTATATTCTCAAATGTCAATCAACAATACAAAAATTCACACTTTTTCTCCCTCAAGAATTGCATACGGAGATGCCATTCTTGACTAAATAAGTGAACATTATCCATTTGTAGTCTATTCACACTTCTCCCGCAAAATCGGCCATGTGATGTCGTCATCGTCATTATAGTTGAGAAAGTGGAATCGAAAACAATCAACAATAGTCGGTTCACTTAATGACCAAGCGCATGGAAAAAGTATGAAGCATGTTGATGAGAATGGTCATAATAGAAGATTTCTTCTTAAGAAGATAAAGCGCATCGACACGCATACACTTTTATTTTCTTTAAGAACGAGGCTTGAATCTGTTGTGTTCAAACGTCATAAGAAGATTTCTTCTTCGTAAGATAATGCGCACCAAACGCATACATTTCTTTTCTTTGAGTACGAGGCCCGAATCGATGTGAACAGACGTCATAAGAAGATTTCTCTTCTTTGGAAGATAATGCGATCAAACGTATACATTTCTTTTCTTCGAGTACGAGGCCCCGATGTGAGCAGACGTCATAATCTCTCTCTTACGCTCTCTTAGCAAAACTTGTAATTCACCCCATTATCATTCAAGAGGCTCTTTGAAGTGACGGTGATGGAGAAAACCCAATATGATGAATTTGACCTCAAGTAAACTAACCCGAACTCGTGACTTAAACTTGCACATATGTAACAAAGAGCGGTTGCAGAATTCATGCTCCATTGAATCTCTATGTACTCTATACTCTTCAACCAACCAACCATCAAGTAATAGACGTACATTACCTCTTGAAAATCCACAATTGAATGTGACATCGAGCACTACAACGTAACTCCTTAAAGTGATAGTTATTTTGTGGTGGTATGAGCCCAATTCCCCAAGTGGTAAAAGAAAAGGTAAAAGACACCCAACAATAACTAGATTTCCAAGTCTTGGTTTTTGATAATAAGCTCGAACAAGGATCATGAAGAATCTTCATCCAACCATCCCCGATACCTTCGGATACTAACACACGCCCGTGATATTTCACTTCAACCTCAAATAAATGATAGTGAATTATCTCCGTTGTCGCATCTTCGATTAAAAGCTCACATCTAGCCTCCTTTGACATTTTAAGTGAACTACGATAATGGTTTTCATCCCACCAAGGTTAAAAGCACATAACCCCATAAAACCATATAATAACCAAAGCGCCATGAGGACAATCCAAACACACATCCAATTCATGAAATACACCCTTTATCCTTCTTGAAGCAAAACCGTAGCACCGAGATCAAGTAAGATCCGAATTACACTTTCTCTTCTCCAAGATGGTTCCATCATTACGGATTTTACAACTCTATGGTTTAAACCGAGAAATAGTTTCTTTCGCGGATTTTACAAAACCAAGAATAAACCTTAAGATAGATCCGAATGCTCATTACTTTAACGAGGATGTTTTCATTGTCACAGATTTTACAAGTCTATGATTTAAACCGAGAAATAGGTTCTTCATGGATTTTACAAAATCAAGACAAAACCGTAAACAATGCCAGCTTGAATGTGTTATGACAATTTTGGTTTCGATGAATATTTGTTTTAGGGGAACATGCAGCGGTTCATCAACGAATCATTTACCAACATCAACAACCATCCAATCAACACTTTGGTAAACACATCATTCACGCATTCTGTCGGCTATTGTAGTGACCACATGGAGAATTAATCCTGATATGCCAAACTTGATCATGAAGTAAAACTCCCCAGATTTGTTACTTAAACTTGTACTAATCCTTTTGACGGTGTACCCAATGTACAAAACCTTTTGACGTATCCTCAACTGCGCGAGACACCGAAGTGATAGTTACTTTGTGGGTCGAGAAAGAATCACAACCGTAACTAAATAGCCAAGTCTTTATCACACTCTATAAGTGCCCAAACAAGTCATCTTCACGGAAGGGTAGAAGGAAAGAAGATGAAATAAGTACCGCCGGAAAACTTCACTTCAAAACCAAATAAGAGATACCTTACAACCACGTAGTCAACTAGGTTCAAATAATTCAAGCCGAGAATACTTAACCATGTGATGAATTGGTGACCAATGTACCACTCTTGTCAAGTAATAGAATGTTTAGGCTCAAGTAAAATCCAATAATAACTCATTAGACCCAACATATGATCCGGTCCGGTTTAACATAATGTAGAACCGACTTAACACATGAACGATTTAGCACCAAAATGTCAATTAAATCACAACCACCAATCGACTCAACCCACCAATAGAAAAGAAATACCAACGTAAGACATTACGTTAAACGCCTCGAGATACTGCACATACGTTTGTATTACATTAAGTCACTCCAAAATGTCATTCGTTTGTAAAACTTTAAAGGGTCGAAAAATTTATCTTTTGTATCAAACTTGTTAATGGTTGATCATTTGTACTAGAGTTGGCGGTGAGAGACTTAGCCCAACCGACACTTACATCCGAATAATACCTAAGACCCAAGTTCTTTCAAGAGTTGCCCAACATGTAAACAACCCAAGCAAATGACACCCAACCGGTATAGCAAACCAATTACAAGAATATCCAAAATCGTATACCCTACCCTAAGTATACGGGTATATAATGCACACTTATCACATACTAACAAACCCTAATATCTCTCAAAGTTAATTTTAGTCCGCCTCTTTTCTCTATCTCACACAACCGATCAAAAATAAATCCAGTTCTCATCTTAAGACCGCTTCATTCTCGATCACACACACAACAAAATCGACGCCTCATCTCCAAAACATCCGCAAAATCCATCCCTAATCTCATTCCGGTCCGCTCCATCTCATTAATCTGCGCTTGAACTATCAAGACAAGTAAGCCATGTAGTGATAACACGACACATCTTGCCGCTGTGGATGGCATAGGATGTTGTTAGTACCACGTGGTTGGTACGAGACGGCCACAGAGGTGGTTGACCGGCTTCAAGATCTTAGAGAAAGGTCTGGGTAGGTTTGTATGTGATTAGTTTGTGTTTATGTTATTGATCGAATTAAAGAGATGTGTGTAACATATTTGTTATAACATGTTCTTTGTCTTTCGGATAATAAAGAGGATGTTTTATTCCACATGGATCAATGATGGATATGATTCAGAAAAAATCTTGAAAAGATTGAAAGATGAATCAAATCGAGATCATTTAATTCGAGTCTAGGTTGAGTTTGATATGAGATTGGAGTTACAAGTGTAGGATGAGTGATTATTGTTTCGGATCTGTTAATGGTTCGTTCATGTATTCAATTTTCTTGGACCAATGAATGTTTAGAACTGAGGTCAAGAGTCTTGATTGGTATTGGTATTTGGTTTTGTGGTCAAGTCTGTTTTGGTATACGGTTTATGTTGTCAAGTCTTCTCATTCTTCTACCTTTCTGTAAAGTTGCATCATCTTTTGAGTCAAGTCGCTAGTGACAATGGTCTTGAGCCAACTCGCTAGCCAACTCGCTAGCCAACTCGCTAGCCAAGTTGCTAGCCAAGTCGCTAGCCAAGTCGCTATTTATCTTTTGACATAAGTCATTTGTTGACTTTCAAAAAGTCAACGAATATCCAAGTCGCTATATGATGGTCAAATCGCTACGACTTGTAAATACAAGTCGCTAGCAAGATTCAATGAATCTGGACAAATAGTGATAAGTCGCTACCATGAAATTTGACATTTTCCGATGACTTTTCCGACCATTTTCCGACCACCTTCATAATAAACCCAAAATGCATAAAACTACATCTTTCGACATTAGACCCATAAATGATGACCTCAATAATATGACCAGATGACCTATTAATTTGTTCTTTGTTTGACCACTTGAAATATCACTTTTGGTACAAAAATATCACAAGAAAGATGATATCTGAGCTGTTTGGACAAAGATTTGACCATGTGACATTTGACCAAATAATACAAAAACTTGTAACAACAATTTACCCATAATACAATAATAAACGGAGACAATATTCAGACCACAAACAGTACACGAACCAGTTTAAAAACCATGTATCAAAACAACACAAAATCATCAAAACACAACAACCTTGGCTCTGGTACCAATTGTAGGATCTTAATATTATGTGTTTGATGATTCGGGTGGTCTTGGATGATCAAAATACATGTTTAACATTTTAGAGAGAGAAAGTAGAGAGGGTGTTCTTGCTAGAGAGTTACTCAAAGTATGGAATATTAGATTAATGAAAGAAGCACCACCCTTCCATGGATGGAAGGGTATTTATACTTACATAAGACACGACCTCCTATCGGCCGTGGATCGGGGATACGATGGGTAAAGACCCGTCCTTCCTCCACGGTGTTACCCGACGCTAAACTAACCTAATAAACTGATAAATAACGTGAACAACGACAAATCTACGAGCTAACATATGCTAGACCATTATTGGGGTGACCGACTCTTTAACATGGAATTTTCTAATTCCTAACATAAATAATACATATACTGGATGTGATGATGTTTCAAGTTTTCCCTTTTTTTGCTGTCTAAAATGGTAGGTTTATTAGGTGTGTGATTCACCCTTCATCTTCAAGGCATAAAAGCAAACTGAATAGCTATTTTTATATTGTGCAGTTTATGATAGATGTATTCCATAACGATTTAAAGTGTAGGATTCTTCCCTTCATGGTTAACCGGCTAATGATCTAAACACGGATAAGATTAAAGGAGTGGTGAGTGTTTAGAGTTTCGGTGTTGCAAGAATCAATGTTGAGGTTTCATTGACGTATGATTTGTTAATGTATAGTATTTCGGCTTCTTTTTTTTTGTTCATTTAATGTATGGTATTTCGGTTTCTTTATTTTTAGTTTGTATGGTACTAGTAAATTTTTGGAAATGTGTTGGTGTTTGTTTAGGCTTTCTCCTATGTGTCATGTGTATATTTACTCAACCTTTATTTACTGACTATTACCAACTAAAAAGTGTTTCACAAGTAATAATAGTTTTCTAAATCGGACAAAATTTAATATTTTGAATCTACTCCTTCAAAAAATTCGATCTCGGGTCAAGTATAATCGACTTTTACATCAGCGCAATACCTTTGTTATATAAACCGATAACCAATGGCGATATAGACACTTCACAAAGAACCTTGAAATGAAAACCTTGTTTGCAACATCCATCATAAATAATACTCTTTCCGTCTCAATTTAATAAATTCATTTTATCATTTTAAATTGTTCCATTTTGTTGTCACCACTTACTATGGATAAAAAAGTTTGCTCAAATTTACCGTTATTACCGTTATTTGAAATTATTATTACAAAACTCAAAGGAATATCAATTAATTAGTGATAAGATAATTTTGAGACAGATATAGTAATCATATGATGTATAGTAAAATTGTAATTTGCACTAAAAAGTGTCGGTGAGAATATTTACAATGCATTAAGTCTTGAAAGAGATGATTTATTTAACACATAAGCTTTTCATCTATTTTTGTTATCAAAAAGTCATGTTGTAAATCATATTTCAATAAAAATAAATTAGTCCAAAAGCTTTTCACCTATTTAATTATTTTAATTCTAAAACTATATATAAAGCTTTGCAAATTTTGTTTTATTTTATTTTTATTTATTATTTTATTTTTAAAATTTGCATCATTGTAAAATTAGTCTTTAGATATATAAGATAATGAAAATATGATTTGCCATTTTTTTAATTTTTTTTTTTTTTAATTTGCATCGTAATAAAATTAGTCTTTAGATATATAAGATAATGAAATATGATTTGCCAAAGTCAGGGAATTGCGTATATATCATCCAAAGATGCAAAATGCGTATATATCCTTCAGACAATTTTTGATGATATGGTACAATGATTTTTATGCATGAAAAGGATATATATACGATTTCGATCTTTAGAGGATATATATTAAACGCCTTGATCATTAATAGGTGACTTGCATTGTGGGTGCTAGGTGACTTGCATTGTCTTGTCCGTCTTAAAATTATTGTCGTAAGACAAAAATCATCGTTTTAATAAAAGTGCCAATCATGATAATTTTCAACCAATCATATAAAATATTCCTTACTAAATTTCTATTTATTCTAAAAATAATAAATGAACAATATTTTTAAGACAACCCAAAAAGAAAATATAAACAATTAATTTAAGACGGAGATAGTAGATGTTTTAAGAATTTTACTGACAATGAATATTTAAGTGAAAAACCGAAACTTCATGGAGTTGGTGGATGCTAATTATTTGTTGAAGGTCTATTAAGAAGCATTTAAATCATCCGTACAAAACTGCTAACAAAGCTTTGTACAATAGTAAAAAGTTATAGTGACTTTGTTAAAAAAAACTTATTACGACTTTAAAGACCGAATCCATTGGGCAATCAATCAAAAAGTAAAACAATATCGTACATGGAATCGAAATCCATCTTGTCCAAATCAAATCTTGTATATCCTACATCTTTCCTTTAAATCTTGTGGGATTAATTTAGTGCTACATATTCGTGGTAGACGGTAAGATAGGCTTTGTTTAGCTAGAGTTGAGATCCATGTATAACTCAAATTTGTCATAGAACCATTAACCAATCACATTTATCTATTTTTATTTTCATCTTTTTTAAAACAACATATCTATGACGGTAAATCTTGTTATAAAAATACATTATCATGGTAATTAAATTATCTTTCATAGATACGCGTTGTTATATCTTTCGACGAACTTTTTTTAAAAGTTAGTCAAGGCATCACACGTGATTTGTAAAATCACACGTGATTTTTAAAAATCATGTGATTCGTAAAATCAAATCACATATGATTTTAAGAAATCACATGTGATTCTTACAAATCACATGTGATTTTTCCTGACTAATTTTTTAAAAAAGGTTCGTCGAAATTTTAGAAGAATCACGTGTGATTTTTAAAAATCACGTGTGATTCAGAAAATCAAATCACATATGATTTTAAGAAATCACGTGTGATTCTACAAATCACATGCGATTTTACAATCACACGTGATTTTTCCAGACGAAATGTTTTTAAAAAGTTAGGTAAAGTATATAACAATGCATATCTATGAAATATAATTTAATTCCTCGAGATGGTATAATTTTTCGACGTAATGATTAAAGGTTTGTGAGATATTTAATTTTCAAAAAGCGGTGAATATATTTTAATAAAAGAAATGAGTGGTATGATTGGTTGATTGCTTTATATAAATATGGGTCTATAATTAACTTTTCTCCTTTAGCTAATGGTTTATGGGGATTAAATTTTAAAAGTCCCTTATAAGTTTTGTTTGGCGTAGAGGTTTATAGGAGGTTTATGAAATTATAAGCTTAAGATACTCCAGCCATAAGCCCCAGCTTTAAAAATAAGGCTAAAGTTTTTATAAGCCTTAAATATAAGACTCGTTGGCATCAAAATATTTAATTACCCACAAAAATATCTAATATATACATATGTTAATTTAATCGTATGTCATTTTTAGTAATTTTACAATAATAAGCCCCAACTTAAACTAATTTGACAAACAAGTTTATAAAAATAGAAATTATAATTTCGGCTTATAATATAAGGCCAAACCCCAACTTTAGCCTCAGCTCCAACCCGAGCCTCTTGTGCCAAAGGTACTAATAATTTAATGTTGAAAACGTTTTCTTCAATATAGTTGAGAAAACTAAAACACCATATGAGATCATGATGAACTCAAGAAGACCACATAAAGACGATTAGACGATACATAGGATATTTATAAAGACGATACATAGGATATTTATGAGTAAATAAATAAAGGTTGATTAAGATGCTATAGGATGAGGGTGCAACAAGAGGTATCCTGATTGGCTTATATTAATTGCCTAGCTAATAGGGAGACAAGTCTGTGGGCACTGGGCCCCACTGCTCAAATTCATATCTGATCCTTCATTTCACCCACTACCGACGTTTGATGCTTCATGGTCCGCATGTACTGCATAGTCTGCATACCACACTGACACACTCAAATATTTCATTAAATTTTTGAAAATTTGAAGTTAAAAGAAAAATTATATATATATTTTTTATAAATAGTTACAAAGCTTTGAAAAGTAAAACTAAGGGGTCATTTGGTTTGATGATAGAAATTACAATTGATATGAGTTTGATAGTAGTGATAGACCCTTCAAGAATAATAGATTCATACCAAGGTCTTTTGCCACTTTTGATGTATACCTAATATATGGATTTCATCATACAGATTATCATAAAACAAACAACATATATCATTTTCATACTCATTCCTTCATTCTCATAGGTTCAAACCAAACGCAGCCTAAACTTTTCACTTTTTGCTATAACACCATAAGCTATCATTCATCACAAACCACCTCTCCTTCTAATAAAAATGATGCCATGAGTAAAAGTGGTGTCATGAAATCACACATAACCCAATAAAACACACAATAAAAAATGAAAACACCACCGCGTGGGCTAGTGGGTATGACGGGAGGCACGATGCGTCCTTGTGGTGCTATGAGCGTTGTGTTTTGGGACAACACCACCCTCACAACGCAAGATACCAAGCCCTCTTAGTGATGTATAAATCTATGAGTTTTACGTGTGGTCTGTGAATTTTGAGACCACCCGTAATAAGGGTGCGATGACTCGGTCTTCCTCCAACTTCGATGCGTCCTCCTTGTTACGGTTCCTCCAACACACATCTTCAATGGTAAAAAAACAAGACCGGGCGTGTGCAAGACCGAGTCATGGGAGGAAGGAAATGAAGCCAACAGTGATAAAGAGGAGATAAAAAGGGCGGTTTGGGATTGTGGAGTTGATAAAGCTCCCGGGTCGGATGGGTTTACTTTTGGATTTTATCATCGGTATTGGGATCTTATTGAAAATGACGTGAGTGACGCTATTAAATGGTTCTTCAATCATGGGAGTATTCCGAAAGGTGGTAACTCGTCTTTTATTACTTTAATCCCTTAGGTTCCAAATGCTAATATGGTTAAAGATTTTCGACCTATAAGTCTTATGGAAGCTTGTTTAAAATTATTGCTAAGGTGTTGGCTAATCGGTACCGGTGTTGGTTCTTGATGATCTTGTAAATGAAACCAATCGACTTTCGTGTCGATAGACAAATTCGATGGCAGTTTATTATGAATGAAATCGTTCAATGGTGTAAGAGAGAAAGAAGCAAAGTATGATTTTTAAGGTTGACTTCAAAAGGCGTATGATTCGGTTAGATGGGATTTTATTGAAGACATGTTGAGGAGATTCGGTTTTGGTGAAAAATGGTGCATGTGGATTAGAAGTTGTCTTCATTCTTCTAGGGGTTCGGTTCTCGTTAATGGAAGTCCTACGAAGGAGTTTCAATTCTACAAAGATCTCAAACAAGGAAATCCATTGTCACACCCCCAAATTACCTGTTTTGCAAATGAATGGAATACTGGGGATGGGCGCCATAGCATCACGATTCTGATTATATTGAACGACCTAAAGTGTCGTTTGGAAAATACATTGTTTGATTGAGTAAAATAATCGAGTTTACAAAGATAGGTCCCAAAAGTAGTCAACATTTGCGGAAATAAGTTTGTTACAATCCAAACGATGTTTAAAGTGCATAAAATCCATGTGAGAAGCGTCGTCACCGCGACACTATGATAAGTTCACATGCATGCCATGAAGTGTATGCCTTATATACCTGAGATAAAACATGCTAAAAGTGTCAACACAAAGGTTGAGTGAGTTCATAGAGTTTGTGTTGTCATGAAGAAAACCTTTAAAGAATGTTCATGCAACAAAGGCATTGCAAATCCACTCGGCCCAAGTTCACCATACAAAACTTGCAAATTGTGTGTTTACAACCCAACGCCAAAATGTGTATAGTTTATGTTCAAGCACATGATGTCAAATGAATTCACAATAGTACCTAACTCGACGTAGAACCATAGCACATAATCAATAGTACATGACTCGATGTATCGTGAGTCAACCGATATAGCACATTATTCGACGAGAACTATAGCACGCAAACAAGAACAATTGATATAGTACAACATTCGGTTTTGAAACGATGGTGATCATGATAGAAGTTATCCTTAAAAATCTAAAGTACTTGTGAAAAATAGTTAAGCATGTATTTCCCCCAAAATAGTTCAAAACATACAAAAGTAGGGGCTACGAAACTCACTTGGTACAATGATGTGATGGCAAAAGTGAATACACTGAAATGTGGCGCAAACTCTAACCGCGACTAGTATGATGATGAGGTTTATGGAACAAGGTTTCCTAAATACTCCTAGGTTTTTATTTCAAAACCTAAATAGAAGTGATCTAGTGTTAATATTATTACTTGATCCTTGAAAATCTTCAAGTTTCTTCTTGTTCTTGCCTTGGACGATTTTTAGAGAAAAGATGAGAGGTTTCTTGCAAGTTTTCACCTTAAAAAAAATATGTTATGTATATTTTGTTTTCTTAGAAATCCATGTGTAGTAAGTAAAAATCTAAGCAAAAAGGGCATAATGGTAATTAAGTACTCAAAACAAATTTGGTAACTAATATGAAAAAGGGGGAGGGGGCGTGGAAATGGATAGGTGCAAGAATTGTGTGATATTTTACTTATAAAATGTATATAATATTATGTATATGGTATATTTTGTACATGTAAATAATTATTTAGTGTAGCGTTAGTTAGAAATCGATTTTATCGGAACTAAATAAAATATATCCAAGTCATAAAAAAATTATAAAAATTCATTTCTTATAGGAATTGAGTGAAATAATAATTATCGAGTAATATTTACGAAAACCGTCGTAAATATTTATACATAACAATTTATATACAAAATAAATTGAAAACATCGGGTAAACTAATAATATAATTTTTATAGTCTTAAAATAAGTATAAAAATATATTAGGATTATTTTTGGAAGTGTCGGATCAATTATTCAAAATAAATGATTATGAGATAGCGTTTATTTAATAGGAAAATAAACGTTAACTAAAATATGCAAACCCGTGCATGAGCTAATATGACGATGTTGTTACTAATGATATGTAGACTAACTCTAGTCTATATGAAGTGTCCTCAATGATTTTTCATGAATTCGCAGCTAAACCCTTACGGTTACGCGAATTTGATACTCGTAAACCTAGTTTACGAAAAATGATGAATAGTGAATCATGAATAGTGATTTTTCTCCAGGAATAAATAGTGTTTCGTGAATAGTAAAATTTTGAAATACGTTCTCAGAATATCAAATCGACTTCAAAAATGATGAATAGTAACCGATGAATAGTAAATTCTGAGATGAATAGTAAATTTTTAAAGTTTGTAAAATGACCGAAATTACGAGTTGTCACATTCACCACCTAAAAAGGAATTCCACGAATTCGGTTGTGTTGGTCTCTCAGGTATAGGGTTTGTGATGAATAACGATGAGAGAAGACATAAAGAAGTGTCGTTACGGTTATCTATGATTGAGAGTGTATAAACACCACGATAGAGAAAATATTGGAAGAATATCTCCGATGTGCATTACTTTGACTTTTAGGAATATGTGAAAATTTTGCTTGCACTAAGATTTATAAATAACTGCTCCCAACATAGCATGATCCCTCCAGAATTAGACATAGTTAGCTAAGCTATGTATAATTAAGGAACGATAATGTGACGTTCGGTTTAGTTGTTATAACTCTCAATGTTTACATAGATTTAAACCATGTCGTTAAAATAGCAGTTAGAGTAAAAAGGAAGTAAAATTCTTGTAAGTGATAACGAATCGGAAAGGAAAATGAAGTACGATAGATGAGAATATTACACAACGAGTGGTTTATCAAACAGAAGATAGTCTTAAGTCATAAAGATCCGAATACTAGGGAAGACATAAACCTAGTACGACATAGTACACAGGGAAATAAGACTATTAATTTCTAAACTTCTTGATCTTGACAAGATTGAGACCATGGCGAGCTTCTCCTCCTTCTAACATATATGCTTCCCATGAGCACCTTCAACTTGTTGACCTTGGTTTTGGGGACATTGGTTCCGATAGTGTCCTTGCTCCCCACATCCGAAACATGTAACTATGGCCTTGCCCTTGCAGCCCCTTAGCAAGGTGTCCCACTGTGCGACGACTAAAGCATATACCACCGATCGTGTCCGAACCGGTCAAGTCTAAAGACTAAAACTGCTCAAACACTAATGCAATGAAGATCAGAGGAGTATAGAGTCTCCCCGGGTCGTTATGTCCCAGCGAGCTATGCAATGGATCAATCAACGTCTAGTGATCGAGAAGTTTGAACGAAAAAGGATTATGAATTGGTTATTATGACTACAGAAATATCAAACAAATACAAAGGCTAACATGCAAATGAGAGGAAATTAAAAAGATAAAACCTATTAAATAAACGCTATCACTAAAATTAAAATGATGTTTTTGTTTTTGTGATTTTACGAAACTGGAATTAAAATCTACGCGACGTACAACTCAAAACGTGAAACTAATTCAATATTAACCCTAAAAATATGAAAATGATGTTTTTACAAACCTAATGATATAAGAAAATATTTAGAAAAAGAAAATTATTTTTATAACTAATTATCTAATTAAAAACTATTTTTAACTATTAATTAATTACCTAAAATACAAGAAAATAGGAAATTAGGCTAGAAAAATAAGATTAACACTTGGAAAAGTCTAAAATATCAAAATAGACTTTTCAAAACTATTTTTGTATTTTTGTGACTATTTATCTATTTTCTATGAATTTTAAACTATTAAAACTAATTAAATCACTAAAAATTACCAAATGAACTATGAAAAATATGGAAAATTGCTTTTTCTACTTTTTATATTTATCTAAGCCTAAGAAAAATGAAAACTTATTTTTTGGAACCTTTTCTGAATTTTTTATATTTAAGGCTAATTAAAAAGCGCTAAAAACTAATTAAAATTAAGAAAAATAGCAAAACTACTCAGAAAAATCTGAAAATTTCAGGGAAACTCTAAAATAATGATAAGAAGCTAGGAAAATTGGAAAACAGTATGCTATGTGGAGAAAATTGATCACTATGATTTGAGCTTATGAATAAGCTCTTAAATAAGCTAAGTGAACCAAATAAGCAACACACTGATTACAGAAGCACTGATATACTAATTTAACCAAATTAAACTAAAATCAACAAGTTACAACTACTGATTAACCCAATATCACAGATTTGGAGATTTTGGTATTTAGCTAAAAACAGAAATTGGTCCTAATTTGCAGACCAAAGATAAGCAACCAAATAAGCTATAATCTAAAAACCAATTGTTATCTCAACTAGACCTAAGTGGCTATTCAAAACCAAAGTACCAGACCTTAACAAGCTATGATGAATCTCTGCAAGTCGCATAAAATGGGAAAAACTCACCGACATCGAGTTTGGTGCGAGGCGAGATGGCCCTCACTTTGGCTTATGCCCAAGCTTATCCAAAAGCTTAAAGAAAAAGCAGATATTAGGTCCTAAAACAACCAAGAGGACTACTTGTATCCCAAAAATCGAACCTAAAACCCTATAATGAAACCTTGGAGAACCCTGAATGTCTGCAGACAAACCCACTTTTTCACCATTTTTTTGACTTTTGAAAGAACATGGAAAGTTGACTTTTTGAGTTTTGAACCTGATTTTAGGACCGATAATGTTGTTAAATGATGTTATGAAGATATTACAACCTTTGTTATTGATTTCTAAACACCAAATGATGATTTGCTTTTTATAAAAATCCAACAAGAACTGTTGGATTCAAATGAAATGATTTTGACTTTTATTGTGTTGCAGAACCAAACCAAGACTAATATGAGTCTAATATGACTAAACAAACTTGAACAAGCAAAAGTTATACACTAAATAAGCCTATAACACCTTTCAAACTATAAATCCAAACACCCTCGATAAAGACTGTTGTGAAGTTTAAAAGAGACAAACAATGAGCAGCCTTGTATCAATGATCAAACCACATTAATATAATCTAAATACAGCTACTAGAACAGGTTTTAACTGTTTAAAGTTGCAACTACATACTATGCATAAGAACATGAATTTACTTACAACTCGTCCAAGGGCCACTATGGCTCGCTAACTATGAAACAAGGACACTATCCTAATTTATTCAACCCAATGCATCCATTTCAACCCATTTCCAATGTCAATCAACCCATATCATCTCGCACCCATTTTAGCTCCAACTTTGACTTTTGTTGACCAAAGTGTTTAAGAATTAGTGAAATGTAAATGTAAGTTTATATAAAGCTTTAACAAGCTTATTTGAGCTTGTTTAAGCTTGAAAATACACTTGCTAATGATTTAACAATGGTTTTAAGATTGAGAAACTCAACAAGAGACTAAAATATGGAAATGGAATTTAAGCTTAAATTGATAATTGAATTATACTTGAAATATAATGGAATGCCTTTTCCGAGTACAAATACACTTTAAAACATAACCGAAAATTACTTAAGATGCTACAAATTAAAAACGACATACAATTTAAGAAAACTAAAACTAACTCCTTTTCTTGCTCCTCTTGGCTTTCTTTTATATCCAAACTCTTTCTTCTCTCCTCCGAATCTTTCCCACCATTCCGAGCCATTGGATTGCTTTGATTTGATCTTGACCATTCAAAACTGATTTTGGCGCCAAATCTCTTATAAGCCAGTTGGGGGTTGAACTGGTGGGTAAGGGGCATTTAATGCTTTTGGAGTTTGGTGGAGGCTGGGGGGACATGGAAAGGTGAGAAGGAGGCTGGTGGGTGGAGAAATGGTGGCTGGACATGGTGGGCAGACAAAGGTGGAGGGAAAACGGGGAAGGGGTGTGGGTTTGGTTTGACTGGTTTGACTGACCAGATATTTAAAAAAGGGGGGGTTCAATTTGTGTTTGACAGGGGGTCACAAGGTGTGAAAGGGTCATAATGGGATTAAAAGGTTTTAAATACCAAGGGACCTTTCATGTAATTTTAAATTGAGGGACCTAAAGCGCCAATCTTGCAAAGTTGTTCCAAGGGACCATAATTGACAATCTCAATAAGTACAAGGACCAAATTTGCTAATTTGCCATTTTCAGGGGCCATTTTGCCAAAATTCAAACTTGAAGGACTAAACTTGTAATTTCTCAAACTTTTGATATTTTTCACCAAAGGACTTATTTTGACAACTTTTGATTTTAAAAGGACCTTTGGTGACTTTTCTTTGAAATTCGGGCTCGTGGACTATTTTGACAATTCTTGAAACTGGGGACTAAAGCGCAATTTTGCAAATTTGAAATGTTTTTCATCCGATTTTGATATTTTTGAATTTGAAACACATAAAACACTGATTTGTGATATTTTGATCATTTAGATGTGTTTCGAGTGTTTCGAGATGAATTTGCAGCTTATTTTGTATAAAATGATGAGTATTTACACTCATCAATCCCCACATCGAGATATTGCTAGTCCCTAGCAATGATTTGAGAAAACATAATGGATTTTAAACTCTTTACCAAAAGCCATTACTTCGAGTAGCCAAATGTTTTAGTTCAAGTAAGAACCATGGTACACCGATAACCATGTGATTTTGAGCAAACCACCGCCTTTCAACGGATTTGATTTTGTCTTTACCAAGCCGCACCCTTCGGACTAGCCAACTCTTAGATAAATTATCAACATTATCTTTGGTGAGTGATTACCAATTATGGTTTTTCCATCGCCTTTACCACAAGCCATAATCTTTGGGCTAGCCAACTCTTCACTTTTTAGGATATGGTGAGTTGAATACCATACAATTTTGGGCAAATTGCAAGCCATATAAACGGATTTGATGTATCTTTACCAAGAGCCGTTTGCTCGGATTAGCTAACTTTTGTCTTCTGCATAAGGCGGATCGATAACTGATGAGAAAGTGTAGAACACTTACTCCAAAAAAAAATTTTGGCCAAAAACGGGATTAGGCGGTATATTTACATGATAAAATTCGTGAGAATCCCCCACACTTAGAAATGAATATTGCCCTCAATATTCAAAGTACCGCGGTTATGCCAAACAAAGAACGAAAAGGAAATACTATGGCCATTATTTAGAAAGAAGATTTTTTTTTTTTTTTTTTTTTTTTTAATACATGTGGCAACCCCACACTAGGGTGGTAGAAAGAGGTGAGAAGACGTAAATATGGGTGAAACCCATATGGCATGCTATCGTTTTTGATTACCGAGTCGCTAGCTTGACTCGATCCCCGCATTCATTGGTTCATGGGGAAAGTAACGTGGAAAACCAATCTCGATCGGACTTTCGCTCACAATGTTAATGAACATATGAACATCGAAAGTTCCACACCGACGAGATATAACCGCGGTATTGTTTAACAAGAGAAACTATAAAGGATGATACCGGGTCAAAGATGGTGTCCTCATTCCCGAAAGAGAAAAGGAAAGAGCAACCACACCATCCGTGAAGAATGGAATAAAGACGTACATGAGAATGCATGTCCATTCCTCGCCAGAGAGAAGCAAATCACCGCTTTGACATCTTTAAGCTTAAACTTGAAGCTTAGATGGTGATTGTCAAGAAGATGTCCGGAGGAGGATGGGAAATGGTTCTTCAATCAACAGACTATCCGAAAAAGGATGTCTCCTCCGGATCAAGGTAAGTGTTATCAATTCCGTTGGAATTGATTCATTACTTAGAAATGCATCGACTTCATTCCAAAGTTGTCCTCTTCCTCATCGGGAGTGAGAGAAGGGGTGGAAGAGTCGAATAGGACTAGAAGATGATGGATCATTATTGAGCAATTCATCAATGGGAAGAATGTCTCCCATTGGATTACAAACATCATCATCCAACCCGATGAAATGAAGAGAGTTTAGTTTCATCCACGTAATTAACAATCTCGGCGCGACAAACCGATGTCGGAGGTGGGACAAGTGGTGTGCTCTTAGAGCTAGCAGTTTCACCACTCCGATGAAGTCTCCGAATCTAGATCATCGTCATCATCAAGAACACTCTTGACTTCCCCGTACGATTTTCAAACCATTTGTTTGAACCAGGGTAACTTTCAAAGCTTTGAGCTCAAGACGTTTTGGGAACTCCTCTTAACCGTGAAGTTTGAGAGTGTTGCATTGAATCTTCGGATCTTTGATCAATTGTGGCAACACTGCTTGTCTGAGGTTTGGAGTTTGGTTGATATTTAACGCGAGCTCCTCGTTGTCAACCCGAATGGTCAACTCTTCACAAACACATCGATCGAGCACGACTGGCCCTCAAGAAAGCTCTCCCAAGATAAGGGAACTCTAGGATCCGCATCAAGTCTACTACAACAAAGTCGGCATGAAAGTGAAACTTTCCCACTTTCATCACGACATCCTCGGCTATCCCAGTGGACGAGTTACAGACGATCCGCTAGCTCGAGTGTCATACGAGTGGATGAAAGTTCGGGAAGAGATAGTTTTTCCATACCGAGAGTGGCATGAGGTTAATGCTAGCGCCAAGATCGCCAAGGCGGAGCATTGAAACATCCCCAAGAAATCACACGGATTAAGAACCGCCGGGGTCTTCAAGCTTTCGGGAAGCTTATTAAGAATGGTCACGAGCATTGCTCATTGAGAGGAGTTTTAGCCATCTCGATAGCTTATCTTTGTTGGTGAGTAAGCCTTTAGCGTGGATGCAAATTTAGGCATAAGAACGAGAGCATCAACGAAGCTTAAATCAAAGTGAAGCTCATTGAAGATTTGGAAAATTTTTCCATTTGCTCTTTGTTTTGTCTTTGAGCTTCTCATCATTCATTCTTGATGGGTAAGGAAGTCGACTAGACTTTGAGCCGGGATGGAAGTGTTTTCGCTCAGATTTTCCTCGAACATCGGGTTCCGGACTTAAGGCTTGGACTACCGAAGGTGGGACGTGTCTTGGTACCGTGGGCTTGAATAATGCACCTTGTCCGTTGTCTCCTTGGTAACTTGACTAAATGCCATGGAGGAGGGGCATTGGAGTCGAGGGTCCATTGTGCGCCTTACCACTCACGAGTGGTGACGGCTTTCAACTCGGCATTAGGATTGGGAATAGTATTGCTTGGGAGTCCTCCGTAAGATGGTGAAGCTTTGTTCATATTCATGTTCATGAACCGCTCATCATATTCTTCAACTCATTTGTCTCGCCGAGACAGTGTTGTATCAATTTCCTTTTTAGCTCACCTCTCATGTTATTGATCCGAGTTTGCATTGAACGATGTTTGCCTCTACCATTTTCATGAAGTCATTTGGCATGGGAGCTTGAGGAGGTTGTTGATAGCTTTGATGATTAGGAGCTTGATATGGTTGAGGTTGGTTGAAATTGTTCCGTTTTGATTGAAATTTTGTCCTTGATTCGAACAAAGCGATTTTGATTGCCATGGTTTTGCACAGGAGGAAAACCAGTGGTGTCATACCGCTAGGTGCACGGTAGTGAGGATCACCGTGGTCGGTATTGATTGTGGTTTACCAAGCTACGGAGCTTGGTAAAAGGAAGCATCGGTTGCTTGACAATCATAATACGCATGTGGACCACTACAAGTTTCACACACCTTGTTTACGGCTTTGATCGGTTCCGCTTATGAATTTCGCTTTTGATTTCCTTTACCTCTTTTATCATACAATGGATGATGTCCGTTAGAGCGGTTAATCTGAGCGGCTAACTCGGAAGAGTTACCGGATGAAGAAGCGAGTGTTCGAACATTGACTTTGTTTAGAAATAGGAACTTTGATTTTGCTCGCAAATCTCAATCACATCTTTAGGTCTACGATTCAAGATATTGCGCTGCGGCTGCATTCAAGGAATCTTGATCGCTTCCGCTCAACCCATTGTAAAAGATATTTACTTGTTGAAGCTCCGTGAATTCATGATGGGGCATTTCACGAGAGATCTTTGAATCTCTCCCATGCCTCTCCAAAATTTTCATCGAAATTTTGACGAAATCCGTAAATTTCATTTTAAGATTAGTCGTCTTTGATGGAGGAAAGAAGTAATTCACAAACTTTTGAACAAGATCCTCCCAAGTTTCGATAGATCGAGGGGTTCTTTTTCCACCCAACCGGCCGCCCCTCAAGAGAGAATGGAAAAAGCATCAACTTGATGACTTTTTGTTGCACATCCTTGAAATTGATAGTTGAGGTCAACTTGTTAAACCATCGGATGTGTGCATACGGTCTTCTCGATCGGACCATGGAATTGATTTGTAGACACAAGTTGGATCAAATGTGTCTTCAATTCAAAGTGATCGAGTTGATAAGCGGTAAACGATGGCATCTCCATAACCCTCGGTGGGTGCCTGGAGCATTTCGCCATAGTACGCTTAAATGCGCCATGTTGTTGCTTGAAATAGTACGAATCTCGGGTTCGACTATTTGGGCAAGACGCTCACGAGAACGTCTTCTTGAATTTCGCTAGATCACGCAAAGGACTCAATGATCTAGAAGAACGAAAAGCATGCACTAGAGTTAACTCTAAGGAAACTTCGAGTTAAGGAGGAAATGGAATTATGAAGATCTTTCGGATGAGGATGAGAATTATGAAGATGTTTTGTAAAAATCGGGGTGAGAAGAATCTTTTGGGTTTTCGGTCCCGAAACGTCGATATCACAACAAAATCAATTAACACAAGATCGAGGCAAAACAACGTTGAACTTAACCAATAATCCAAAATGAATGGCTTTAAAAAGGTACACCAATCACAATGGACACAAAGGCAAGTTTTATATCTTTAGTTCGAACTTATTATGGTCGCACCCCAGTTAGGTAGTGCAATCGCCTTGGTTTTCGTGGTAATCTTTTAAGTTGTTAATTATTAGAGAAAACGACGATTCTTTTGTATTTTTATTTTTGATACATATATAGAAACAAAGAGAAAATATTTTTGTGTTTTATACGTTTTGGATGTTTTGGGTTTTGGATTTTTAGAAGAAAATATGGATATATATATATACAGAGAATGATGATATAAACAATGAGTGAGGATTCAAACAACTAACTGCTAAAACGGAGATAAATCAAGACAACACCAAGGCGCCAAAATTTTGATCGTGTCCGAACCATCAAGTCTAAAAGACTAAAACCGCTCAAACACTAATGCAATGAAGATCGAGGAGTATAGAGTCTCCCGGTCGTTATGTCCCCGTGAGCTATGCAATGGATCAATCAACGTCTAGTGATCGGAAGTTTGAGCGAAAAGGATTATGAATTGGTTATTATGACTACGTAAATATCAAACAAATACAAAGGCTAACATGCAAATGAGAGGAAATTAAAAGATAAAACCTATTAAATAAACGCTATCACTAAAATTAAAATGATGTTTTGTTTTTGTGATTTTACTAAACTGGAATTAAAATCTACGTGACGTCAACTCAAAACGTGAAACTAATTCAATATTAACCCTAAAAATATGAAAATGATGTTTTACAAACCTAATGATATAAGAAAATATTTAGAAAAAGAAAATTATTTTTATAACTAATTATCTAATTAAAACTATTTTTAACTATTAATTAATTACCTAAAATACAAGAAAATAGGAAATTAGGCTAGAAAAATAAGATTAACACTTGGAAAAGTCTAAAATATCAAAATAGACTTTTCAAAACTATTTTGTATTTTGTGACTATTTATCTATTTTCTATGAATTTTAAACTATTAAAACTAATTAAATCACTAAAATTACCAAATGAACTATGAAAAATATGGAAAATTGCTTTTCTACTTTTTATATTTATCTAAGCCTAAGAAAAATGAAAACTTATTTTTGGAACCTTTTCGAATTTTTATATTTAAGGCTAATTAAAAGCGCTAAAACTAATTAAAATTAAGAAAATAGCAAAACTACTCGGAAAAATCGAAAATTTGTGGAAACTCTAAAATAATGATAAGAAGCTAGGAAAATTGGAAAACAGTATGCTATGTGGAGAAAATTGGATCATATGATTTGAGCTTATGAATAAGCTCTTAAATAAGCTAAGTGAACCAAATAAGCAACACAACGATTCTGTATAAGCGATATACTAATTTAACCAAATTAAACTAAAATCAACAAGTTACAACTCTTGATTAACCCAATATCACATTTGGAGATTTTGGTATTTAGCTAAAAATGTAAATGGTCCTAATTGCAGACCAAAGATAAGCAACCAAATAAGCTATAATCTAAAACCAATTGTTATCTCAACTAGACCTAAGTGGCTATTCAAAACCAAAGTACCAGACCTTAACAAGCTATGATGAATCTCGTGCAAGTCGCACAAAGTCGGGAAAAAAAAATGACATCGAGTTGGCGCAGGCGATGGCCTCACTTTGGGCTTATGCCCAAGCTTATCCAAAAAGCTTAAAGAAAAACAGATATTAGGTCCTAAAACAACCAAGAGGACTACTTGTATCCCAAAAATCAGAACCTAAAACCCTATAATGAAACCTGTGGAGAACCCGTAATGTCTCAGACAAACCCACTTTTTCACCATTTTTTTGACTTTTGAAAGAACATGGAAAGTTGACTTTTTGAGTTTTGAACCCGATTTTAGGACTGATAATGTTGTTAAATGATGTTATGAAGATATTACAACCTTTGTTATTGATTTCTAAACACCAAATGATGATTTGCTTTTATAAAATCCAACGAAGAACTGTTGGATTCAAATGAAATGATTTTGACTTTTATTGTGTTGCAGTAACCAAACCAAGACTAATATGAGTCTAATATGACTAAACAAACTTGAACAAGCAAAAGTTATACAATTGAATAAGCCTATAACACCTTTCAAACTATAAATCCAAACACCCTCGATAAAGACATTGTGAAGTTTAAAAGAGACAAACAATGAGCAATTTTGTATCAATGATCAAACCACATTAATATAATCTAAATACATGCCTACTAGAACAGGTTTTAACTGCTTAAAGTTGCAACTACATACTATGCATAAGAACATGAATTTACTTACAACTTGTCCAAGGGCCACTATGGCTCGCCAACTATGAAACAAGGACACTATCCTAATTTATTCAACCCAATGCATCCATTTCAACCCATTTCCAATCTTTGAATCAACCCATATCATCTCTCGCACCCATTTTAGCTCCAACTTTGACTTTTGTTGACCAAAGTGTTTAAGAATTAGTGAAATGTAAATGTAAGTTTATATAAAGCTTTAACAAGTTTATTTGAGCTTGTTTAAGCTTGAAAATACACTTACAACAGATTTAACAATGGTTTTAAGATTGAGAAACTCAACGAGTAGACTAAAATATGGAAATGGAATTTAAGCTTAAATTGATCTTGAATTATACTTGAAATACTTTCGAATGCCTTTTCCGAGTACAAATACACTTTAAAACATAAGCGAAAATTACTTAAGATGCTACAAATTAAAAACGACATACAATTTAAGAAAACTAAAACTAACTCCTTTTTCTTGCTCCTCTTGGCTTTCTTTTATATCCAAACTCTTTCCTCTCTCCTCTCGAATCTTTCCCACCATTTCGAGCCATTCGATTGCTTTGATTTGATCTTGACCATTCAAACCGATTTTGGCGTAAATCTCTTATAAGCCAGTTGGGGTTGAATCTGGTGGGTAAGGGCATTTAATGCTTTTGGAGTTTGGTGGAGGTGGGGGACATGGAAAGGTGAGAAGGAGGTGGTGGGTGGAGAAATGGTGGGCGGACATGGTGGGCGACAAAGGTGGAGGGAAAGCAGGGAAGGGTGTGGGTTTGGTTTGACTGGTTTGGTGACCGATATTTAAAAAGGGGGTTCAATTTGTGTTTGTGGGGTCACAAGGTGTGAAAGTGGTCATAATGGGATTAAAGGTTTTAAATACCAAGGACCTTTCATGTAATTTCCGAATTTGAGGACCTAAACCGCCAATCTTGCAAAGTTGTTCCAAGGGACCATAATTGACAATCTCAATAAGTACAAGGACCAAATTTGCCAATTTGCCATTTTCAGGGGCCATTTTGCCAAAATTCAAACTTCAAGGACTAAACTTGTAATTTCTCAAACTTTTGATATTTTTCACCAAAGGACTTATTTTGACAACTTTTGATTTTAAAAGGACCTTTGGTGACTTTTCTTTGAAATTCGGGCTCGTGGACTATTTTTGACAATTCTTGAAACTGGGGACTAAACCGCAATTTTGCAAATTTGAAATGTTTTTCATCCGATTTTGATATTTTTGAATTTGAAACACATAAAACACTGATTTGTGATATTTTGATCATTTAGATGTGTTTCGAGTGTTTTCGAGATGAATTTGCAGTTTATTTTGTACAAAATGATGAGTATTTACACACTCATCAATGATCACATCGAGATATTGCTAGTCCCTAGCAATGATTTGAAAACATAATGGATTTTAAACTCTTTACCAAAAGCCATTACTTCGAGTAGCCAAATGTTTTAGTTCAAGTAAGAACCATGGTACACCGATAACCATGTGATTTTGAGCAAACCACCCAATTTTCAACGGATTTGATTTTGTCTTTACCGAAGCCGTACCTTCTCGGACTAGCCAACTCTTAGATAAATTATCAACATTATCTTTGGTGCTGATTACCAATTATGGTTTTTCCATCGCCTTTACCACAAGCCATAATCTTGCGGGCTAGCCAACTCTTCACTTTTTAGGATATGGTGAGTTGAATACCATACAATTTTGGGCAAATTGCAAGCCATATAAACGGATTTGATGTATCTTTACCAAGAGCCGTTTGCTCTGGATTAGCCAATCCTTTTGTCTTACTGCACAAGGCGGATCGATAACTGATGAGAAAGTGTAGAACACTTACTCCAAAAAAAAAATTTTGGCCAAAACGGGATTAGGCGGTATATTTACATGATAAAATTCGTGAGAATCCCCACACTTAGAAATGAATATTGCCTCAATATTCAAAGTACTGCGGTTATGCCGAAACAAAGAACGAAAAGGAAATACTATGGCCATTATTTAGAAAGAAGATTTTTTTTTTTTTTTTTTTTTTTAATACATGTGGGCAACCCCCCACACTAGGGTGGTAGAAAGAGGTGAGAAGATGTAAATATGGGTGAAACCCATATGGCATGCTATTGTTTTGATTACCGAGTCGCTAGCTTGACTCGATCCCGCATTCATTGGTTCACGGGAAAGTAACGTGGAAAACCAATCTCGATCGGACTTTCGTTCACAATGTTAATGAACATATGAACATCGAAAGTTCCACACCGACGAGATATAACCGCGGTATTGTTTAACAAGAGAAACTATAAAGGATGATACCGGGTCAAAGATGGTGTCCTCATTCCCGAAAGAGAAAAGGAAAGAGCAACCACACCATCCGTGAAGAATGGAATAAAGACGTACATGAGAATGCATGTCCATTCCTCGCAGAGAGAAGCAAATCACCGCTTTGACATCTTTAAGCTTAAACTTGAAGCTTAGATGGTGATTGTCAAGAAGATGTCCGGGAGGAGGATGGAAATGGTTCTTCAATCAACGGACTATCCGGAAAAGGATGTCTCCTCCGGATCAAGGTAAGTGTTATCAATTCCGTTGGAATTGATTCATTACTAGAAATGCATCGACTTCATTCCAAAGTTGTCCTCTTCCTCATCGGGAGTGAGAGAAGGGTGGAAGAGTCGGGAATAGGACTAGAAGATGATGGATCATTATTGAGCAATTCATCAATGGGAAGAATGTCTCCCATTGGATTACAAACATCATCATCCAACTCGGATGAAACAAGAGAGTTTAGTTTCATCCACGTAATTAACAATCTCGGCGCGACAAACCGATGCCGGAGGTGGGACAAGTGGTGTGCTCTTAGAGCTAGCAGTTTCCACCACTTGGATGAAGTCTCCGAATCTAGATCATCGTCATCATCAAGAACACTCTTGACTTCTGTACGACTTTCAAACCATTTGTTTGAACCAGGGTAACTTTCAAAGCTTTGAGCTCAAGACGTTTTGGGAACTCCTCTTAACCGTGAAGTTTGAGAGTGTTGCATTGAATCTTCGGATCTTTGATCAATTGTGGCAACACTGCTTGTATGCGAGGTTTGGAGTTTGGTTGATATTTAACGTGAGCTCCTCGTTGTCAACCCGAATGGTCAACTCTTCAGAAACACATCGATCGAGCACGACTGGTCCTCAAGAAAGCTCTCCCAAGATAAGGGAACTCTAGGATCCGTGATCAAGTCTACTACAACAAAGTCGGCATGAAAGTGAAACTTTCCCACTTTCATCACGACATCCTCGGCTATCCCAAGTGGACGAGTTACAGACGATCCGCTAGCTCGAGTGTCATACGAGTGGATGAAAGTTCGTGAAGAGATAGTTTTTCCATACCGAGAGTGGCATGAGGTTAATGCTAGCGCCAAGATCGCCAAGGCGGAGCATTGAAACATCCCCAAGAAATCACACGGATTAAGAACCGCCGGGGTCTTCAAGCTTTTCGGAAGCTTATTAAGAATGGTCACGAGCATTGCTCATTGAGAGGAGTTTTAGCCATCTCGATAGCTTATCTTTGTTGGTGAGTAAGCCTTTAGCGTGGATGCAAATTTAGGCATAAGAACGAGAGCATCAACGAAGCTTAAATCAAAGTGAAGCTCATTGAAGATTTGGAAAATTTTTCCATTTGCTCTTTGTTTTGTCTTTGAGCTTCTCATCATTCATTCTTGATGGGTAAGGAAGTCGACTAGACTTTGAGCCGGGATGGAAGTGTTTTACGCTCAGATTTTTCCTCGGAACATCGGGTTCCGGACTTAAGGCTTGGACTACCAAGGTGGGACGTGTCGGTGATGCCGTGGGCTTCAATAATGCACCTTGTCCGTTGTCTCCTTGGTAACTTGACTAAATGCCACAGGAGGAGGGGCATTGGAGTCGTGGGTCCATTATGCGCCTTACCACTACGAGTGGTGACGGCTTTCAACTCGGCATTAGGATTGGGAATAGTATTGCTTGGGAGTCCTCCGTAAGATGGTGAAGCTTTGTTCATATTCATGTTCATGAAACTCGCTCATCATATTCTTCAACTCATTTGTCTGCCGAGACGTTGTTGTATCAATTTCCTTTTAGCTCACCTCTCATGTTATTGATCCGAGTTTGCATTGAGCATGTTTGCCTCGGTCATTTTCATGAAGTCATTTGGCATGGGAGCTTGAGGAGGTTGTTGATAGCTTTGATGATTAGGAGCTTGATATGGTTGAGGTTGGTTGAAATTGTTCCGGTTTTGATTGAAATTTTGTCCTTGATTCGGAACAAAGCGATTTTGATTGCCATGGTTTTGCACAGGAGGAAAACCAGGTGGTGTCATACCGCTAGGTGCACGGTAGTGAGGATCAGTTTATGTTCAAGCACATGATGTCAAATGAATTCACAATAGTACCTAACTCGACGTAGAACCATAGCACATAATCAATAGTACATGACTCAATGTATCAGTAGTCAACTGATATAGCACATTATTCGACGTAGAACTATAGCACGCAAACAAGAACAATTGATATAGTACAACATTCGGTTTTGAAACGATGGTGATCATGATAGAAGTTATCCTTAAAAATCTAAAGTACTTGTGAAAAATAGTTAAGCATGTATTTCCCCCAAAATAGTTCAAAACATACAAAAGTAGGGGCTCTGAAACTCACTTGGTACAATGATGTGATGGCAAAGTGAATACATTGAAATGTGGCGCAAACTCTAACCATGACTAGTATGATGATGAGGTTTATGGAACAAGGTTTCTAAATACTCCTAGGTTTTATTTCAAAACCTAAATAGAAGTGATCTAGTGTTAATATTATTACTTGATCCTTGAAAATCTTCAAGTTTCTTCTTGTTCTTGCCTTGGACGATTTTAGAGAAAAGATGAGAGGTTTCTTGCAAGTTTTCACCTTAAAAAAATATGTTATGTATATTTTGTTTTCTTAGAAATCCATGTGTAGTAAGTAAAAATCTAAGCAAAAAGGGCATAATGGTAATTAAGTACTCAAAACAAATTTGGTAACTAATATGAAAAAGGGGGAGGGGGCGTGGAAATGGATAGGTGCAAGAATTGTGTGATATTTTACTTATAAAATGTATATAATATTATGTATATGGTATATTTTGTACATGTAAATAATTATTTAGTGTAGCGTTAGTTAGAAATCGATTTTATCGGAACTAAATAAAATATATCCAAGTCATAAAAAAATTATAAAATTCATTTCTTATAGGAATTGAGTGAAATAATAATTATCGAGTAATATTTACGAAAACCGTCAGAATATTTATACATAACAATTTATATACAAAATAAATTGAAAACATCGGTAAACTAATAATATAATTTTATAGTCTTAAAATAAGTATAAAATATATTAGGATTATTTTGGAAGTGTCGGATCAATTATTCAAAATAAATGATTATGAGATAGCGTTTATTTAATAGGAAAATAAACGTTAACTAAAATATGCAAACCCGTGCATGAGCTAATATGACGATGTTGTTACTAATGATATGTAGACTAACTCTAGTCTATATGAAGTGTCCTCAATGATTTTTCATGAATTCGCACTAAACCCTTACGGTTACGCTGAATTTGATACTAAATAAACCTAGTTTACGAAAAATGATGAATAGTGAATCATGAATAGTGATTTTCTCCGTGAATAAATAGTGTTTCGTGAATAGTAAAATTTTGAAATACGTTCTCGAATATCAAATCGACTTCAAAATGATGAATAGTAACCGATGAATAGTAAATTCACGAGATGAATAGTAAATTTTTAAAGTTTGTAAAATGACACGAAATTACGAGTTGTCACATTCGCCACTCCAAAAAGGAATTCATCCACGAATGAATTCAGTTCGTGTTGGTCTCTCGGTATAGGGTTTGTGATGAATAACGAGAGAAGACATAAAGAAGTGTCGTTACTTGTTATCTATGATTGAGAGTGTATAAACACCACGATAGAGAAAATATTGGAAGAATATCTCCGATGTGCATTACTTTGACTTTTAGGAATATGTGAAAATTTTGCTTGCACTAAGATTTATAAATAACTGCTCCCAACATAGCATGATCCCTCCAGAATTAGACATAGTTAGCTAAGCTATGTATAATTAAGGAACGATAATGTGACGTTCGGTTTAGTTGTTATAACTCTCAATGTTTACATAGATTTAAACCATGTCGTTAAAATAGCAGTTAGAGTAAAAAGGAAGTAAAATTCTTGTAAGTGATAACGAATCGGAAAGGAAAATGAAGTACGATAGATGAGAATATTACACAACGAGTGGTTTATCAAACAATAGATAGTCTTAAGTCATAAAGATCCGAATACTAGGGAAGACATAAACCTAGTACGACATAGTACACAGGGAAATAAGACTGTTAATTTCTAAACTTCTTCAGTCTTCAGCATTGTTGAGACCATGGCGAGCTTCTCCTCCTTCTAACATATATGCTTCCCCATGAGCACCTTCAACTTGTTGACCTTGGTTTTGGGGACATTGGTTCCGATAGTGTCCTTGCTCTCCACATCCGAAACATGTAACTATGGCCTTGCCCTTGCAGTCCTTAGCAAGGTGTCCCACTTTGTGACAGCTAAAGCATATACCACATGGACCATCATGATGTAGCGTGCATTGGTGGCATCGTGGTAAGTTTTCGGCATAAGATCTTCCCTTTATTGGTGCAGCAACATAAACCCTGGCGACTTCTTGTCTTCTATTCTGTTGTTGATAATGGTTAGTGTTATGGTTTTGGTTGTCATAGTTATAACCTCCCTGGTCATTTTCCCATTTCCTTTTGTTATTGCTAGTTTGGTTGTTGTTGTTGTTGTTGCGGTTATTATTGATAATGTTTTCCCCTTTCACAACTTGATCCATGAGTTTTTGAGTTATCCTGATAGTCTCTTCAATTATTTGTGGATCGGAAGAAGTTACATCTCCTTGAATACATTGTGGAAGTCCTCCAATGAAGTTTTCCAGTAATTTCTCATTGTCCGAAACCATTGATGGACATAGTGCAACCAACTCTTGAAACCTCCTGATGTAGGTCTCGATGTCATAACCAATAGTCACTAACTCATAAAATTTTGTTTCTAGTTTCTTCACCTCCGTGCGTGGACAATACTTCTTAGTCAATAACCTTTTGAATTGATCCCATGTGAGTTTGTAAGCATTTTCCATACCCATAGGCTGTGAATAAGAATTCCACCATGACATTGCCCCATCTAAGAGTGTACTAGTAGCGAACTTAACCTTGCAATCATCTGGGCAATTGCATAGAAGAAATACAGACTCCATCTTCTCAAACCAACGGACCATAGCAGTGGCTCCTTCCGTGCCTTTGAACTTTGTGGGATCACAGTTCTTAAAGTCCTTGTATGTACAATTTCGAACTCCAGATCCTCCTGCAGCTCCTGTAGTAGCAGCAAGTCTAGCAGCTTCAGCAGCAGCAGCTACCATTGCTCGCTCTTTCCTTAGTGCCTCGCCTATACTATCCTCTAAATACTTTTGGATAGCAGCTGGTGTCATATCTGGTGCAGCTTTCTTTGGCGCCATAACTCTTCAAAATAAGAGGAAGGGTAAGACGTAGCAAAGTCCTATGTTAATAATAAGCGCTCTAAAGAGATGTGATATGAGGTAATAAGTTTGAGGTTATATATCAAAATGAGTGACGGTTTAGTGACTTAATGTGTGAATAACGTGTAACTCGACATGTTGGTGGTGAAACAGAGGAGTGAGAGCGACTTCACCCTCCTTGAAGGTTTTGTCTTGGCATTCGATGTTATTGGTGATGAGTCAACTGATATTAAAATTTTGATAGGGAATGACAAGGCATTCTCCACGTTGGAATCTGAAGAAAGGATAATGGAATGGGTATTTGAAGGCATCTATGTGACAATCGGTTTGAAATGAAAGTAAATAGCTCGCAAAATGTACGTATGAAACCGCATGTAAAGTGAATATGGACTTATGATGAAATGATAAGATGCTATGATGATGTAGTTATAGTCTATGGTCAAAGATGCAACCTAGTTCTCTATAATCAAGCTCGATGCCAATCACACACCCCAAATTACACATTTTGCAATGGAATGGAATACTGTGGGGATGATCGCCATAGCATCACAAGATTATAGTTATATTGAACGACCTAAAGTGTCGTTTGGAAAATACATCATTTGATTGAGTAAAATAATCAGAGTTTACAAAAGATAGGTCCCAAAAAGTAGTCAACATTTGCGGAAATAAGTTTGTTACAATCCAAACGATGTTTAAGGTGCATAAAATCCATGTGAGACGCGTCGTCACCGCGACTCTATGATAAGTCCACATGCATGCCATGAAGTGTATGCCTTAGATACCTGAGATAAAACATGCTAAAAGTGTCAACACAAAGGTTGAGTGAGTTCATAGAGTTTGTGTTGTCCCAAGAAAACCTTTAAAGAATGTTCATGCAAAGAAAGGCATTGCAAATCCACTCGGCCCAAGTTCCGCCCTTACAAAACTTGCGACTTGTGTGTTTACAACCCACCGCCAAAATGTGTATAGTTTATGTTCAAGCACATGATGTCAAATGAATTCACAATAGTACCTAACTCGACGAGAACCATAGCACATAATCAATAGTACATGACTCAATGTATCAGTAGTCAACTGATATAGCACATTATTCGACGTAGAACTATAGCACGCAAACAAGAACAATTGATATAGTACAACATTCGGTTTTGAAACGATGGTGATCATGATAGAAGTTATCCTTAAAAATCTAAAGTACTTGTGAAAAATAGTTAAGCATGTATCTCCCCCAAAATAGTTCAAAACATACAAAAGTAGGGGCTACGAAACTCACTTGGTACAATGATGTGATGGCAAAAGTGAGTACACTGAAATGTGGCGCAAACTCTAACCGCGACTAGTATGATGATGAGGTTTATGGAACAAGGTTTCCTAAATACTCCTAGGTTATTATTTCAAAACCTAAATAGAAGTAATCTAGTGTTAATATTATTACTTGATCCTTGAAAATCTTCAAGTTTCTTCTTGTTCTTGCCTTGGATGATTTTTAGAGAGAAGATGAGAGGTTTCTTGCAAGTTTTCACCTCAAAAAAATATGTTATGTATGTTTTTTTTTTCTTAGAAATCCATGTGTAGTAAGTAAATATCTAAGCAAAAAGGGCATAATGGTAATTAAGTACTCAAAACAAATTTGGTAACTAATATGACAAGGGGGGGGGGGGCGTGGAAATGGATAGGTGCAAGAATTGTGTGATATTTTACTTATAAGATGTATATAATATTATGTATATGATATATTTTGTACATGTAAATAATTATTTAGTGTAGCGTTAGTTAGAAATCGATTTTATCGGAACTAAATAAAATATATCGAAGTCATAATAAAATTATAAAAATGCATTTCTTATAGGAATTGAGTGAAATAATAATTATCGAGTAGTATTTACGAAAACCGTCGTAAATATTTATACATAACAATTTATATACAAAATAAATTGAATACATCGGTTAAACTAATGATATAATTTTATAGTCTTAAAATGAGTATAAAAATATATTAGGATTATTTTTGGAAGTTTCGGATCAATTATTCAAAATAAATGATTATGCGATAGCGTTTATTTAATAGGAAAATAAACGTTAAATAAAATATGCAAACCCGTGCATGAGCTAATATGACGATGATGTTACTAATGATATGTAGACTAACTCTAGTCTATATGAAGTGTCCTCAATGATTTTTCATGAATTCGCAGCTAAACCCTTACGGTTACGCGAATTTGATACTCGTAAACCTAGTTTACAAAAAATGACGAATAGTGAATCATGAATAGTGATTTTTCTCCGGGAATGAATAGTGTTTCATGAATATTAAAATTTTGAAATACGTTCTCAGAATATCAAATCGACTTCAAAAATGATGAATAGTAAAATGATGAATAGTAAATTCCCGAGATGAATAGCAAAATTTTTAAAGTTTGTAAAATGACCTGAAATTACGAGTTGTCTCATCCACTTTCACCCTTCTTATTTATTTTGGTCATGGAGTGTTTACATGTTTCGTTTCAAAGAGTGGTGGATGCTGGATTATATAACGGGATCAAGCTGACGCCTTCTTTACAGATTTCACATTTGTTTTATGCGGACGACGCTATTTTCATGGGTCAATGGAGTCAAAGTAATATTAATACTATTACGTGGGTGTTGGATGTTTTTCATCGAGCGTCGGGTCTTCAGATTAATATGAATAAAAGCAAACTTATGGGTATATATCTGTGGATAGTAGTAAGGTGAATCAGGCTGCTACGCAGATTGGTTGCATGGTGCTCAAGACACCGTTTAGTTATTTGGGATCAAGAGTGGGTGATTTCGTGTCTCGAATTCATGCCTGGAATGAGGTTACTGACGGAATGAGGTCTCGGTTATCTAGATGGAAACTAAAAACTCTTTCCATTATAGGGCGTCTAACACTTCTCAAATCTGTTTTAGGTGCAATTCCTTTATTTCATATGTCCATTTTTAAAGTGCCTATGAAATTGCTTCAAAATATGGAATCCATTCGATCTCGTTTCTTTAATGGCGCGGAGTTAAATTCTAAGAAACAAAGCTGGGTTGGATGGAACAAGGTCTTGGCTTCTAAAGATTCAGGCGGTCTTGGGGTGTCTAGTCCTTTCGTGTTAAATAGAGCTTCAATGTTTAAGTGGGTGTGAAGGTTTATTTCTCAAAAGACTTCTTTATGGGCGAGAGTGATTAAATCTTTGCATGGTGAAGACGGAAAAATTGGTAAACAGTTTCAAGCTAGCTTTCCGTCTATATAGCTTAGTATTATTAAAGAAATTGAGGCATTGAAGCTGCATGGTATTGATTTGTTCAGTTTTATTACTCCGAAGGTTGGAAACGGGGTAAATACTTCGTTTTGGGATGTAGCATGGTGTGGGGAAGTGGCTTTTAAAAGGTTAGTTACTCGGTTGTACGCGCTTGAAACGATGAAAAGTATAGAGGTTACTTCAAAGCTGTCATATGGAGGTTTGGATAAGTCGTTTAGACGTAAGCCGAGAGAAGGAGTGGAACAGGCTCAATTCGAGTTATTAAAGGAAAAGGTAGACGGGGATTATTCTCAATAACTCAATAGATAGTTGGAACTGGTCTTTAGTTGGTTCGGGTGAATTCTTCCAACGACTAATACGAAGACTAGATGGATAAATGTGGTTCCCATTAAGATCAATGTTCACGCTTGGAAGGTTAAGCACGATTGTTTACCCACTAGATTTAATTTATCTCGTAGGTGTATGGAAATTGATTCCATTTTTTTCCTATGTGTGATTGTTCGGCTTAGTCGTCTAGGCACATTTTCTTCTCATGCAAGTTCGTTAGTGGTGTTATGCGTAAGATTACGCGTTGGTGGGATATGGATTATCGGGAGATCAGCTCGTTTGAAGACTATGGATGTCGTCCCTCAGACTTCCTTCGAAGCTTAAACAAAATTTTGAAGGTATTTGTTATATTGTGTGGTGGTTTGTTTGGAATTGGTGCAACATAAAGATTTCGGTCAAGAGGACCATGCTAAGGCGAATTTTTTGGATGAAGTGACTTCACGTTCTTTTTTATGGATTCGTTCTAGATGTAAGGCTAGTTTTAGTTTCATTGATTGGCTAAAAAAACAATGAAAAAACTAGTTGTTTGGCAATTAAAAAAAAAAGAAGAAGAAAAAGAGTTTTTCTTTTTAATTTTTTTATTAATTTTATCCATATTTGAAATATTAATGTAATATTTTTAAATTACTAATGTAATTTTAATTTTACGAGTAATTTAATAAAAATGAAAATGAAAAAAAAAATGGCGGCGAAGTTGATTGTCTTATCTCACTAAGTTTGTGATAAAGTTGGTTGTAAAAAGAGAAAATTGGTGTAGCGTGATAAAGTTGGTTGTAGGGTGTTGGTGTTACGGGTAGCCTGAAGTTTACATGCAAACTGATCAAAAGTGGGTCGGTGAAGCTTCGTTCGTATTAGAGAAGGCGTAATTTATTACATTTTTTCATTACCGCGTGTGTTATATTACATATGGATTGTAATTTTTAAACACAATAAATATGATTTATTCTCGACAAACGATATTATTGAATTAGCATAGACACAAAATTAAGCATGTTTTTTTTATTAACAAGTTTGTCTAACGAGTGTCCTGAGAGCACTAGCTTAAATAATTAGATAAGAAAATTTTAAATTTATTAATTATAAAACCGGAATTAACTAAGGTAAATTATAAAATCAATGAACATGTATTAAATGCACTTTTTAATTTAAAAGAAAAGTCCGAGATGAATTAATGCATTTTAGCCAATGCTTTGAAGACACTTGTTAGACACTCCCTTTATTAATAGCGTGTTAAATGTTTCTGTGCAAAAATATATATAAGTTTGTGGTAGTTCCTATGATAATTCTTGCTCGAGAGTCCAACAGTCTATAATGTGTTGTATCCAATTGAACTTTTTTATGAAGATTTACGTGATAAAATTTCTGTAGAAAAAAGCAAAAAAATAAAAATAAAAAAATACTTTCACTTAGAGTAATTTCGATAAACTAATACCTAACAAATAGTTTCAATAAACTCGAAACAAATAGTTTTGGTGTATATAAACGTATCAATTCCCGTCTAAAATGATACACTAATTATAAACTACCCATCATTCTTTGCATAATTACAAAATAGAAATCAAAAGCAAATGAATACAATATTTGAAATTTTAAACAAAAATCCACACGTATACGATATGGATTTGCATGTAAAGCAGATATTCTTCAAAGGACAATGGTACATCCGAATATCTTTGATGGGTCAGTTGATATAGTGATGCTTGTTTTTGTAGCATATGAGTTGATTTTATAAAAATTCTGAAGACATATGATGTTATGTTTAAGAAGACACTAAAATATGTTTAAGACTTGAACGATGTTGAGTTGAATCTAAAGAAGGTTGAGTGACAACTACTGCTTTGTTTGACGTAGCTTTTTAGAAATTGTAAAAGTTTTTATACTGAAAATAATCTCTCCAAAACAAGTAGCTCCGTTTGGATCATCAACTTCAAGCTTTTATTTTAAACAAATAATCTAAAATGAAAATGATTCATGAAAGTTTTTAAATGTCATGAAATTAAAACTTTAAATTACTAATATACCCTCCAAACATTTATTTACAATTATAGATTTGTCCTTTTATGTCATTTCATATTATAATTACATTTAACATTAATTTACAAACATTTGTTATTAAAAAAGATCGACTTGTAGAATTTACGTTAAAATTTTTATCTTAATTTTTTACATTTCTTATTCTGATGTCTGATGTCTGATTTACGGTAGTTTCTTAAACATACCCAACATTGTTTAGAATCTTTTCTTAATAGGATATCATTTTCTTATTCATTTCTAGCATCTCAATATTTGAAGTTCTAATTATGGATGTTAAATAGTAGAGTAAATTACAAAGATGGCCCTTGTGATTTGCATTGACTAACACTTTTGGTCATTTGACTTATTTTTTTGCACAAATAGTCCCTAACTCGAAAACTCTTAACACTCACGGTCTTTTGACTAAACTGACATTAAATTTGACTATTAAAGCCCCTCATGTGACTTGTACATGAGAGTCTAATCGTTATTTTGTCTTCTCTTTCATTAGTTTATATTTTAAAAAGCTTCTCATTTTTACGGCACATCCTCTTTAACTAAAAAAGTTTAACTTATAATACAACTAGCTTGTAGTACAACTTAATAAAACTAATTGTATCTACATGTTGCTTACATACTACTTACCATCATCACTATCAATTTTTCTTTATAAAGAAAATCATACAACCATCACCACTTACACCAGATGAGCAAGAAACCAACTCTCTCACACTATGTATTCACCATTTATTTCTTTTTCTTGTTACAATTTCTATTAAAACCACAAATTTAAATATTCACCAACAAAAAAATAAACATACATTGTGGCTGTTACTAGCTGATATGGAGCTACAAAAGTGTTTTGGGGATATATTGAAGTGCAAACGTGGCTGTTACCAGCCTACTTTATTTAGTTATTTATTATTATTATTATTATTATTATTATTATTATTATTATTATTATTATTATTATTATTATTATTATTATTATTAAACATCACTTAATTAGAAAATCATAGAATTTAGAAGAAATTAATGAGGGCGAGAAACGATTTGGGCCCCTCACCCTCAAATTTATAATAAACAAATCATATTAAAAATATGTGTAGAGGGGAACTAAAATGTCTTGAGTCACGGTGTATTATTATTATTATTTTTCTGTTGAACTAGAAAGGAACTACACATGTGGCTGTAACAAAGTCACCATTCTTGAATGTTGGATTGATATGTATCAAAGTTGCCATCAAAACCCTCTCTCACTTTCGGCCACCTTTCTCGTCGACACCTCCTTTCTCACAACTCTTTCACTCTCTCCAATCACAATTTTGGATCCAAGATACAAGCAATTTTTGGATCTTGTTAGTTGAGGGTTTAAAGTGTAAATCCTACGCATCACCACCACGCTACCCACGCGCCACCACCACCACTTTACTCACGCATCACCACCACTTTACCCACGCGCCACCACCACCACTTTCGATATGAGCGACCATTAACTATACACCACCCCACAACATATCCATCACAAACCAGGATGGCCATGACGCAAACTATCCGATTCCGTAGTTTCGGCGGTCATGTTACATTCACCATTCTTGAATGTTGGATTGATATGTATCAAAGTTGCCATCAAAACCCTCTCACTTTCTACCACCTTTCGTCGACACCTCCTTTCTCACAGCCTCTTTCACTCTCCAATCACAATTTTCAGATCCAAGATACAAGCAATTTTTTCAGATCTTGTTTGTTGAGGGTTTAAAGTGTAAATCACTACGCATCACCACCACGTTACCCACGCGCCACCACCACCACTTTACTCACGCATCACCACCACTTTACCTACGCGCCACCACCACCACTTTACTGATATGAACGACCATTAACTATACACCACCCCCACAACATATCCATCACAAACCAGATGGCCATGACGCAAACTATCCAGTTCCGTAGTTTCCGGCGGTCATGTTACATTCACCATTCTTGAATGTTGGATTGATATGTATCAAAGTTTCCATCAAAACCCTCTCACTTTCGGCCACCTTCTCGTTGACACCTCCTTTCTCGCAGCTCTTTCACTCTCTCCAATCACAATTTTCGGATCCAAGATACAAGCAATTTTTTCAGATCTTGTTTGTTGAGGGTTTAAAGTGTAAATCACTATGCATCACCACCACTTTACCACGCGCCACCACCACCACTTCTCGATATGAACGACCATTAACTATACACCACCCCACAACATATCCATCACAAACCGGATGGCCATGACGCAAACTATCCAGTTCCGTAGTTTCCGGCGGTCATGTTACATTCACCATTCTTGAATGTTGGATTGATATGTATCAAAGTTGCCATCAAAACCCTCTCTCACTTTCGGCCACCTTTCTCGTCGACACCTCCTTTCTCACAGCTCTTTCACTCTCTCCAATCACAATTTTCAGATCCAAGATACAAGTAATTTTTTCAGATCTTGTTTGTTGAGGGTTTAAAGTGTAAATCACTACGCATCACCACCACGTTACCCACGCGCCACCACCACCACTTTACTCACGCATCACCACCACTTTACCTACGCGCCACCACCACCACTTTACTGATATGAACGACCATTAACTATACACCACCCCCACAACATATCCATCACAAACCAGATGGCCATGACGCAAACTATCCAGTTCCGTAGTTTCCGGCGGTCATGTTACATTCACCATTCTTGAATGTTGGATTGATATGTATCAAAGTTTCCATCAAAACCCTCTCTCACTTTCGGCCACCTTTCTCGTTGACACCTCCTTTCTCACAGCTCTTTCACTCTCTCCAATCACAATTTTCAGATCCAAGATACAAGCAATTTTTTCAGATCTTGTTTGTTGAGGGTTTAAAGTGTAAATCACTATGCATCACCACCACTTTACCTACGCGCCACCACCACCACTTTACTGATATGAACGACCATTAACTATACACCACCCCCACAACATATCCATCACAAACCAGATGGCCATGACGCAAACTATCCAGTTCCGTAGTTTCCGGCGGTCATGTTACATTCACCATTCTTGAATGTTGGATTGATATGTATCAAAGTTGCCATCAAAACCCTCTCTCACTTTCGGCCACCTTTCTCGTCGACACCTCCTTTCTCACAGCTCTTTTTACTCTCTCCAATCACAATTTTCAGATCCAAGATACAAGCAATTTTTTTCAGATCTTGTTTGTTGAGGGTTTAAAGTGTAAATCACTATGCATCACCACCACGTTACCCACGCGCCACCACCACCACTTTACTCACGCATCACCACCACTTTACCTACGCGCCACCACCACCACTTTACTGATATGAACGACCATTAACTATACACCACCCCCACAACATATCCATCACAAACCAGATGGCCATGACGCAAACTATCCAGTTCCGTAGTTTCCGGCGGTCATGTTACATGATCCCCAATAATATCCACCGCCGATTCCAGCGATCCTGTTAATGATGGTGGTATAAGGTTTGTTGGTTTATAACTTCTTGTGATCCTATTATCTATGGAGTTGGCATATTCTCTAATTTGTTTTGTGTGTGTGTTTGGAAAGAGATGGATTTATGTGTTGATGTTTGATATGTGTAGTAGATATTGAAGAAGGTAAAAGGATGGTTCGGATTATAACTATTTAGTAAATGATAAGTAGTCATGTAATATGAGTTTTGTTGAGTTTTACTTTAAGTTAATTGTATTGTAAGTTTCTCTTCATTATTTGAAAATCTGTGTGCCAAAAAGAAATAGAAAACTGAAATGACATGTGCAAGTCACATGAGGGGCTTTAACAGTCAAATTTAACGTTAGTTTGGTCAAGGGACAGTGAGTGTTAAGGGTTTCCGATTTAGGGACTATTTGTGCAAAAAAATAAGTCAAATGACCAAGAGTGTTAGTCAACGCAAACAAAAAGGACCATCTTTGTAATTTACTCTAAATAGTATTTATGTGATTTTAGAAAGTTATTAAAGTTAGTATTTAATGAAAATGGATTAGAAACGTGACGTAAGTTAACTGAAAAGGACCTTCGACGAACAAAATTAACGATATGGACTAACTTTGTAAAGTAAGAATTAAGGTTCAAAATGACAGAAACACCCTTAAGGGCTTATAACCTCTAATCAGGGGGATTATTCCCTCATTCTTACACGTGTAAATATACGTGTTTTATAGAGGGATTTTGGAGGGAAAAGGAGTTTAGTCACTCATTATCATAAACGCAAGAGGAAAATCATTTAGGAAGCTTTGGAGAATTTGTGTGAATCATAAGGAGGTTTCAAGCATTATTGGTTAGTTCTTGTTCAAGGTAAGTCAATGAAATTATTAGTTTTCATGACTATTGCTATAAATTAATTTGGGGGTTTTGGTTGGCATGAATATAATTGATGATTCTAGTCTTAGTTATGATGTTATATAACTATTTGATGTTAGTCTTATGAATGAAAATGGATAGGAAGAAAATTAATAGAAATTACGAAATGGGTACATGACTAGATGATTATGAATGATGATAGTTAGTAATGGTAGTTTGAGTGTTTGGTATAATGTTCTAAAGAGACCAAATTTAGTAGTTAAAGGTGAATTTTATGTGTATTAGATGAATTAGCTATTTATAACGGTGCTAATATGGTTGTTATGTGTTTAGGTGATTGTTGAAAGCGAGAAGAACGCCTAACCCGAACTTAAGGTGAGTGACAGATTAGCTTAGCACGATTTAGCAGTATAGCTATGTTTAGGATGAGTATGGATGTTTTCTAGAGCAAGGAATGCAATTGCTGATGTATAAACTATATTACGGGTGTCTAAGGGATGCAATTGCTGATGTATGAACTATGTTGGTGCAACATTAACTAAGTCTCATTTATGTTTTAATGATAAAAAATAAATCTCGCAACGCATAAAATCACAAACATTAGCCAAAAACTGATTCAGACATTAATTGGTCCTGGCGCATTGGTGACGCGCCGGAGTGCTTGCAGCGCGCCAGCTGTCTGTTAAAAACGACTCGATTTTTGAAAGTCGACGTTTCTCTTACCCGACAAATGTGGTTCATTTATTACAGGTACAAATATGATAATTGAGTTATTAGGAACACTTGAAACAAACTTTAGACTTAGAGGGATGCAAAATCAAGACCTCATGTTTTTGACAAAAAGTCAAAGCAATTTATTTTACCAAATGCCTCTAGCCCAGGCCAAAAGTCTTTTCCCAAACTTAGGAGATTCATACTTTCAATATAACACCAAACAAAATTTTTCATATTACCATAATCTGTGCGTACGTCTTCTCTAACCACGTAACGGGCTTACTCCCTGATTGGTCAAACCAAGTCAAGGTCTCTTTGCGTAAACGCATCCTTTCCCGCTATGGGATATGCTTTACTTGTGATGCAAGGCACTTAGCTTGTTTGCATCAAGATGATTACTGAATATATCAAGTGTTTCTTAATCATGGATTATGTTATTTGATTACTTGACTTTGGGATATTGGAAGTTGGATAATTCTTTGTATGTTTTTACTTCATAACAAATAAATTCTTTACACACTTCCCCACAAACATTCCTTGCTTTCGACATTCTCTACATATCTCATTTATTCCCCACATTCCATTACACATTCCTTAATCATTTGTTTTTTCTCCAACATTCTCAACAAATGATTATTCTCACTCTCTAACACATTATCACTACTTCATCACTTTGATAAAATCCCACTTCATCATTCTTTCACACCACACTTCCTTCCCATAAGCTTGGATTCAAATTTGAGTTTACCAACTCATCTCTTATCCACAAACATTTTCTTACATTATCTTACACAACCTTATATTTTTTGTCCCCTACATTTCAACACAATCTTCTACATCCTCCTCACACTCTAAAAATTCAAATTTTGAATTTGAAATCTCCACGTCCAACCTTTCTTACCTCATTCCCAACGTTCAAATTTCAAAATTTAAACTTGATGCTAAGGCTCTTTTCTATCACATCACCATCATCTCACAATCACACCTTTACAACTCACTTCCAATTCCATCACATGTGAAATTTGAATTTCAAAATTCCCCCTTTCAACATCTACACTTCCTCTCCAAGTTTGGAATATTTCCTTGGCATATTCTTTCTTCTTAACTCATGCCAACTCATTCTTACTCAACCATGTTTAGTTTCTAATCTTACTCAACATTTGAATTTAAATTTCAAATGTTCACCTCTTTCCATCTTATCCACTTAGAATATTCCATTGGATATTCCACTTAAAAGCTCACTTATCCAATCCCACACTCAACCTCCAATAACTAGTTTTTGAATTTGAATTTCAAATATAGAATGCAAAATTTTATCCAACATTTATTTTCCAATAGTTCTTCTCTTCCTCTTTGATATTAGATAAACATTCTCAACTATGTTTTAAACACTTCACAAAATACTTTTGACAAATGACTATTTGAGTTGGTTGACCTTATCACACTTTGAGTGTTGGAATGATATTGGAAAGGTCAAATGTGAAGTGCACTTGGGGGTTTAACAAGACTGGGTGAATAAAAAACCAAGCCGGGGACTACAAGTCCTAGCGCGTCGTTGGCGCTCCAGCGCACCAGGTGATTGAGGTCCATGGCTTGGTCTATAAATTACCCCCTCTTGTATTGGGCATTATTCACACCTTGCCATTCATTCTTTCCTCCTTACTTCTTTTCTCTCAACCCTCTAAGTCCACGATCTTCTTGTGTTCTAATATCCCCTCTTATCATTCTTGAAAGAACACATCACAACAAGGGAAGATTCACAAGAACCTAATCCAATTTTGTGAATTGTGTCGAGGGTCTTCTTTTCTATACCATTTCTATTAGAATCGAGTCTCTAGGTTAGGTTACGCTTGGTTCATATCAAAACAAACTTATTCATTTGTTTACAAGTGTAACAAGACTTGTACCTTTGTAGTCAAGCCAAGATCAGGTGAAGATCTTGTTGGGGTGATATACTTTCGGTGGAAGTTCTTTGTGGTCTGGTTAAGTTGAATCACGAGATTCTTGTGGGTGGTTTCCGAGAGCTAAATACCTTTGGGAGTATCTCTTCTTAGTGAGCTCCGATCTTTGTGCATATCAGTGGAGTGAAGTTGTAACGGTTTCTAATCCACCATAAGGATTATACTTAGTAATAGTATCGGTGTCGTGGATTCGCAACTCAACGTATGGATGGTATAAACCCCCCATCCCGAACCAATATATATCATGGTGTCTCTTTATGTGACAACTGTCAATTTATGGTTAGTGACCGATAACCATTTATGTCATTTTTGATCTATTTTTTTGCTGACAAGTTAGTTTTATACTTGTCGGGACATTTTTATATTTTACGTCAATTTTATTAGGAACTTGTGTCAACGAACGTGTCTACGACATATGTTTTTAGTTTAACGTCATTTAAACATGTCGATATACTCGTGTCACATTTAAAATACTATCATTATTTATTTTGACAAGTTATAACATTTTTATAAGTTTTATACTTTTACGTTGCCCGGTATTACGTTTTTCACGTTTTAAGTTTTTACGTTTTGATTTAGACACACAAACTAATACTTATACTACAAATTACAAAAAAAAAAAAAAAAGGCTTGCTTCCTCCCCTTGCCTTGGCCGACCACGCCCCTCCCCATAAGCCACTAAAATGCCATGAATTTCTAATCACCTCAACCTTTAACCAAATCTACACTCCAATTTCTCATATCTTAATTTCACTTCACATTTTCAAAGTAACAAAATAATTTTCTCTCTTGGTTCTCTCTTACGACCACCACCACCACACCATCATCATCAAAATTTTTAGAGAGCTATTTGTAAGGTAAAACTCATGGGTGCAAGAAGCCTAGTATTATTCTTGCACCAAAAATCTTTGAAAATATAGTTTTCTTAGGATTTATGCAAGATTTTCTATAATCTTTTTAGACCTATGATTTTTATGGTAAAACACTCTTATTAGAGTCATAATATTGTGTAAAAACTTTGGTTAGTTGATTTGTAGTTGAGGTTTTAAGTTCATATATAAAAGAGGCTCTTAGATCTAATTTGCTACTGAGATTATTTAATAAAAATGATGTTAAGACATGTATAAAATAAGTTTGGGTGTTGGTGGGGTCGTTTTTGCTTGATTGGGTCGTTAATGAACATGTTTTGGTTATGGATAAACTCAAATAACAGACTGTCTAAAACTTTGGGTCATATTGTTTGGGTGATATATTAATGAAAAATGAGCCTTTTAACATAATTCTTGATTCTAAACTCAAGTCCTCTGAGTCTAGTTTCTAGAAATTTGAATTTCTCAAAAAGATGAGGTCGTTTGGTTAGTGAAATATCAAAAATGGCAACATGTGTCAAGTCTGCCAGGAAACTTAGTTTTTACACTTGTACTAAATGGACTAGAAATCATTAACCATGTCAAATCTATACTTGAAACTGATATGGAAAATTTGTCTATGTGTTATTTAAAGTATCCCATTGGCCTAGCTCATAAAACTTTGGTTTAGACCATCTGATCATTAAAATGCTTTTGTATGTCCAGATTTGAGTATTTTTGGTGTCCGGTCTAAAAGATCGGGTAAAATTCTTTTATAGAATCCGCGAAAATTCTGGGAGATGCCTAAGACACTGTATAATGAAATAGTACAAGGTCTTGGTTAGTGGACAAGTTTAGCTTGGTGAATTTTTTGCTCGTTATGACTTAAAAATTCGAACAGATTTGAGTATATGAGACTAAAAGTATAATGTGTTATTTTACGACCAAACTAGTATTTTGACTTATTATTTTTCATCATCGAGTCCGAAAATATTTTTAGAAGTCTAATAATTGTCATGTTATTGTTTTTAGGTCATTTGTAGAGACACGTGTTCGTTGCGTTCCTAGGTCATGTTTTGGTCATTTCCGTTCTTGTGCTCGTAAATACCTTGTTAAGGTGAGTTTTTCACACATCCCCTCTTTTTATGGGTTTTACTTATATTTTGGGGTGGTAAGCATGATGAAGTATTTTTACTTGAAATATTTATGAATTGTGATTATTTGAACTATTTGAACCTTTGTGTATTTTGAACCTTTGTGTATTTTGAACCTTTGAGATTGATTTTGAACTTTTTGATATATTTTGAACTCTTATGACTTATTTTGAACTATTTGAGATATTTTGAAACTCTTATGACTTGATTTGAACTCTTTGGAATATTTTGAACCCTTATGACTTGATTTTAACCCTTGGACTTAATTTGAACTCGTTTGACTTGTCTTGAAGTTATGACTTGTCTTTGAACTATACTTTGACTATGTGTTGTTTATGCTGAGGTTTGTCACCCTACTTTTAGCTCACTATTATCCCCATGTCATGGATTGAGACGTTAGTACTTATGATGGCATGCTATAGGATTGATCTTCCTCACTCCATATGTCATGAGTGCATAGTACTAGATCTTTTTCCTAGTGTTATTTAGGTCCATTTGGCTGACTTAATAACATCTAGTGAGTTGATTTATATTTAATGCTAATAGGCTATATTGGCCTAGTGATTTGATATAGTTTTGTGGGAACTGTCTTACTGCTAGTGTAACTCACTAGGCAAAGTGATTGGTTGAATGCGTTTAGGTAGTGGCCCTACATAAAACACTATATTATACCTTATTTTGTATATGTTTTACATATACACTTTTGACAAATGACTTGGCCTATTATTATCAAAGATCCACGTTGTTGGATATCTTGACTTATATATTGTTAAGAGAATCTTAGAATTTAGTCCAGTTATCAGGAATGTAAAGTTTAGTAATAATTAGTCGTTTAGCCTATATCATGACAGTTCTCGTTTGATTAGATATGATATTAAGTTAAACCAAGTTATTACTTAACTTTAGTCTTTTGATAACTACTCGATGACGGGAGTTTTCTTGAGGAGGTTTTGAGACAGATTCTGAAACGTCTTTTGGGAAATGATTTTGATACGATAGTGAACTCTTTTGAAACAATTTACAGAACTATTTTTCGTTGTACAAATTCTGTGAAACTCATCAACTATTTCATAGTTGACTATTTTTATCATGCTTTTTAGGTAATCAAGTGGAAGTGGAACCTAAGTGATTTGCATTCATGGATTTCAATTTAGTCAAGTGTAAGACTAAGAACAATGGCTATCTTTTAAAATTATGTGTCAAGACAATGATTGTCTTTATCTTTTCAGACATGTATTTAATAAATTAACAATGTAACTGTTGGGATTACTTTCATAATATTATGTTTGGTATCTATTCTATATCTTTGCGATGTATATTGATTTCGTCGCACCTTGCGTTTCCGCCATCCGGTGGGGTGTGACACTTTACTCTTTTTATATAGTGTGGTTGTGATTGTGGTTGTTGTTATTGTTGCATAACCACTTGTTGATATTTGAGACTTAAAGTTGATAAACCTCAAAGATATCTAAAAGACCATATTCATCCCCCCATCTACGGTTATACAAACTATATGAAGTGTGATCTAATATAATAAGTGACAATAATAATTCTACAACTATAATGATAATAGAGAGCATGAAAGAGAACATATCAAGAAAAAACAGATATAAACACAAAACAAAAAGTAAAAGAGAGATCAAACCGGACACGATGATTTATAGTGGTTCATCATGAAGCTCCTCTTCGCCCTAGTCCACTCCTCGAGTTTCCGATTTGAGAGTTACTTCACTAAGTTAACCAACTACCTTCTCATATGAGTTAACCTTAAAACATCGCTTACAATGTTTACCGATACTAAGCTAGATGTCGAGTTATTCTTCGAGTACAACCAAACCCGTTATATTTTATGGCCCAAAAATAACAAACCTATTACCCTTGGGTTTTAAGGCCTTAACACGCTAAACCTATTTCCCTTATGTTTTGAGGCCTAAACACATAACATATCTAACCTCTATTTTAGAATATAATGGGTGATACAAGGTATGGTATGGTGGTGATACATGGTGTTGTATAATAGTGATCCAAGACATGGTTGTTTATGTTGGTGATTTAGCATGTAAATCATATAAAAACATTTATATTGAAGCTGAAAAGGTCACCAAACATTGGATCCATATGATGCGTATAATTAATTTAGATAATAACAAGTATTATACCTTTGATGCGTAATTGAATGGATTGAATGGAGTTTAACAACGAATTATTGGATTCACCTTGAACCCCACAAAATCCTTAGAACAACCAAATGAGGTTCTCTCTACGAATATCCACACTACATGTCATTGTATATCACCGAATGCTAGTTCTAGAATATCTCACGATCTTGCCTTGCACAACCCTTTTATCAAGCTAGAAAATCAAAACTGAAACCCTTAACGAAGGAGAAAAATTGGCCTAATATGGGGAGGATAGGAGATAGGATATTGTTTGATTGTTTTCCAAGTTATGAAATTAGACTTAATCTAAATCCCATAATAACTTATGATAGTTTCACTTAGCCCCTATAAGTTTTTATCCCTTATTTTCCTTCTCTTATGGCCGACCATCATGCACTCAAATGGGCTCCCCATTTTTTTTGGTTCAACCTAATTATTAAGTCCTTCACTTAGTAATTAGTATACCGGTAGTTAATTAATTAGCCTAACCAATTAATTAAACGCCTGTTAGTCGACCTTAATATATTTAACTAATATAAATAACGTAATTATTATAATTACATTAAATACATTATAAATAATGATACATTTTTTTATACTTGTGTGACCACATATGCTCACGTATATCTAGCCGTATAATTATTTATTATGATATGAGCGCTTCCCAAGTCCCAACAACTCCCACATGCGAACGTCATAATCACAAATATATATACAAGCAAATGTAAGCGTCTAGCAACACATCAATGCCCCTAGAAATACATGAGAGTATTTTCTTAAATGTCTCATTGTAAATGCTTTATGATTGATCATCCTTTTGTTTCAGATATTGTGATAAACGATGGATATAGATCTAAAGTCATTCCAAATGTTTAACTATTTTGCTTCTTGATATAGATATTGAACTAGATTACCAAATTAATCAAGACTCATCTTGATTACCTTGGGAACGGCCATGCAAACATCTGATCAATTCATCAAGGCCCCCAATAGTATCTAACTCCAAAAACGCGTAGAGGAACAAATCCTATTTTGACTGCACATGTCCGTCATGTGCTTCACATCACTCCTGAAAATGGGCTTTATAACTAATTTGTTCAGGACCAGATTTAACCATATCAATGAATGATATTTTACACTTGCAAAACCTACTTACATCTAATGATGAGTAATATATAACCATTTACGAGATTCACTATTGACGCCGATCCATGAAGAGAATTCTCGTAGGTTGGGTTAGTCAATGTTCATTACCAGTGAACAACATATGAGTTTGTCGGCATCATCCTTTAATATATATACACAATAAATATTACCAACATGCTCACATTTATCTTAATTCGATTATACTCCCGTATCGTCAACCGACAATGGACAATTTAGAATAAATAAATTATTCATGGATTAAACAAGCAAATATAGGACACATTTAATATAAAAGTGAAAACGATCGTACCACGTATATCAATTTATTATGAATATAAAAACTTTTTAACATCCTAATTATCCAAATACTAAAAATAGATCTACATGAGACTACTAGCAGGTCGAAGTCCAATGTTCCTCGCATGCTCAACATGTTTGGTACAAGACATTGGCTTTGTAAATGGATCAACTATGTTGTCACATATGTGAACTTTTAGAAGGAGAATCTCACCTTCTTCGATAACCTCTCAAATATAGTGAACCTTTTATAGGAAATGTTTGGCGCCTTTTTGAACTCCAGGTTCATTCGCTATGATAATAATGCCAAAATTGTCACAATACATATCCATAGGTTCCTCATTACTAGGAACTAGGACTGAGCACCGAAGGTTCAAAATCGAACCATATAAACACAAAACAAAAAGTAAAAGAGAGATCAAACCGGACACGATGATTTATAGTGGTTCATCATGAAGCTCCTCTTCGCCCTAGTCCACTCCTCGAGTTTCCGATTTGAGAGTTACTTAACTAAGTTAACCAACTACCTTCTCATCTGAGTTAACCTTAAAACATCGCTTACAATGTTTACCGATACTAAGCTAGATGTCGAGTTATTCTTCGAGTACAACCAAACCCGTTATATTTTATGGCCCAAAAATAACAAACCTATTACCCTTGGGTTTTAAGGCCTCAACACGCTAAACCTATTTCCCTTATGTTTTAAGGCCTAAACAAATAACATATCTAACCTCTATTTTAGAATATAATGGGTGATACAAGGTATGATATGGTGGTGATACATGGTGTTGTATAATGGTGATCCAAGACATGGTTGTTTATGTTGGTGGTTTAGCATGTAAATCATATAAAAATATTTACATTGAAGCTGAAAAGGTCACCAAACATTGGATCAATATGATGCGTATAATTAATCTAGATAATAACAAGTATTATACCTTTGATGCGTAATTGAATGGATTTAACGGAGTTTAACAACGAACTCTTGGATTCACCTTGAACCCCACAAAATCCTTAGAACAACCAAATGAGGTTCTCTCTACGAATATCCACACTACACGTCATTGTATATCACCGAATGCTAGTTCTTGAATACCTCACGATCTTGCCTTGCACAACCCTTTTATCAAGCTAGAAAATCAAAACTGAAACCATTGACGAGGGAGAATAATCGGCCTAATATGGGGAGGATAGGAGATAAGATATTGTTTGATTGTTTTCCAAGTTATGAAATTAGACTTAATCTAAATCCCATAATAACTTATGATAGTTTAACTTAGCCCCTATAAGTTTTTCTCCCTTATTTTCCTTCTCTTATGGCCGACCATCATGCACTCAAATGGGCTCCCCATTTTTTTGGGTTCAACCTAATTATTAAGTCCCTCACTTAGTAATTAGTATACCGGTAGTTAATTAATTATCCTAACCAATTAATTAAACGTCTGTTAGTCGACCTTAATATATTTAACTAATATAAATAACGTAATTATTATAATTACATTAAATACATTATAAATAATGATACATTTTTTTATACTTGTGTGACCACACATGCTCACGTATATCTAGCCGTATAATTATTTATTATGATATGAGCGCTTCCCAAGTCCCAACAACTCCCACATGCGAACGTCATAATCACAAATAATTATACAAGCAAATGTAAGTGTCTAGTAACACATCAATGCTCCTAGAAATACATGAGAGTATTTTCTTAAATGTCTCATTGTAAATGGTTTATGATTAATCATCCTTTTGTTTCAGATATTGTGTTAAACTATGGATATAGATCTAAAGTCATTCCAAATGTTTAACTATTTTGTTTCTTGATATAGATATTGAACTAGATTACCAAATTAATCAAGACTCATCTTGATTACCTTGGAAACGGCCATGCAAACATCTGATCAATTCATCAAGGCCCCCAATAGTATCTAACTCCAAAAACGCGTGGAGGAACAAATCCTATTTTGACTGCACATGTCCGTCATGTGCTTCACATCACTCCTGAAAATGGGCTTTATAACTAATTTGTTCAGGACCAGATTTAACCATATCAATGAATGATATTTTACACTTGCAAAACCTACTTGCATCTCAAGTCTAATTATGAGTAATATACAACCATTTACGAGATTGAAACACTCTACTTTATTTTTGTCAAACCCTGCAGTTTCACCACCATTGATGTGAATAGGCTTGCCAGTCTTCTTGTAGAATTTCCTAGCCCTCATGCTAAGAAGAGCTATTTGCCATTTAATATCCATCTCCTCCAAGTCATCTTCATCAATTTGCTCTATGTCTTCATGAATTAAAATAGAGCCATTAACTTGAGTGGAGATAAAAGCATAAAAGGTAGAATCTCCAATACTAGCAATCTTCTTCTTTGAACTGCGGTGGTAACGCTAACATTACCAGTGGAGCTCAGAACCAAAGAGTGGCAATATCATCTTCACAATCATCTTCAGATCATCATCGTCAACAGAGGTTGACATCAAAGCCAAGCTACTTGAGCTTGTACTAAGTTCTCACCTTCTTCAATCTTTGTTCAATGGTTTTGAAGTTGTTGTAAAGATCATTGAGCTTCATAGTTTCAATATCCGGTTTATTTTCCCGATCTGTAACATTAGTATGGAACTATGAAGGTAAACTTCTTAGAAACTTCAAATTTGAGGTCTTCCTTTTCTACCTCAATGCCAAACACGATCGGTTGTGTAACAATCTTACGGAGTTTGGTGAAGATGCTATCAAGTGAGTCATTGCTTGAAGCGAGAAGTTTCATAACTTTGCTTCAACAATGTCTTTTGTTTCTTCTTTGTAGCATCATTACCACCAAACACCGAGCAAATCTCTTCAAAAGTTCTTTTGCGGTCTTGAACTTGCTGAATGCTATGATCCGGTCTCTAGGAAGAGTCATCGACAACAAACTTCTAGCCTTTAGATCATTCTTCTTCAATGCTTTTCAAGATTAGTCTCGGGCATATAAACTGTCACAACATCGTGTCACCAACCTTCGAGTCTTTGTCACAGGCTTGAAAGAATCACCAGTTAAGATGATCTCCCATAGAGCATAGTCTTGAATGAGAAAGTATTGCTCAATCATTATCCTCCACATCTCAAACTCATTGAGTTTTAGCTTAGGTAGCCTTGGTGTAGAAGAGTTGGATTGGTTGTTTTCCATCTTCATTAAGTGAGTAGGTTAAGCTTATTTCTTGGATCTTCTAAATCAAAATATCAGAACCTGGCTCTGATACCACTTGATGGATCTAAACACACACCTTGTGTTAGTGATATTTTGAGTTATATTAATAAGCACGCGGAATATACTTAGTAATACTTAGAAGACAAATTATATGATGTACTGTAAGTAAGAACAATAAACACAAAGCTCCAATATTATTAAGAAATAATACCAGTGATCTTGCTTATCACTAGGGTTACACCTTGAAGCTAATATGAGTAATAGGTATGTAATTCGTACTCTAAGCAATGACCTAGGATCTCCTTTTATAGCACAAGGAGTCCTTTACAAGATAAGTATAAACCTAACAATATAGAATATACACAAGATCTTTTCTAAACTTATCAATACACGGATACATAACAATTATCCTAACAGCAGTGGTAATATTTGTACTGGCAGTGGTAATGAGTTTCTAATGCTAGTATAATCTTTAGCAGTGTTAACCACAAGACTATCAGTAGTAACTATTAGTATTATTCCCAACATTCACTATTGACGCCGATCCATGAAGAGAATTCTCGTAGGTTGGGTTAGTTAATGTTCATTACCAGTGAACAACATATGAGTTTGTCGGCATCATCCTTTAATATATATACACGATAAATATTACCAACATGTTCACATTTATCTTAATTCGATTATACTCCCGTATCGTCAACCGGCAATGGACAATTTAGAATAAATAAATTATTCATGGATTAAACAAGCAAATATAGGACACAGTTAATATAAAAGTGAAAATGATCGTACCACGTATATCAATTTATTATGAAAATAAAAACTTTTTAACATCCTAATTATCCAAATACTAAAAATAGATCTATATGAGACTACTAGCAGGTCGAAGTCCAATGTTCCTCGCATGCTCAACATGTTTGGTACAAGAAATTGGCTTTGTAAATGGATCAATTATGTTGTCACATATATGAACTTTTAGAAGGAGAATCTCACCTTTTTCGATAATCTCTCAAATATATTGAACCTTTTATAGAAAATGTATGGCGCCTTTTTGAACTCCAGGTTCATTCGCTATGATAATAATGCCAGAATTGTCACAATACATATCCATAGGTTCCTCATTACTAGGAACTAGGGCTGAGCACCGAAGGTTCAAAATCGAACCATATAAACACAAAACAAAAAGTAAAAGAGAGATCAAACCGGACACGATGATTTATAGTGGTTCATCATGAAGCTCCTCTTCGCCCTAGTCCACTCCTCGAGTTTCCGATTTGAAAGTTACTTCACTAATTTAACCAACTACCTTCTCATCTGAGTTAACCTTTAAACACCGCTTACAATGTTTACCGATACTAAGCTAGATGTCGAGTTATTCTTCCAAGACAACCAAACCCGTTATATTTTATGGCCCAAAAATAACAAACCTATTACCCTTGGGTTTTAAGGCCTCAACACGCTAAACCTATTTCCCTTATGTTTTAATGCCTAAACACATAACATATCTAACCTCTATTTTAGAATATAATGGGTGATACAAGGTATGGTATGATGGTGATACATGTTGTTTATGTTGCTGATTTAGCATGTAAATCATATAAAAACATTTATATTGAAGCTGAAAAGGTCACCAAACATTGGATCCATATGATGCGTATAATTAATCTAGATAATAACAAGTATTATACCTTTGATGCGTAATTGAATGGATTAAACGGAGTTTAACAACGAACTCTTGAATTCACCTTGAACCCCACAAAATCCTTAGAACAACCAAATGAGGTTCTCTCTACGAATATCCACACTACACGTCATTGTATATCACCGAATACTAGTTCTTGAATACCTCATGATCTTGCATTGCACAAACCTTTTATCAAGCTAGAATATCAAAACTGAAACCCTTGACGAGGGAGAAAAATCGGCCTAATATGGGGAGGATAGGAGATAAGATATTGTTTGATTGTTTTCCAAGTTTTGAAATTAGACTTAATCTAAATCCCATAATAACTTATGATAGTTTCACTTAGCCCCTATAAGTTTTTCTCCCTTATTTTTCTTCTCTTATGGCCGACCATCATGCACTCAAATGGGCTCCCCATTTTTTTTGGTTCAACCTAAATATTAAGTCCCTCACTAAGTAATTAGTATACCGGTAGTTAATTAATTAGCCTAACCAATTAATTAAACGTCTGTTAGTCGACCTTAATATATTTAACTAATATAAATAACGTAATTATTATAATTACATTAAATACATTATAAATAATGATACATTTTTTATACTTGTGTGACCACACATGCTCACGTATATCTATCCGTATTATTTATTATGATATGAGTGCTTCCCAAGTCCCAACAACTCCCACATGCGAACGTCATAATCACAAATAATTATACAAGCAAATGCAAGCGTCTAGCAACACATCAATGCCCCTAGAAATACATGAGTGTATTTTCTTAAATGCCTCATTGTAAATGGCTAATGATTAATCATCCTTTTGTTTCCAATATTGTGTTAAACTATGGATATAGATCTAAAGTCATTCCAAATGTTTAACTATTTTGTTTCTTGATATAGATATTGAACTAGATTACCAAATTAATCAAGACTCATCTTGATTACCTTGGGAATGGCCATGCAAACATCTGATCAATTCATCAAGGCCCCCAATAGTATCTAACTCCAAAAATACGTGGAGGAACAAATCCTATTTTGACTTCACATGTCCGTCATGTGCTTCACATCACTCCTGAAAATGGCCTTTATAACTAATTTGTTCAGGACCAGATTTAACCATATCAATGAATGATATTTTGCACTTGCAAAACCAACTTGCATCTCAAGTCTAATGATGAGTAATATACAACCATTTACGAGATTCACTATTGACGCCGATCCATGAAGAGAATTCTCGTAGGTTGGGTTAGTCAATGTTCATTACCAGTGAACAACATATGAGTTTGTCGGCATCATCCTTTAATATATATGCACGATAAATATTACCAACATGCTCACATTTATCTTAATTCGATTATACTCCCGTATCGTCAACCGACAATGGACAATTTAGAATAAATAAGTTATTCATGGATTAAACAAGCGAATATAGGACACAATTAATATAAAAGTGAAAATGATCGTACCACGTATATGAACTTATTATGAAAATAATTTTTTTTCTAACATCCTAATTATCCAAATACTAAAAATAGATCTACATGAGACTACTAGCAGGTCAAAGTCCAATGTTCCTCGCATGCTCAACATGTTTGGTACAAGACATTGGCTTTGTAAATGGATCAACTATGTTGTCACATATTTGAACTTTTAGAAGGAGAATCTAACCTTTTTCGATAACCTCTCAAATATAGTGAATCTTTTATAGAAAATGTTTGGCGCCTTTTTGAACTCCAGGTTCATTCGCTATGATAATAATGCCAGAATTGTCACAATACATATCCATAGGTTCCTCATTACTAGAAACTAGGGCTGAGCACCGAAGGTTCAAAATCGAACCATATAAGCACAAAACAAAAAGTAAAAGAGAGATCAAACCGGACACGATGATTTATAGTGGTTCATCATTAAGCTTCTCTTCGCCCTAGTCCACTCCTCGAGTTTTCGATTTAAGAGTTACTTCACTAAGTTTACCAACTACCTTCTCATATGAGTTAACCTTAAAACATCGCTTACAATGTTTACCGATACTAAGCTAGATGTCGAGTTATTCTTCGAGTACAACCAAACCCATTATATTTTATGGCCCAAAAATAACAAACCTATTACCCTTGGGTTTTAAGGCCTCCACAAGCTAAACCTATTTCCCTTATGTTTTAATGCCTAAACACATAACATATCCAACCTTTATTTTAGAATATAATGGGTGATACAAGGTATGGTATGGTGGTGATACATGATGTTGTATAATGGTGATCCAAGACATTGTTGTTTATGTTGGTGATTTAGCATGTAAATCATATAAAAACATTTATATTGAAGCTGAAAAGGTCACCAAACATTGGATCCATATGATGCGTATAATTAATCTAGATAATAACAAGTATTATACCTTTGATGCGTAATTGAATGGATTTAACGGAGTTTAACAACTAACTCTTGGATTCACCTTGAACCCCACAAAATCCTTAGAACAACCAAATGAGGTTCTCTCTACGAATATCCACACTACACGTCATTGTATATCACCGAATGCTAGTTCTTGAATACCTCACGATCTTGCCTTGCACAACCCTTTTATCAAGCTAGAAAATCAAAATTGAAACCCTTGACGAGGGAGAAAAATCGGCCTAATATGGGGAGGATAGGAGATAAGATATTGTTTGATTGTTTTCCAAGTTATGAAATTAGACTTAATCTAAATCCCATAATAACTTATGATAGTTTCACTTAGCCCCTATAAGTTTTTTTTCCCTTATTTTCCTTCTCTTATGGCCGACCATCATGCACTCAAATGGGCTCCCCATTTTTTTGGTTCAACCTAATTATTAAGTCCCTCACTTAGTAATTAGTATACCGGTAGTTAATTAATTAGCCTAACCAATTAATTAAACGCCTGTTAGTCGACCTTAATATATTTAACTAATATAAATAACGTAATTATTATAATTGCATTAAATACATTATAAATAAGGATACATTTTTTTATACTTGTGTGACCACACATGCTCACGTATATCTAGCCGTATAATTATTTATTATGATATGAGCACTTCCCAAGTCCCAACAACTCCCACATGCGAACGTCATAATCACAAATAATTATACAAGTAAATGTAAGCGTCTAGCAACACATCAGTGCCCCTAGAAATACAAGAGAGTATTTTATTAAATGTCTCATTGTAAATGGTTTATGATGAATCATCCTTTTGTTTCAGATATTGTGTTAAACTATGGATATAGATCTAAAGTCATTCCAAATGTTTAACTATTTTGTTTCTTGATATAGATATTGAACTAGATTACCAAATTAATCAAGACTCATCTTGATTACCGTGGGAACGGCCATGCAAACATCTGATCAATTCATCAAGGCCCCCAATAGTATCTAACTCCAAAAAAACGTGGAGGAACAAATCCTATTTTGACTGCACATGTCCGTCATGTGCTTCACACCACTCCTGAAAATGGCCTTTATAACAAATTTGTTCAGGACCAGATTTAACCATAACAATGAATGATATTTTACACTTGCAAAACCTACTTGCATCTTAAGTTTAATGATGAGTAATATACAACCATTTACGAGATTCACTATTGACGCCGATCCATGAAGAGAATTCTCGTAGGTTGGGTTAGTCAATGTTCATTACCAGTGAACAACATATGAGTTTGTCGGCATCATCCTTTAATATATATACACGATAAATATTACCAACATGCTCACATTTATCTTAATTTGATTATACTCCCATATCGTCAACCGGCAATGGGCAATTTAGAATAAATAAATTATTCATGGATTAAACAAGCAAATATAGGACACAGTTAATATAAAAGTGAAAATGATCGTACCACGTATATCAATTTATTATGAAAATAAAAACTTTTTAACATCCTAACTATCCAAATACTAAAAATAGATCTACATGAGACTACTAGCAGGTCGAAGTCAAATGTTCCTCGCATGCTCAACATGTTTGGTACAATACATTGGCTTTGTAAATGGATCAACTATGTTGTCATATATGTGAACTTTTAGAAGGAGAATCTCACCTTTTTCGATAATCTCTCAAATATAGTGAACCTTTTATAGAAAATGTTTGGCGCCTTTTTGAACTCCAGGTTCATTCGTTATGATAATAATGCCAGAATTGTCACAATACATATCCATAGGTTCCTCATTACTAGGAACTAGGGCTGAGCACCGAAAGTTCAAAATCGAACCATATAAACACCAAAAAAAAGTAAAAGAGAGATCAAACCGGACACGATGATTTATAGTGGTTCATCATGAAGCTCCTCTTCGCCCTAGTCCATTCCTCGAGTTTCCGATTTGAGAGTTACTTCACTAAGTTAACCAACTCCCTTCTCATCTGAGTTAACCTTAAAACATCGCTTACAATGTTTACCGATACTAAGCTAGATGTCGAGTTATTCTTCGAGTACAACCAAACCCGTTATATTTTATGGACCAAAATAACAAACCTATTACCCTTTTGTTTTAAGGCCTCAACACGCTAAACCTATTTCCCTTATGTTTTAATGCCTAAGCACATAACATAACTAACCTCTATTTTAGAATATAATGGGTGATACAAGGTATGGTATGATGGTGATACATGGTGTTGTATAATGGTGATCCAAGACATGGTTGTTTATGGTTGTGATTTAGCATGTAAATCATATAAAAAAATTTATATTGAAGCTGAAAAGGTCACCAAAAATTGGATCCATATGATGCGTATAATTAATCTAGATAATAACAAGTATTATACCTTTTATGCGTAATTGAATGGATTAAACGGAGTTTAACAATGAACTCTTGGATTCACCTTGAACCCCACAAAATCCTTAGAACAACCAAATGAGGTTCTCTCTACGAATATCCACACTACACGTCATTGTATATCACCGAATGCTAGTTCTTGAATACCTCATGATCTTGCCTTGCACAACCCTTTTATCAAGCTAGAAAATCAAAACTGAAACCCTTGATGAGGGAGAAAAATCGGCCTAATATGGGGAGGATAGGAGATAAGATATTGTTTGATTTTTTTCCAAGTTATGAAATTAGACTTAATCTAAATCCCATAATAACTTATGATAATTTCACTTAGCCCCTATATGTTTTTCTCCCTTATTTTCCTTCTCTTATGGCCGACCATCATGCACTCAAATGGGCTCCCCATTTTTTTTTGGTTCAACCTAATTATTAAGTCACTCACTTAGTAATTAGTATACCGGTAGTTAATTAATTTCCCTAACCAATTAATTAAGCGCCTGTTAGTCGACCTTAATATATTTAACTAATATAAATAACGTAATTATTATAATTACATTAAATACATTATAAATAATGATACATTTTTATACTTGTGTGACCACACATGCTCACGTATATCTATCCCGTATAATTATTTATTATGATATGAGCGCTTCCCAAGTCCCAATAACTCCCACATGCGAACGTCATAATCACAAATAAATATACAAGCAAATGTAAGCGTCTAGCAACACATCAATGCCCCTAGAAATACATGAGAGTATTTTCTTAAAAATCTCATTGTAAATGGTTTATGATTAATCATCCTTTTGTTTCAGATATTGTGTTAAACTATGGATATAGATCTAAAGTCATTCCAAGTGTTTAACTATTTTGTTTCTTGATATAGATATTGAACTAGATTACCAAATTAATCAAGACTCATCTTGATTACCTTGGGAACGGCCATGAAAACATCTGATCAATTCATCAAGGCCCCCAATAGTATCTAACTCCAAAAACACGTGGAGGAACAAGTCCAATTTTGACTGCACATGTCCGTCATGTGCTTCACATCACTCCTGAAAATGGCCTTTATAACTAATTTGTTCAGGACCAGATTTAACAATATCAATGAATGATATTTTACACTTGCAAACCTACTTGCATCTCAAGTCTAATGATGAGTAATATATAACCATTTACGAGATTCACTATTGACGCCGATCCATGAAGAGAATTCTCGTAGGTTGGGTTAGTCAATGTTCATTACCAGTGAACAACATATGAGTTTGTCGGCATCATCCTTTAATATATATACACGATAAATATTACCAACATGCTCACATTTATTTTAATTCGATTATTCTCCCGTATGGTCAACCGACAATGGACAATTTAGAATAAATAAATTATTCATAGATTAAACAAGCAAATATAGGACACAGTTAATATAAAAGTGAAAACAATCGTACCACGTATATCAATTTATTATGAAAATAAAAACTTTTTAACATCCTAATTATCCAAATACTAAAAATAAATCTACATGAGACTACTAGCAGGTTGAAGTCCAATGTTCCTCGCATGCTCAACATGTTTGGTACAAGACATTGGCTTTGTAAATGGATCAACTATGTTGTCACATATGTGAACTTTTAGAAGGAGAATCTCACCTTCTTCGATAACCTCTCAAATATAGTGAACCTTTTATAGACAATGTTTGGCACCTTTTTGAACTCCAGGTTCATTCGCTATGATAATAATGCCAGAATTGTCACAATACATATCCATAGGTTCCTCATTACTAGGAACTAGGGCTGAGCACCGAAGGTTCAAAATCGAACTGGACTGACGAAACCGACCGAACCGAAAAAAACTGAACCGGACCGACAACCCGCCATTTCGGTTTCAGTTTCAGGTTTTACATGATTTCGGTTTTGGGTCGGTTCGGTCCGGTTCGGCCCAAAACTGACAAAAACATACCAAAATACACCTAGACCAACAAAAATGAACCGAACCGATGAAAAACTAAACCGAACCGACAACATTCAGTTCGGTTTCGGTTTGCTTTTTTTACGGTTTTCGGTCTTTGATTTTCTCGGTTCGGGTCGGGCCGAGTCGGTTTATGACCGATGCTCAGCCCTACTAGGAACATGTAGATAAATGAACTTCCTAATCCAAACAGCTTCCATTGTAGTTTCAGAAGCAGCTATGTATTCAACTTCTGTAGAAGACATCGTTATAGTGCTTTGCTTAGCACCCTTCCAATCAACAAAGCCTTTGTTTTTCACAAAAAAACGTATCATGTCTGAGATTGAGTATCATCACGATCTATCTCAAAACCAGCATCAGTGTAGCAAGTAACTCTGAGCACTCATTCAAGATTACCACCATAAACAAGAAACATATCTTTAGTATTTCAGGTACTTAAGAATGTTCTTAAAAGCAGTATAGTGACGTTCTCCTGGATTCTGATGTAATCTACTCGTTAGGTTATGAGCGAATGCTACATTAGGTCTAGTGCACCTCACCACGTAAATGATAGATCCCACACCCGAAGCATGCGGGACTCTCCGCATGCGTCTCACCTCTTTAGGTGTAGAGGCTCCTTGAGTCCTGCTCTAAGTTAGTTTCTCTTGCATTGGGATACTTCCACGCTTGGAATTCTCCATCTTAAATTTCTTAAAGATTTTGTTAATGTATGCACTTTGACTTATACCAATTAACCGATTTGATCTATCTTTCCAAGTATATATGCCGCTTCTCATAAGTCTTTCATGGAAAACACTTTCCAAGCTAGGACTTTTCATCTTATAGCATTGGAATGTTATTTCCCATGAGTAATTGTTGCGTGACTTCGGGGTCAAAAGACTTCCTTTTCAATGAGCAAGCTTTACAACCCACAAGGCAGTATACCTAATCGTCGCAGTGTAGTATGGGTAAGCCCAGTGGGTTGATCCTTCTCTAGGGGAATAGAGATACTAGTAGAGATGTATGACGAGAAGGTGAGGTTGAGGGTGATTCTTTTTAGCTTTTTATATTTTTAGGAAAACAAGTAAAATCTCGTGGTTTGAAGAGTGGGGGTGGTAATTCTACCAATTTTAACTATTTAATAATTTAAACTAAAAATTAATTATACTTATGAAAAAGGAGAAAATCTATGGATAGATTGAGTGAGTTCTTATGATAATTAAAAGCATGTTTACTTAGATTTTCTTACTCCTTAGCTATCTCTTATTGTTCGGTTGAATTGTCACATCTTCATTCTAATTGGTGCGTTGTATTCCGTGTTAGTCATAGGGGGGGTGCCTAATTCCATAGTTCTATGAATTGTCACTCTCCTCTAGACTATCCGGGATCACCAAGTACCGTAGTATCTCTCTCGAATACTCTATTATCCTAAAGCTACAACTCATGCAATAAACACAACGATGGCCTAAGTGCACTCTCAAGCTTTTTGCTACAGTATTTAGGACGTTCAAGCTCACAACAATTAAAGAAGAAGCCAGTTTTTCTTACTCTAGCGTTTACCAATTGAAACAAGAGATAACCTAACAATAGTTAACAAATAGGTTTCATAGATATAAGCAAACACTAGATTAATTTAGCTACGCATGATAGATAAGCATGGACACAAACAAAAAATTAAACATAGAATAAACATGGTGATAGATTGGATAAACAAACTTATATTTGAGTGTAAAGAAGGGTTTGGAACCCTAAAATACTGCCCAAGCGGACTATGAACGAACTAGGGTTTGATCATCAAAATATTACACATAAAATACGGAAAATTCAAAGTCTATATATAGATTTACACTTGCGACGACGTCGCCTTTTGATGGTGACGACGTTTGGTCGCGTCATTAGGGTTTCGTTATGGACAAGTCATCGTTGGGATGGCGTCGGTTGAGAAATGTGGCCGTCGACTTCATTAAGGATGTCATCCGGAATGGGTCTTAGTCGTCGGTGATAAATAAAGGCGATACCCTTACGGAATAAGGCATGGCCGCGTCATGTTGTAGAACCAAAATATGACCGAGACATCGCTTGAGACTTTTAGAAAACCTTGTGACGACGCACGCCTTTGAGTTGGGACGCTGTCAGGTGTAGAAATCAGCCTTGAAATCTTGAATTTGTCGTTTTCTTCATGTTTTCGCTCTTTTTCGTCCAAAAGTTCTTGATTTCAGCAATTTGCTTCCAGAATACCTAAAATGTGAAAAGGAACGATTTTAAGAAGTAATGGATATAAAATGTATCGATTTATGGCTTAAATGACCCTCTAAAAATGGGGTTTTTTTTTACTTAACTCTTTTTTCCTCGATTTTTTCATACCTTTTTACTCTACCATCCTCTAAGATAACATTAAAATAAAAGGATTTATACGAGCATCCCTACACTTGAGTTTTTATTTTTTAACACTAATTGACCCGATTTGAAAAGATCAAAACACTTGGAGTACTTAATTACGTAGACAATGGGAATCGAATTTATCGTTCCTTCCCGTTACTCCATAAAATACTACTTTAACCTATGAGACCCAATCATCCCAAACTGTATAAAAAGGATGAGACTCGACTTAACAGCCATGCAAGTAACTAGATAATTGAACTAAGAGTTTAAACAATGATTACAATAATGCACTAAAGATGAGTGCATACAAGGTGAGCTAAGGCGATTTGGGTGTAACATTTGGGGGTGGATTGTAAACAATGCTCTTAATTGATATTTGAAACCGAACATCACGACCGCGAAAGATAGTCTACGAGGGGTTAACTAGGGTATCGGGTACTAAAGATGAGTACATCGCAGTGGTGTGGGAAAATTACTCAACCGATGTGGTTGACTTAATTAAATTACGTGTTTAAAACAAGGTTTATCCTAATGCCTCTTATTATTTAGTTAATCCTAACTAAACGAATGTAGTCTCACTAGCGATCTCGGAATGCATCACAAAACAAGTTCTAGAATCTATTATACTACGGTACACACTCACTAAGCATTAAAGATGAATGCTTTTATTCCTAAAGATCTAGGGCGAACCTCATATTTTAGGATGAAATTTGAGTGGTATATGGTTTTGTGCTAATCATATAATTCATATCCATGAGACGCTTTATTAAGACTAATGTTTTACTCGTAAATGTCATAAAAAATTTTAAATTTGGTGCTAAAATTACCCTAACCAATATTTCTCATAGTGTATTACATAATTTACCAAGGACAAGGCAAAAATCAAGTGAGTGAATAGTTTCTAAGTTCCCGTTTTATTCTTTCTCCCTACACTTAAAATGAACATTGTCCCCAATGTTCCCCAAAAGTATAAAATTTATGATAAAGGAAGGTAAATAAAAGAGAGAAACTAATACTCCCTCTGATTAGCTCGGTAGTATATGCGTAGAGTTGCGGTTAAATCTTCCTCCAAGAAGAATAAGCAAGTAATAAGTGTTGCTTCCATCATGTACTTCATCTTCTTGTCTAATATAACCTGCACACTTATAAGAAAATGAAACGAAACCTTGCGTAATCGGCGGTATAAACTATATAAGAAACAAAACTACACTAGAAAGTAAGTAAGATATAATGCCTGTGGAATGGATGTTTGCAGATTTTCTAGAAAATTAAGAATTGGAAATTTCAAAAAATTACAAATTAGACAGAAAACGAAACATGGAATCTGTTTATACATTGCTCATTTGTCGAGTTGTCCCAACAGAAGAGTCCTAGGCATTTTCCGGAAAAAAATTCTGGAAAAATTACTTTTTTAAAGACCTGAAAATATTCATGCAAAACATCCACTGTGATTCGATACAAGTATTTGACTCTAACAAATACACAAATATATACAATTTCAATTATTGTTAATCTCATGTTCATATTAATTCTAAAAACACATGTGATCTTCCCTACACTCATCTTTTTGTAAAATACCTTTATATGTAATAAAACGAAGTTAAAAATAAAATAAAGCATTTTCACAAAAGAATATAAATATGAGAATTAATCAATAATGAAAAAGATATATATAAAACACACAAGTAAGGATGAAAAACAAACAAGCAAAAAATAAACATAGGTTGCCTCCCAAAAAGCGCTTGTTTTTGTTCGAGTCTCGAGACTGACTCTACCCTTATTCAACGGATATAGGGGAGGTTTTCCCTACACTTAAGATTAAGTGCAGGTGATAGTAGTGATACACACCCTTAGGGTGAAAATTTTCCACGTGAGGCGAGGGTGTTGGGTGATACTTATGCTCAAAGGGGTGTACTTCGTTCATTGTAACCTTACCTAATTCTATTGGTGTAGTGGGTGAATCAAGTCTTTCTCCTAGAAAGGGATCATCTTCTATTAACTTCAAAATATTCTTAGTTAAGGATCCATCTTGACCTAATAAACCTAGTTTAAACCCAAAAAGTTTCTTGTTATCAACCATGAATGGGTGATGTAAGTGTGTAAGGTCATGTGTTACTTCTATATTAGCTTTCACTCTACATGGCTTAGAGTCTACTACCTTTATCTCAACATTACCCGGACTACATGGTTTGATGGGTGAATTGGGGCCTAATTTAATTCCTAAATTCACATCTAAAAACGAAATATTGGTAAGGTTTTTGGTTGCGCCTCCAGTTCATCAAAACTAGGAACTTCTATAGAACTAAGAGAAAGTTCATCACTACAATAATTCAAACCTATTCCCTCTAGTTGTGTTTGGTCGAAAGGTTCTACATCCATTGGGGTTCCTATAGTCTCTTCTACTTCTTTCGGGTAAGTTATAGGCGATGTGTATTCCTCATATGATGGTAGGGCTTGTGGGCTTGGAGTTTTCACCTCATTTTCCATTATATCTAGATCACCTATGTATTCACCATGTGTTTTAGTATGACCTAACACAAATACACTCCTAAGTATATCAAAATCTTCTTTAGCCATTTCAAATTCTTGGTCTGATTCATAAGAATCATTCTCAAAAACTTGATCATTATGTTCTATTTGTCTAAAGGATTCCTCATGTGTGTCATATGTTTTTATGAAATCTATCCCACGCATGCAACTAGGTTGTTCAACTCTAACCATCTCACAATCTTGTTCGGGCTTAGGTTCCATGTTCTTAAAAACTAGGTCTTTTTGTTCATGGTGCATAAGATCGGATAAATCCTCCTTATATGTTTCCTCAAGTTGTGTTGTAGACAAGCCTATGATTTCAATCAACTTATGGGTTATGCTTAGGAAGCTTTTCTCAAATTATTTCCAAAGGGTCTCACTAAAAGGAGTCGATCCTAACAATGATTGTTGAATAGAAGCCACATGATAAGGATTTAAAAGGTACACTTTTGAGGGGTCATTTAAGCCCTTAATCGATCACTTTGTATCCGTTACTACTTAATTCGTTCCTTTTCACTTTTAGGTCTCTTGAAGGCAAATTCTGGAATGACACTTATTCGGACGAAAGGCGCCATTATATGAAGAAAATGGCCAAAGTCAAGAATCGAGACACTCAAGTGAAAACAAAAGTAGAGGGGACGGCGTCACGACTTAATAGCAATGGCGTCGCGACACACCTTGAGATGACTCGAGAGCAAATTGCTATTTTACAAGTGACGATATCGGGTTTAAAAGAGTAGGCGTCACAACTCGGATGACCTAGATTGGATCCCAAACGGCGTCGGAGGTTGAAGCCAGCGGCGTCATAAGCATAAGGTGGCCGCCGTCGCGAGTTGACGTGGCCAAGAAAACCTAATGGCGGCGGACCGGCGGCGTCACAATTAAAGAGTGGCCGTCGCATATTGTAACTCTATATATAGAATTCGATTTTCGGTATTTTAAGGAGGTAGTTTTGTGGAGTAAAACCAAAACCGAACATAGGTTGTCTTAGGCAAGTATCTTAGGGTTCCATACCTATTTTACAACAAGATAAGTGATTTACCGTTAATTCAATTATGTCTTCAATTGTTTGTGTGTATGCTTGCATGTTTTCCATGTCCGGCTAATTTACTTGTGTGTTTGCTTAGATCTATGAAACCTAGGTATTGAATATTGATTGGTTGTCTCTTATCTTAATTGTGATTGACCTAGTATTGCGATAGGTCATTCGTTGTGTTTTAATGCTTGAGTAATCTTTGTGAACATTATTTTATAATCACCTAGAGTTATTGTAGTCTAAACATCTAAAGATAACCTTAGAGTTAGTTTATGAATCCTAGAGATTTCGTGAGGCAATAACCTTAAGGTAGTCTCAAAGAGTTAGAGAAACGCATACCCTACGACCTTAGAAGACACAACGTTAAGAATAAGGATGTGACAATTCAACTCGTCAATAGGAGATAACTAGGAGTAATAACATCTAAATAAACACATTTTAATCATCATAAGAGCACACAACAATAGACATAAACTACACTCGCCTTAGTTTAGATAATTAGATAAGTAGAGTAATCGGTGAAATACCAACCCCTAAATACAATACCCGAGATTCGTACCTTTCCATTTTCTAAAAACATAAAAAGATAAAAATAATCTTCCTCAACCCCAACCTTAGCGTAGTAATTTCACTAGCATTCTATTCCCATAGAACGATATCAATACCCGTAGCTTACCCTAATACTACACTACAATGATTAGGTTCACTTGCCTGGGTGTTGAAAAAATTGCTCGACGAAAAGGAAGTTCCTTTGACCCCGAACGCGCGTTGTACGTGTATCAAGTTTTTGGCGCCTCTGCCGGGGAATAGAATAGCTAGTTATATTTCCACCTCGTTTAGGTTTCCTTACTTGATTCCTATCAAGTAAGTATTTTTTTTCTCATTTTTAGCTTCCTTGTAGTCTATCCCCATTCTTTGTGCTTGTGTTCGTAAAACCCTTTTCATTTGTCGCTATGGCAAGTGAAGTTGCATTTGAATCATTAACAAATGAGGAACAATTGAATTTCGCAGATTGGATTGCTTTTTATTGTTCTAATGAATTTGTGAGTAATCTTAGAGATATCCAAAAGGAGATGGGTGTAAGGTTGGATGGATTTGATAAATTTTGTGCTTGTGTGGCTTCTATTCAACGATCATTGTTAGAATTAACTCCTTTTAGTGAGACCCTCTGAATTTTTTTTGAGAAAAGCCTCCTAAGCATAAACTATCAGTTGTCACAACTTGAGGAAATTGATAAGGAGGATTTATCCAACCTTAGGCATCATGATTAAAAAGACCTAGTTTTTAAGAACATGGAACCTAAACCCGAACAAGATTGTGAGTTGGTTATAGTTGAACTACCTAGTTGCATGCGTGGGATAGATTTCACCAAAACATATGACACACGTGAGGAATCCTTTAGGCAAATAGAACATAGTGATCAAAATTTTGAGAATAATTCTAATGAATCGGACCAAGAATTTGAAATGGCTAAAGAAGGATTTGAGATACTTAGGAGTGTATTTGGGTTAGATCATACTAAAACACATGAAGAAGATTTAGGAGATCTAGATATAATGGAGAATGAGGTGGAAACCCAAGCCCATAAGCCCTACCATCACTTGAGGAACACACATCGCCTATAACTTACCGGAAGAAGTAGAAGAGACTATAGGAACCACGATTGATATAGAACCTTTGGACCAAACGCCACTAGAGAATGTAGGTTTAGATGCTTGTTGTCATGAACTCTCTCTTAGTCTTGGGAAGTTCCTAATTTTGATGAACCGAGCCTCAACCAAAACCTTTCCCAATTTTCCATCTTTAGATGTGAATCTAGGAATTGAATTAGGCCCCAATCCACCCATCAAAATAAATAGTCCGGTAGTTGCTTGATAAAGGTGGTAGACTCTAGGCCATGTAGAGTGGAAGATAATATCTGAGTAACCCATGACCTTACGTTTATATCACCTATTCATGGTTGATAACAAGAAACATTATGGGTTTAAACCGGGTTTATTAGGTCAAGATGGATCTTTAACTAAGAATCTTTTGAAGTTGATGAAGATGATCCATTTTAGGAAAGAGATTTGATTCACCGCTGCACCCATAAAATTAGGTAAGGTTAGAATGAATGGAGCACACCCCTTTGAGCATATAAATCACCCATCACCTTCTCCTCACGTAGCAAATTTCCACCCTAAGGGTGTGTATCGCTACTATCACCCGCACTTAAGCTTAAGTGTAGAAAAACTTCCCTTTATCCGTTAAATAAGGATGAGTCAAGCTCGTGACTCGAATAAAAACAAGCGCTTTTGGGAGGCAACCCATGTGTATTTGTTTTCATTTTTATTTTGTGTCATATATCTTTTCATTATTGTATATTCTCATGTTTGAATTTGTGAAATGCTTTATTTTGTCTTTAACCTCGTCTTAATTATATATAAAGGTATTTTACAAAGGGATAAGTGTAGGGAGGATTACACACGTTTCAAAAAGAAGCGTGAACATGAAATTACGATTATTTAAAAGATATACATGTGTTTGTTTGGTCGAATGCTTGTATCAGTCATAATGGATGTTTTTGAAATTTTCCATTCTAAAGATATAAATTTTCCGAATTTTATCCAAAATCGAGACCAATTTTTGTCGGGGATAACTTTGACGGCGTCGGTCATAACTGACAGCGTCGAGGAGTAGAAACAACTTAACGCTTTTTCTTGTTTTTTGTGCTACTTATAAATTTTGGAATTTTTCGGTCTTAATTTTCCGAAAATCAGTAAACATCCATTCGACAAGCATTATATCCTAGTTTAGTAGAGTCATATATATTGTTACCGATTTTACACGAAGGTTTCGTTTGTTTTCTTCAAGTGTGCGGGTTTTATTTATCAAGAAGATACATAAGATTGGATGGAGCTTTCACGCATACATTCTTCTCTTGAAAAGATTTAACCACCACTTCACGGATCTCACCGAGCTAATCGGGGAGTATTAGTTTCTTTCATTTTGAATTACCTTCCATTATCATAACTTTGATACTTTCGGGAACATTGGGGACAATGTTCGGTTTAAGTGTTGGAGGAAAATAAAGCGGAACTTTGAAACTATGCTTATCCTTGACTATTTGCCTTGTCTAATTTCAATTGTGTAATAAACCATGAGAAATATTGGTTAGGGTAATTTTGGCACCAAATTTAAAATTTTTCATGACATGTAGGAGTGGGCCATTAGTCTTAATAAAGCGTCTCATGGATAAGAAGTTATATGACTAGCACAAAACCCTTTACCATAAATTCCACCCAAAATGCGAGGATCGCCCTTAGATTTGTAGGAATTAAAGCATTCCACTTTAATGCTTCGAGTGTGTACGGTAGTATAATAGATTCTAGAACTTGTTTTGTGATGCATTCGAGATCGCTAGTAAGACTACACTTGTGTAGTTAGGAAGAACTAAATGATAAGAGGCATCAGGATAACCCTTGTTTGATACGTATTATAATTACTTCTACCACATCGGTTGAGTAATTCCCCCACACCCTCATGTTGTACTCATCTTTAGTACACGATACCCTAGTTAATCCTCGAGCCTATCCTTTTCGCGGTTCTCGTGATGTTTTGGTTTCGGAATATCAATGAAGAGCATTGTTTAATCCACCCCAAATGTACACCCAAATGCTTAGCCTACCTTGTATGCACTCACTTTTAGTGCATTATTGTTATCACTAAACCCTTAGTTCAATTATCTAATTGCTTGCATAAGTTGCTAAGTCGAGTCATATCCTTTGTACACGTTTTGGGACGATTGAGACTCATGGAAAAGTTAAATTTTATGAAATAACAGGAAGGAACATTAAATTCAAATTCCTTTATTTGCTTAATAATGTACTCCAAGTGTTTGATCTTTCAATTCGGGTCAAATTAGTGTTAGAGTAATAAAAACTCAAGTGTAGGGATGTGCCTATAAATCCCTATTATTTTGATGTTATCAGAGGATGGTAGATTAAAAGTGTATAAAAAATCGAAAAAATAGAAAAGAAAAAAAGAGTGATTCAAAAAAAAAAAAAAAAAAAAACATCTTGCTACCATCCTACATCTAATTTTAATTTATGTTTGTTTGTTTCAATTTATCTAGAGTTTAGAGTGTCGAGTCTTGGCTTAGCAACACCATTCTTCTCATGCTTGTAACATAAAGATTTTTTACTTTTTGCCACTAAATCACATATCCCACCAAACCCTTTGTTTCCCTACCGTAAGCCTAACATTACAACCCTTTAAAAGATCTTTTGGATAGTTTTTCCTAGGCGCTTACGCCAAAAATGATGGAGGTTTGATCTAATCTCAAGCCTATGGTAATCTATGTACTAGGACCGGTTAATGAGTGTTTATCTTTCATTTCCAACTTGATATATTTCATATACACCCAAGAGATGAGAGTATCCAAACACCACTTGTGAGGTGCTAATATGTAATTTCGTGCTTGTTATGACTTTTTGGGGCTTATACATGTTGTGAATTGTTCTAAACTAATGCTTCATGACCCCTAACTTATAAATTAATTGGCCAAAAGCACATTTGCTTGAAGACAAGCTAATACCAAGTGTAGGGATATTTGATAAGGATTTAAAAGATACACTTTTGAGGGGTCATTTAAGCCCTTAATCGATCACTTTTGTATCCGTTACTACTTAATTTCATTCCTTTTCACTTTTTAGGTCTCTTGAAGGCAAATTGCTAGAATGACACTTATTAGGACGAAAGGCGCAATTATATGAAGAAATGGCCAAAGTCAAGAATCGAGACACTCAAGTGCTTGAAGCAGAAGGGACGAATCATGACTTAATAACGGCGTCATGACACACCTTGAGATGACTCGGAGAGCACATTGCTATTTACAAGTGGCTGACATCGGGTTTAAAGAGTAGGGCGTCGCAACTCGGACGGCCTAGATTTGGATCCGGCCAGGCCGAGGTTGAAGCCGACCGGCGTCACAAGCATAAGGTGACGCCACACGAGTTGACGTGGCAAGAAGAAAACCTAATGGCGGCGACCCGGCGGCGTCCACAGTTAAAGATGATTGTCGCATATTGTAACTCTATATATAAATTTGAATTTTTAGTATTTTTAAGGAGGTAGTTTTGTGGTGTAAAACCAAAACCGAAAATAAGTTGTCTTGGGGCGATCTTAGGTTCCATACCCTATTTTACAACAAGATAAGTGATTTACTTCATTAATTCAATTATGTCTTCAATTGTTTGTGTGTAATCTTGCATGTTTTCCATGTCCAGTTAATTTACTTGTGTGTTTGCTTAGATCTATGAAACCTAGGTATTGAATATTGATTGGTTGTCTCTTATCTTAATTGTGATTGACCTAGTATTGCGATAACTCATTCGTTGTGTTTTTAATGCTTGAGTAATCTTTGTGAACATTAGATTATAATCACCTAGAGTTATTGTTGTCTAAACATACAAAGATAACCTTAGAGTTAGTTTATGAATCCTAGAGATTTCGTAGGCAATAACCTTAAGGTAGTCTCAAAGAGTTAGGGAAAAACGCATACCCTATGACCTTAGAAGACACAACGCATTAAGAATAAGGACGTGACAATTCAACCATCTATAGGAGATAACTAGGAAGTAATAACATCTAAGTAAACACATTTTTAATCGTCATAAGAGCACACAACAATAGACATAAACTACACTCACCTTAGTTTAGATAATTAGATAATTAGATAAATAGAGTAATCGGTAGAAATACCAACCCCCCAAATCCAATACCCCGAGATTCGTACCTTTCTATTTTCTAAGAAAATAAAAAAGATATAAAATAATCTTCCTCAACCCCAACCTTAGCGTAGTAATTTCTCACTAGCATTCCTATTCCCCTAGAGAAGGATATCAATACCCGTGTAGTTTGTTGGGAATTCTACTAGATAAGAATTCTGTTGAATGATACTGATGACAGATTCTACTGAAGTGCTGGATTCTGCTGAAGAAGTGTTTCTGCGGAAGTAGTAAATCCGTGTAGTTTGTTTCTGCGGATATAGATATTCCACATATTTTATAGTTAGTTAGGATATGCATGAGTTTTATTAGGAAGTGATAATGCATATCTTCTTTAGTTTTATGAATATCGTTTCTTGTGAACGGTTTAGGTTCCTTGTCTATAAAAGGAACACATTAGTATATATGATGTACGAGTTTGGAAAACAAGTTTTAGTTTTATTAAAAGATCCATAGAGGATCAAAGTATTCTTAGTAATCTGTGTTCTTACTTGTGTTTGATTTCCGCTTTAGAATACAAGTAATATAGACTTTCTATTAGTGTGTTTGTGATTACATAAACATAACTAACGATTCACGAGCGCTCAAAGATCTATCAAGGTATAAGGTTCAACAAGTGGTATCAGAGCCTTGGGAGAGTCTTTGTGATACTAAGAAAATCTTTTTCTTTACACCCTCACAACTAAAACAACCATAACAATGCCTGGGTCAGATGATGGAACATAAGTTACTCACAATCAAAACACCACATCTTTGCAACAACTCAATCTCACAAACAGCAATGCAAAGTTCCCATACCTTAAGAAGGAGGAGTATGAATTGTGGGCTATGAAGATGCAGAATTGGATCAGCAATATTGATTGGAATCTTTGGGAAGTTTTCCGTAAGGGTAACAGTTTAAAGAAGTGTGTCAAAGATGCTGATGGTGTTATTACCATCATTGGTCCTAAAACTGCTGAAGAGATGCTAGCTGTTCAAAGAGAGAATAAAGTCGGAACTATTCTCCTTTAGGCTATACGAGATGATCATGGGTGACTTTCACTACATGGAGGATGCTAAGGACATCTAGATGGCAATCAAGGCTAGGTTTGGTGGGAATGATGAGTCAAAGAGGATGAGGAAATCAATGCTAAAGCAATGGGTTCAAGAATTCCAAGTCTCGAGGAAGAAGGTATCCACAAGGGATATGACAGGTTCCATAGGATTTTAAGTCAATTGAATCGGATGAAGGCCGGGCGACAATGAGGATTGCAATTCAAAGTTCTTCGATCTTTACCTCCATCTTGGTTGCAAGTAAGCATTGCACTCAAAGGAAAAGGTGGGCTAGATCCGGTCACTTTGATGATCTACTGCACTTAAAACTCTTGAGCTTGATGTCGAAGTCCCTACGTTCATTCACTCCTCACCACTCATCTTTTGTTAGCACCTCCTCACATAAGATGACCTATGCTCCAAGCCCAATTTCCTCGACATCATCATCCTACATCACTACCACATCAAATTCTCAACCTAAATCCGGTGTCTTTGGAAGATGTGATTCACTCTTTGTTGATGATTATGAAAATCGCTGAAGAACTAGCATTAAGGACTTTGAGCAATTGGATCCACTTGATATGGAAGAGATGAACTTGAAGTGGCAATGACCATGCTCTCGATGAACATCAAGAAGTTTGAGAGTAAGTGCAGGAGAAAGTTTGGTTTCAGGAAGAGATTCAACAATATTTGTGAAGGAAAGTCAAGTGCTATACTTGTGGTCGATGGGTCACTTCTCAAGACAATGCAAGGATAGGAAGGGTGGTGATGAGGTTAGGTATTCTACCCATCGGCAGAGAATTAAATGGAAGTGGATCCTCCAAGCTTTGGTCACTCTGGATGACCATGTCAAGCTGGAAGGTGCATGAGCGATAATGAAGAAGCTTTTGAGCGAGTGGATTCTTGGCAAGTTGTACTACGAGGATCGGCATAATCAAGTTGCCTTAATGGGCATCTCTCGGTACATAATTGTGTTTTGGTTGTAGTGAAAGATATAATGAACTTAAGGAAGCTTATGATGAATTGAAACCTAAATATAATGAATGTTATGTCGAAGTTGAGGCTTACAAGCAGGCTTTAAAACTTTAGAAAGACAAAAATTTGGTTTCAAAGAATCAACTTGCTTATGATGAAAAGATAAGGTGTTAGAAAGTGATTTGGAATGTACTAGAATTGATTTAAAGCGTCTTGAGAAAGAAAAAGTCGATGTAGTTTGAAAACCAAGTCGAAAAAGAAACTAGATGAGAAGTAGCTAGACATAAAGAATGGTTAGTGTCGGTGACAAAGTAGCTAGATTTCTCTATGGTAGTCAATCTGTAAACTCGGGATAGGTTTAGGTTTTAAGAAGTATGTTGGCTTAGAAGCTAGAACTGATATGCGTAAATCTACACCAACAGGATTAGCTAATTATGTTAATGAAGGAGACTTACATGTTGTACCTGGACCTATTAGAGGAGAACATATGCCCACTAACCTTTCCATCACAGTAGAATTTGATGGATTACACCATCTTTATGGCAAAAAGTCAAGAGACTTGCCAAACCGTGATTCCAAATCTACTGAATTTGTCTCTTGTTCTGACAGTGACAAGTCCTCTGACCAAGGGTCTACTACATATACCGATTGGATTCAAGTGAAAAGTCGACCTTCCCAAGACCTCACCCAAGACTACACCTAAGACTCTCTACAAGCTGTTAGAGTTCTTCTTTGAGAATCAAATTCCAAGGCAGTTTCTTGAAGAGTTGTCATTTAATTCTTTTCAAAACAATAATTCTGTTAAAAACAATTCTGTTAATGTTTGTGGTTTGAATGCTTTTGCATGTAATGAAACATCTTTCACTTTGAATAAATCTTCTAAAAAGAATAAATGCTTTGTTTGTGGAAGTAAATTTCATTTGATTAAGGATTGTAATTTTCATGAGCAAAGAATGGGTGTATGTGCTAGTCAAAAGAAATCTCGTCCAATGTGGAAAAATGTTAATGACATAACATCTTTTGTTCCAAGCAACTTATAAAACACAATTACTGCGATAAACAATTTTCAAAATGGAGCGGATCTCTGCTAGACCATATGTGAGACCAACTAGTTCATAGTTTCAAAATGGTTATTGGCACGGATGTTTTGACTCGATGTATGTTGGCGGATATAGGGATCTGCTGTGAAGCCTCAACGAGTTGTTCTTGGACTCAAAGGGACCTAATTTTCAAAGGAGGCCGGGAACAATGGTGGATCTTATGCATCTACATGGCTAAATCTTATGATCCACAAAGCGAGGCTCAGTCGGTGATGACTTGAGTCTCCATAGTGTACTAATATTTTGTATAATTTTGTTTGTTGTTGTAGGATCATCCTCTGCGGAGTAAGGAAGTCGGCATTGTAGATAGTGGTTGTTCAGGAGCATGTCAGAAACAAAGAAAGATGCATGATTTTGTACCCATTGCGGGAGGAGGCGATGTGACTTTTGGTGGAGGAGATGGTAGAATCATTGGAAAGGCACTATCGAACACCTCAGTTGGATTTTGAGAATGTGTACTATGTCAAGAGGCGCAAAATTTCAACTTGTTCTCGATATCACAAATTTGTGACACCAAGCACAAAGTATTCTTCTCTAAGGATGAATGTCTTGTGCTCTAAAGACTTCACACTTCCAGAAGATACATCCATTCTGCTGAGAGTTCCTAGAAACCACAATTTATACACATTCAATTTGAATGATGTTCAACGTAAGTGACCTAACATATTTGGTGGCTAAAGCATCCTGGATGAGTCTACAAATGGCATAGAAGGATGGCTCATGTGAACTTCAAGACCATTAACAAGCTTTCTAAACTTGGTCTAGTTGAAGGACTTCCTTCCAAAGTCTTCACCAATGAACACAATTGTGTTGCACCTGAAGAAAGCAACACAGAGCCTCATACAAAGCCATTACATTTGTGAGCACTATCTAGAACCTCTTGATTCTTTGCATATGGATCTCTTTGGTCCAACCTAAATCGAGTATTGATCACAAGTACTTTTGTCTCGGTAATCATCGATGGCTATAGCAGTTTTGTTGGGTATTCTTTTGAAAACTAAAGATGAAATATCTCAAATTTTAAAAGAGTTCATTACCCTTGTTGAAAACCATTAAACAAAAAGGTTAAAGGTATTAGGTGTGATAATGGAATGAGTTCAAAAATGTTGTTTTAATAGAACTACTGTAAGTCTAAAGGATAAAAGGGACTATAGCAATCGAAGAACCCCACAACAAAATGGGGTTGCTAAAAGAAGAATAGGACCTTAATAGAGGCAAGATCCATGCTTGCGGACTCTAAATTACCCATATGTTATGGATGAAGCGACAAGACCGCTTGTTATGTTCTAAATAGGTATCTATTACTAGACCTCATTTCAAGACACCTTATGAACTTCTCACTGGGAAAGTTCCTGATATTCATTATCTCAAACCTTTTAGATGTCAAGTGACTATTTTGAACACAAGTGATCCACTCGGAAAATTTAATGAGAAAGCTGATGAGGTATATATTGTGGGTTATTCAGCTCATAGTAAGGCTTATAGGGTATATAACTTAAATGCTAAAAAGATTGAGGAGACTCTTAACCCGAGATACCTAGAAGATAAACCTAATGCTCGGTGGTCAAGGTCATGTTTGGTCCTTTGACTGGATTATAGCGATTACTTGGGTTATACTAGATATGTTGCTAACTAATCTGCGGTACAACAAGTGTCCCACGACAATGCAGGTACCTCGGATTATGACTTCGATAGTGAGTCCGAGCATGATTAACAATCCGGTGTTGTACCTTCCTTTTCCCTAACCATTTTGCGGTGATAGTTCTAAAGGAACTTCGATGAGAATGAAGATGAGTCACATTATGTAGAGGACCTTGCTAGACTTAAGAAGCAGAGCATCACGACCAATCTAGAAGCTGAGAGGCTTGGTGTGGAGTTTGTAAGAGATGCTGAGGCACTAATCAGACAATCATCACAAGTAGTCAATGGAAACCAGGATTCTGCTAACAGTTCTCCTGTTTCTCCTGACATCACCAAATCTGCTGACAGTCCTGTTGCATCTACTCCTATTTCTACTAGTGTGTCTACAGACTTTGAGGAACCATATACACGATTTCCAAGTCCTTCAGATCTTGGTAATCACCAACCCAAAGCTGGAATCTTCACCTCTACTTCCTATGACAGTGATTTTGAACCAACTGTGAACAATCTTGACACCACAATTGATGTTAACCCTTCTGCTATAAAAAGGATCAAAATTGCTCATCCTCAATCCAATGTTATTGGTGATCCTCAAACACATTCGAACTAAATCTTGTGACAAGTTCTAAGTATGGTCAGGGTTGCTTTTCTTTCCTATGTCTCACAATAGCAAGATCAATCACACGGACTTTAAGCATTATGCGCTTGCTTGCTTCCTTATCAAGTGGAACCAACCAGTGTTCTCAAGCTCTTGAAGATTCAAGTTGGCTTGAAGCAATGCAGATGGTTTGCAACAATTCAAGAATCGGCGAGGTTTGGATCTTTGGTACTACTACGATGGGAAGATTTCCATTGGGACAAAATGGATTTTGAAGAATAAAAGAGATGCAAGGGTATTGTGGTAAAAACAAAGCAAGATTAGTGGCTGGGGGTTCGAGAAAGAGGAAGGAATTGATTATGATGAATTTTTTCAATTGTAGCTAGAGTTGAGGCCATTAGAATCTTCTTGGCCTATGCATCTTATATGGGGTTCATGGTATATCAAATGGATGTGAAAGGTGCTTTTACGTATGGTGAGATTGAAGAAGAAGTATATGTCACTCAACCCAAAGGCTTTGAAGACCGAGATAATCCAAAGCATGTATACAAGGTTATAAGCTCTCATGGACTACATCGTGGAACCAAGAGCATGGTATGCTAGGCTATCTCTGCATTACTGCTGAAGCATGGTTCTGAGAAGAGGTGCCATTGACAAAACACTCTTCGTAAAGGAAAATTTCGAGACATCATTCTTGTGCAAGTTTATGTGGATGACATTATCTTTGGTTCCACTAAAGAAGCTTGGTGCAGGGGAGTTTGAGGTTGATGAAGGAGAGTTTGAGATGAGTGCTATGGGGGCTTTACTTTCTTTTGGGTCTACAAGTTAGCGAAACACGATGGTATTTTATCAATCAAGATAAATATGAGAGACATTTGAAGAAGTTTGATATGGAAAATGTCGGGCGCCACTACACCTTAGAAGCTCCAAAACCAAAGAACAATCTTGAACGAGATCTGCTGTGAATGTTCCTTATCTGATCCATGATTGGTTCATTGATATATTTTGTGACTTCTAGGCACGACATTACATTTCTTGTGAGTGCTTGTTCTAGACATCGTGTCACTCCACTTACTTCCAACTTGAATGCGGGTCAAAAGATCTTCAAGTATCTAAAGACCAACCCATTTAGGTCTTTGGTACCCAAAAGAGTCTCCTTTTAGGTTGGAAGCATATAGTGATAGTGATTATCTTTGGTGCAAATATGGATAGGAGATCCACAACCTGGAGGTTGCCAATTTCTTGGAAGAAGATTGATTTCTTGGCAATGCAAGAAACAAACTATTGTGGCTACCTCATCTCTTGAAGCAGTATGTTCTTCACCGCAAATTGTTGTGGTCGGTACTATGGATACAAAATCAATTCTTTGGATTATGGGTTTAATTTCATGAACACCACAATCTTTATTGATAATCAAAGTACCATATGCATAGTTAAAAATCCAGATTTTCATAATAGATCAGGCACCATTTTATAAGAGATGCATATGAAAAGCATTTTATAAAGGTGGTTAAGATTCACAGATGATAATGTGGCGATTTATTGACTAAAGCCTTTGATGGACCCGGGTTTCAACACCTAGTTGTCCATATTGGGATGCTTAACCCTTAGCACGCAAAGTTGAGGGAGGCATAAGCCTAAGGAAAGCATATGCCTGGGGATATTGTATTATCTTGTATCATTTCTTTCTTTCTTTATTTGTAATTATTTCTTTCTTTGTTTACTTCTTAAAAAAAAAAATCTTTGTATATTCGGGTTTTTGTATATTACTCATTGATAAATGTAATGGTTTGCTCAAAACCATAGGGTATCAACTCACTCATGCTTAATTCTTTGAGGGTTGTATGGTCATCAATTCACCATGGCTTATTCCTTTGGAATCCAAGAATTGGCTAGCCCACAAGTATATGGCTTGTGGTAAAGGTAGTGGAATACCATATTTGGTAATCAATTCACCAAAGGTGATTTTTTCACCATAGAATTGACTAGTCACAAACGGCAGGTAAAGACATTTCAAATCCGTTGATAGGCTGGCCGATTTGCTTAAAATCGATGGTTATCGAGTAACATAGTTTTCGAACTTAAACATTTGGCTACTCCGGTAGTAATGGCTATTGGTAAAGAGACATCAAATCCATTATTTTCAATGATTCACCTCTCCCATGAGTTAACACACCTGGATGTGATGAGAATAGTATGAAACTAATATGTTTTGATGTACACTTTGTCATTTGTTCTTTTAAAGATTTGAAGTTTCAAAGTTTTGCCATCATAGAGATGTGGTTGTTTTGCTTCTTTCTTCTTGATGTTCGAATTCAATCCTCTTGTTCTACGATGTTAAAGATCTATCAAGAATCTTGAAGTTAACCATGTCAAATTCAAGATTAGTGGAGGATTGTTAGGAATTCTACTAGATAAGAATTCTCATTGAATAATCTTCTTGGCGGATTCTCTTGAAGAAGTGTTTCGTGCAGTAGTAAATCCGTAGTAGTTTGTTTACGCGGATATAGATATTCCACGTATTTTATAGTTAGTTAGGATATGCATGAGTTTTATTAGGAAGTGGTAATGCATATCTTCTTTAGTTTTATGAATATCGTTTCTTGTGAAACGGTTTAGGGTTCCTTGTCTATAAAAAGAACACATTAGTATGTATGATGTCTGAGTTTGGAAAATAAGTTTTAGTTTTATTAAAAGATCCATAGAGGATCAAAGTATTCTTAGTAATCTGTGTTCTTACTTGTGTTTGATTTCCGCTTTAGAATACAAGTAATAGAGACTTTCTATTAATGTGTTTGTGATTACATAAACATAACTAACGATTCACGAGCACTCAAAGATCTATCAAGGTCTAAGGTTCAACAGAAATTGACACTTAATATTCAGGATAATTTGATGTTATCAAATATCCCCCCACTTGAACTCTACTTGCTCTCAAGTAGACCTTATTAGATAGATTCCTTGATAAGTTCGTTTATAAGCTCAGCTAGGGATCAATAACAAAGACTAATAACATGCACAACGGAATAAACTAATCAATTCTTTGTTATTGAACAAGGTTTTTCATCACTAACACTAACTAATCTTAGACGTTTATAGGAACACGTCTAGATAACTAAACTAATAACTAAACTAATAACCTAGACGCTACAATAAACTACACGCCTAGGTTACACACACACACCTTAATCCACTACATTATGGAAGACATGTACATAAACCTACACCTATGTCCTCTTTATATACTAGAGGATTAGGGTTTACAAAATACTTCAAAGGACTAATAAATAAAACTTCTTTGC